>CM067316.1:46713351-47289772 GCA_034231615.1 Meghimatium bilineatum
GCTGCCTCGACCAGAAAGGGACCAAAGTATGATAAAACGGCGATCTGCCATGCATGTCTTAAGAGACGATTGAGGAAATATTTTGGTGGGGCTGGCTGTCCCATTTGAAAGGTCATGAAAGGCGCAGATATAGCAAATAAGCTGTAAGCTTATGATAATCGCCTTAAAGTAAAGTTTTCCTTTTCGACGTCGTTGAGGCCCAATGAGGTATGGGATGTTAGGCCCGTTTCTTTCATTGATCAACTTCATTTCTGGGGATGTTGTTTCCTTATCAAGAATCAAGATTTAGAAAATATTCCAAGAAGCGCTTTTAGAATATAATAGAAATCAGTGTTACTGATGCCCGTGTGTTGCCGGGGCCCGAAATGGAAGTACGGAATAGCCACACTGTTACCACACATGTCATAAGAGACGGCTAATGAGGTTTTGGTGTGGTGTTCGCTGTTCTAACCCATTGAGAGTCAAAATTATCCAGAAGCTATGCTGAAGTCACATATGTCATGCCGAAAGGCGCACATATCGCATCTAATCCGTAGACCATGACATTACGTTCCCCAGACTACATACTGCTGCATAAGTTTGAGAACGAACGCGAAAGAAACATGAATGTCAAAGGTTTAATCAATTTTCCCTTAAGGCAGAAGAAACAGCCTCAAATTTCATATATAATACTTGATAACTTGTATACAAGGCTTGCAAAATTCCTTTTTTTTTTCTAGACCACATGAATTGTCTGGGAAAGCGAAGCTGACCAAAAAAATGAAGCATGAAGAAAGGAATTTATGATCAACCATCACTTTCTTTATTCAGCGTTGAACTAGTCCGCACAATATGGTCAAGCCCTAAAGCTCTGTTTGCAGAGCTCTTCAAATGCAAATATCACATTTTCTTTATGAGTTCTCCAAATTGTACGGATCCCTGGAACACATTGTCGCAGACAAATATAGCCGCAAAGAGAAAACATGTTTAATAATTTTTTTTTATGTGCGCGTCTGTTGCTATATCGATAGCGTCGCAGACAGAAGTAAAAAGGGGATTAAGCAAATTTGACCGCAGTCAGCTTGAGGTTAGTTATAAGCTTCTAGTACTGGAACCAGTACTCTCATACTGTTGGTCCACTAACGATATGGTTACAGACGTTCATCGTTCAGCGGAAGTTGTACAAGCAAAGAATGTATTAGTTACCATTACCAAAATCGAGTGTGCCAGGTCATTAAAAATAAAATTTAGCAAATAAAACGACGCCACAGCTTATTTTTATTATCTAGATTATATCCTGTTGGAAACCTACTAGCGCCATTGTTCTACTACAGACTGAATCCGGTTGGAGTTTGAGATCGAGCGACGACATGAAATGGACAAGTTGTTACATGAACGTGACAGATGGTTTTGTTTAGAAAGTTTTTTAGCCCGTGTGTTGACGGGGCCGAAGGGGGAGCAAAGAATACTAACACTTCCACTCATGTTGTAAAAGGCGACTAAGGAGGTTATGGGATGACGTTGGCTGTCCCATCTCATATAGGGTCAGTGATCCAAAACCATGCTGAATCAGATGTGTCAGGCCGAAAGGCGCAGATATCGCAGCAATTCTGTAAACAATGGCACAACGCACTCCGTTCTCCGGACTACATCCTGCTAATCTGCAGGAGTTTGAGAACGAACGCAGAAGTAGAAGAAGAAGAAGAAGTTTAGAAATTTTTTTTATTTTGAACTTACCTGAACCATCTCCAGGTTGAAAGCGAAGAGATAACAGACTTTTATGCTTTAGTTACCATACTACTGAAAGATGATGATGATGTTCGTCCGTCGTGATCGACGATGACCAAAACTCAACCATAATAATAATATCAATAAGTAATAACAATAATAAAAGTTAATAGTGCGTTTTTAAATGACTAGCAAGTCCAATGCGCGCACAAAATGTTCTTTTACAGAATTGACAACAATAGAGGGTATCTGTGTGAGGTTGAGATGTTTTTTTCTTTTCTACGTGTCCGCTTCTGTCTTTCAGTATCTTGTCTGAATTCTTCCGCCGCTAGTGTTCCCGTTCTAATGCTGTAACTCCATGCTGTTCTATCCTGAGCGAAGCTCTCCCAAGCGCTTACGTCAATGTTAAGATGTTTCAATGATGACTTGAGCGTGTCTCTGAAGCGCTTTCTCTGTCCACCAGAAAAATGTGTTCATTATTCAACATTGGATGAAAAACATTGTTCTGTACGGGTCACGCTTCAATTATTCATTACTGTTATATTGTAAAGCTTTAAATTTAGTTTAAGGCGCAAAGAAGTTATCTATGGCTAACTTCATCCATGCAATATAGTGATATATGCTATAACAAATGCTATATGCTATAACAAATGCAATATGCTATAACAAATGCTATATGCTATAACAAATGCTGTATGCTATAAAATATTCTATAAAATATTCTATGTGCTATAAAAATGCTATATGCCACAAACCACAAATGATATATGCTATAACAAATGCTATGTGTTATAACAAATGTTATGTGCTATAACTAATTAGTTCTATGTTTACGCTGTTCAGCATTTAATTTATGTATTACACGGTTGTCTAGAAACGTGAATATATATAGAAGTCAAGATTACAATTTGTTGCAAATGCACCTTGCTACGAATTTTCTATTTGTGCTCATGAAAACCAGTTTGATAAGTGTTCGCCAGTAGATTGGTGCTAGATGGGGCAAGTTTTATAGGTGCTATTAGTTACAAGGAAACGGCAATGTCAATACGCCTGGAGAAGCAGAACTGCAGGAGGTGCCAGAGGATTGTCGATACAGTATCATTTCGACTGCCTTAAGGCCCCCCCCCCTGAATTTCTGTAGGGGTGTAGTCCCTTGTCTTGAGACACCCCCGTACTAACGGGGTAGGCAGTGGAGATTTTTTAGTAGGAGTTGACCACCTAAGTCTAAGGCACTCACGTGATAACCTATAGGCAGCGGGTTAATAAGCACGCCAGTTGTTGAGGTGTGGTCTACATCGCCACAATATGGCGCTATGTTTTATTTTATATGTTGTTGGGTTATTTTTCAGAGTTTTGGTTCATCCCATGCCCGAATTGTCCATGGACATTTGCGGCCAGAATAGGACGTATTAGCCATCTACGAACTCATAATCAAGGGCAATACTCTAACTGAATTTCAAAAGTGGATGTAACAAATGGTCATCATTAATTATGATGTACAAACCACAACATCAACACTAAACAACAGTAAAGAAATTAAGATCAGTTATGCAGTGAAAATCCTTTATTCACAGGTTTTCATCCTGTCCTCCAATTCATGGGAGGAGGCTCGTATTACTATAGAAGATGTCAAGGTAATGTTTGTTTGCATCTTTCCGTTATTTTCTATATATTCGCTAAACCCTTTGTTGCCTTTCAGCGTTAAGGGCAGAAGAGGTTTATGGAAACGGCCCTCTTGTATGCTGAGTAAATTGTGGAATTTGTCGCCTCTTTTACTTCAGTGTTCCATCGTTTTCGTAGTCGGCCTCTAGGTATGCGTTCACTGTATCTGTGTAGTATAGCTTGCTGTGTTATACTGTCTGATGGTAGTCTGCTGATGTGTGCAAACCATTTGATCTATTGCCTGTTATTTAAACGTGGGAAATTTCAAAGCTATCATTGTGTCTATAGACCCATTGTCTTACACAATTAGCATCTCCCAGGACACATTTCCTACAGTGCGTTTAGGAATGCTTGTTCAAGTTAACAATGTTATAATTCAGAGAGAGATTGGAGAGATTTTGAAAATGTTCACATGACGTTTGTGTTATGAAAACGTTAAATATATTTCTTTTACTATAATAAAGAAAGCAAGAAAAACATTATTTATGTTCAATAAGCAACATATGAAAATGAGTAGGGCTTCATTTAATATATTTTGTGAAGTGTTATATTTTTTATGAATTATTTTTCAGGAAAACATCGAGGAATAGTAATATTTAATGCGCATGGTTTCACGCGGAATAGTGGACAACGACTTCAGCAATTAGTTTTATACGCTTCGTTTAAAACAAAATACAGAAGTCACGTTGAGCGAGTTTTAAAACACTTGTTGTACTTTGATTTGCACTAACTCTGTGATCTGTATAAACATTTTGTCAAAACTTGCGTAAGCCTCTAGAGGTCATGATGAAATGCCTTTTTTTAACTCTCATAAAATGTTGAGTTGGTCTTCATTATAGCGTATGCGAGATGTATAGAATATTGAAAAAGTGTCTTCTTTAAATTTGTGTGTGTTTTACATGATATATTCTACAATAAGAAGGTTTACAGTTTCTATATTACATGTCCATTTGTTTTGGTGCATAATTATAAGATGACGCAACAACTGCGAGAAACTTTCAATGAATATTGATGTTATATTTACATAAGAATTACCATCGCTTCATGAATCCAAAACTGGGTGTGAAAGTCGTTACTTTGCTGAAAAACGCAATAATGAAGTTTAAATATTTTTGTAGGGAAGCTAAATGTGATTCGTTTCACAGTATTTCACATCCATATTTCATCTCACTCAGCAATTTTTTTCTTTAATTATACGAGAAACAAACGCATTTGTTGCACAATTTTTGACAAACTCATTTATAAAGTCGTGAAATTATAATTGAAGCTACGCCCATGCATGGCTAACTTTGAATCTTAGAAAAGTAATTAACAAAGTTACAGTAAATTGTGTTGTTAGTGGTTCATTTAGTATTTCGCCGGTAAAGAGCAAAGAAAGTTTACGAGTTAATAAATTGGCAGTGTATGCATAACTCTGAATTATAAAAATATAACATTAAAAATGCAAGATCATATGCAAACGTGCATTGTTATACTTACATGAGTACAATATTGAAGTCTTGCAGCTATAAAGACTGAGAGGTGAAGTAATCAACATTATTATCACCAAACTATTTCAAGCTTCAATGTCATTGAGTTTCTATAAACAAAATGGTGGAATATACTTCCTTACATACACATATACCGCCTTCATCCCCCTTGTGTCGTAGGCTTTTTTCTCAAAGCATTCAATCAGTTCCTCTTTTGCCAAGTTTGGCACATCGGGCGGATGTCATAGTTCTTTATACCTGTCAGTCAGTTGCCAAGAATTGCAGGCCTTGTGCATTTATGCATGTTGACTTTAATTCACTCATAAATGTTCTTCTGAACGTTGTTTTTGGTCTTCCCTGTTTTCCTTTCTCGTCTGGTGTCCGCATGAAGGCTTGTCGTGGAATTATTGTACACCTCTAATGAAGTATTTTAAGTAGGAAAGTGTGATCTCTGAAAACATCCCATTAAACATAAGAAACAGGAGTTTCATTGCTGGTAATTCCTGTGAAATGAAACACAAACCTGCATTGTTTCTTAAGATATTCACTGAAATCGGACGGTAACAGTTGTGAAATACTGACATAGATGGTACAGAGTTTCTTAATAACAAATTGTATGGCGATCTCATATTATTAACTCCAGCTAAATTTGAACTGAAGATTTCTGCTCTTTCTGTTTTCGTTCTAAAGCAGACATTGTTTCTTTCATAAGTTCTTCAAAAGTAAAAACATACAAAAATACCGGGTATCTATAAAGTTGTCGTGCACTCGATTACATTTGTGGTGACACAACCTCATGTGAATTGTGGGTGTTTAGTGAAGAATTGCAAGATGTCAGCGCAGCTCAACTTTATAGACGCCCTATATAAGCGTTGTGTTATACTAATTATATTGCAAATAAAACGGCGACACAACGCATTTCAATTCTCTGGACTATATCCTATTGGAAATCAAATAGGATCATTGTCCTGCTACAATAGTTTTAGCGGGAGTTTGAGAATGAACGCTGAAGAAGAAGAAGATATTATAGCAAATAGTTACTGCAATTATGTAGTTTTATTGGTTATTCAAATGTAATAATGTTGTAGCACTACAGGGAGTCTCCAGGTGATCAATCTCTCTCAGAAAATGTCGAAGGTTATGCACGATATTAATGGTTATTGTGATTATCTGAAAGCATCATTCTTCAGTAAACCATGTTGTTGGTCAGTGCTTCAGGTTCAATGTTTGGGTCCAAACTTCCAGTATATCTGCTTTATTGAACAAGCATTATGTACACCTCCTCTAATAAAATCGGATAATATATGATGTTTATACATAATTTAGGACATGCATGGTAGGTAAAGGTGTCCAGTGCAGGATTAACTTATAAGCTACACAAGCATTAGATTAATGCCCCCACTTTCCTGAGCAATTGTCATATATACTTAAATATATTGCAGCATTATTTGTCCCAATGCCCCACGTCCGGAAAGCTTAGGGCCTTATCAAGTCTAAATCCGGCGTTGACGGTGTCACTCCTGTTGCTCCCTTTAGCTACATGTCATTCTCAATTTGGAACTATCAGGCATGTTTACAATAAAACATAATCAGAAAGTTGTGGATCGATGAACCACAACCTTCGAGGTATAATAAATGTGCTTATGAGATTTTTTCCAGTTCTATTTATTGTCTCTTCATAAAACTCCCCCTTGTTCTCATTAACTCTTTATCTCAGTAGGTTTTCTTATCCTGCCGTAAAATATTTAGAAGCAATTATAAACATAGAGGATTGCCGACGACAGGTGTCTGCTTCACATCATGTGTTAGCTGCTTAAGGGCAGATGAAATCTGCCTAACTAGCTGTGCTAACGGTTTGCTGGAGAAAAAGGGATAAGCGGAGAAAGATGCAGTAACAAACGTTTCTGTTCCAGAAATCTCTAATATAATGGCCAATGACCCGTAAGCGTTTCACATTATCGTCCCAAAGGAAACACAAAGTCTCCAAATATTTTTATAGGTGTTTACATTTACAACACAATGTGTAAATTGACAGATATAAATGTAGAAAGACAGAAATATGGAGAAATATTACACACATTAATTTAGATTTAGTTCAAATATTTCAATAACTTCATTAGATAATTCATTTATGAACATTTGTATATATCAAATATTGCAGAGGTCAGAGGAAGCAACAAAATGTAGCCTATATGAGGTCCGTGAAAAAAGAACATTTATGTACGTGGGGGATTCCATGAAACGAGATGGTTTAAGAGCACCACATCTATTCATTTACAAGTACACGCTGACGCGTTATATACAATCTATTTTTACAACAAGCATAATAATTAGATGTTATCAGCAGATGTAAATAAAAACATTTTAAATCACAAACAAATTCATCATCATCAAGCACCATCTTCGCAATGAAGGTTGGTTGCAAAAGACCTCCAACCTTCTCTGGTCTTGGTGGTTTACTCTGTTAGACTGTGACCTGCTCATCTCGTGATGTTACTCCCCCACTTGTACCTCTGCCTATCAAAATGGCAACACCAATGATAAAAATATTTTCACATTAACTTTATTATATGGTATGTCCACCGTATTCTTGCATCCACCGTATGCTTGCATCCACCGTATGCTTGCATTCACCGTATGCTTGCAAATACGTTTGGCAGAAGCTCCTTATGGAAAGCACAAGTCTCTGAAGGAAATTCTGAGGAATCAAATCCCATTCACGTGCAAGAGCAGCTTCGAGTTGTTGCAAATTTGTTGGAGAACCTTGCCTGTAGACTCTGCGTCCAAGCTCGTCTCACATATGTTCTATAGGGAACATGTCTATAGGGAACATAGAAGAGTTTGAATCTGCTCTCGTCTGTGAATATGACAGCATTCCACTGCACTCTAGTCCTTCTGACATGTTGCTCTGCTCAATGTAGGCGCTGCTGACGATGTTTGCGAGTCATGTTTGGCCCAACATATGATTATCTTGCAGTAAGGCATGTATCTCTGATTCGTCGCATCACTGTCACTCAAGAGACCTGCTCAAGTCTGCCTTCTATTACTATTGCTGTTTGACTTACCGGAAGAGAACCATTCCTTAATGACGATCTTGTGCAGGGGTAGTAACTCGGCGTTGGCCACTCCAAAGTCTATCCCGGTCACAGCCAGTTGTTTCGTAACGTTTATTAAGGCGTATAATAGTGCTATGGTGACAATTCATCCTCCTTGCAATGGCCCGCGAGCTCATTCCGGTCTCCAACATACCAATGGCTTGTAGGCCGCCGTTTTCAGATAGTCGTGGCATTTCATGCACATGTACTGGGTATTTTGTCTAAACGGTCTATTCATAGCGAGTATACTGAGACACCACCTACCTATTTTGAAGTTTATAGCTGCTGGGAATCGTGTTGCACGTGTAATTTTTATTGTTTACGTGTAGTTTTCGAAAAGTTGTCTTATGCACTTTTAATTTCGGTATCCATTTGCTCTCTGCCATGGCAAACACGGAGAACATTCATTTTCACACCTTTTACCCCCAGAAGATTATTGTCAACAGTATATATATATATATATATATATATATATATATATATATATATATAATATATATATATAATAGTGGTACGTTTTTAATATGTTTCAGTATGGTATGTATCATTATTTGTGTCTTGTGCCGACGGGTGGTAGGTAGTGTATATTTAGGAAACTATTTTGGCAAGCATAGCCGACTTAACAATAGACGAGAGACAACCATGATTATATATGTGTCCTGCATAGCTAATTGAACAATAGACGAAAGTCTACAATGACTATATGTGTATCGTGCACATCCGACTTATCAATAGACGCAAGTGCGCCTTGATTATAAGTCTCTAGGGTAGTTGAATTAACGAAAGTCGACCATGATTATATGTTTGTCTGTAGGTGAGGCACAAGAAAGACTCTAATTTGAGGATTCCATGAAAATCATGATTTCATAAGTTTCATACTTGATGATATAATGTGAATTTAAAAGCGTTACATTTATTCCATTTTTCCAGAAACATCTTATTTGAAAGATACGATTGGTAAAGTTAGTAAATGCTAGGTTTAACTTTGAAGACGGGGTTTTACATTCCGAGATTCCAGTCTTAGTTGCAGCTATCTTATTTTTCTGTGTTTAATAGAAATAGCGAAAAGGAAGTGTAAACCGCAGCCAAAGAAATTAGAAAGCTGGTTTAACAATCATGAGAAGATCAAGGCTGGGCTTTGATGTTGAAGGTATAACAATCATGAGAAGATCAAGGCTGGGCTTTGATGTTGAAGGTATAACAATCATGAAAAGATCAAGTTCGGCTTTGATGTTTGTCTTGTGAAGTTACAATACAAAACTATACTTGGACACCACATTTAAAATGTTCCCTGAGCTCTATAAAACATGCAGTAACGAACGAACAAAATAGTTTACAAAGGCAGCTCCGTCGGAACGTTGCCTGATATAATTTTACATTTCATTCCCTCATGTTAAATTTGCACTACAGTTGCCGAAAAAAAAACACTTGGCAGTGGTAAGCTTTTAAAACACCATACATAAATTGTGGATTTTCAAAACTTACCATGAGAGGTCCGAAACAGGAGATGAAAATAACTGTGACTCCCAAAAGCATGACAACCATATGAAGCTCGGCATACCGCTGGGCGAGACTTCTGGATCTTTTGTTCCCGGCACCCTGAGATGCGCTGAGAGCTTCTTGACGACGCTTTAAAGCCAACACGGTGTATATGGCAGCAATGTTGCACACCATCGTTGCCAAAATAGCAATGAGAGATATGGTAGCGTAAATAATGCTGAAAGCAACGTCCTTTGGCGCTCTGCTTGTGGAATTGAAGAAACACCACGTTCTTGGGAACTGGACCGTGTTATGACCGAATCCGATGAGAGGAAGTGTAGCTATTAGGATTGACAGAAGCCAGCTGAAAGCAAATGCATATTTAGCATATGATTTTGGCAACTTGCAGTGATAGATATAAGGGTGACACAAGCATATATATCTTTCTATAGCCATGGAGCATACTAGAAACATTGTGGCCAACCCAGCGAAAATCATCATGAAAGAGAAATAGTTACACAGCGACATATGGTTGTCGAGTTTTTCACCTGTCACGTAAATATTGATGACCACAGGTGAAGTTGCACAGGTACCAACGAGATCCGTGAAGGCTAGTCCGGCTATCAATTTATAGAACATAGTTCTCTTTTGTTCAGTTGGGGAGGTTGTCATCAGAATCAGGGCAATCACGTTCCCTACCACACCGGCTGAGAACATCAAACATGATGCCAAAACTGTACGGTTACGTAGGGCAGCATCTACAACAAATGTGGCTGTCGTCGGTGATGTTGTGTTATCAGAAAAATTTCGACTTCCTGACATTGTACGGACGTTATTTGAAAACAAAGTCTGCAGAAATGTTCTCTGTACGAACTAAGGCAATGAAGAATAACAACCAACAATGTCTTATGTGTATGACAGAATCATTCTGATTCTACGGAATTATACTCCATAGTCAATGTCTGCCCTTACATTAAGTGAATACTTTCATACTTGAGTAAAACGTCCAATTTTGTGCACTGTAATATTAATATCACATTGTTAAATTGTATGTGAAGATTCAAATGTTATACTAGATAATGTAACGATCTCTACTTACACGTGCTTCGGTATCACGTGACGACTGAAATATTATAATAACAATAGTGGCGCATTAAAATTTGCGATAAATAATTTACATATTTGTTTTCAAACACTACTATAGGCTCGAGCTATTTCATTAGATCTGTTGTAATATTAGTTGCGTGGTTTGTAAACTAACTCAACATGTCTGATATATTACTTTAGGAAATGTTATTTTACCGTTTAAAATATTAAGTAATGTAGCTGGTATTGCAATACTGTAACAGATAACATGATTATCTCACATCTTAGTCATAATAGATATGAAGTTCTTATTCAATGTGAACGTTATGCTAGATGATAAAACAATGCTCTGTTGATATCTGGCAATGAATCTAATCGGCGGTGTATAGCAATAATCCAATACGCGACACTATTATTCCAACATGAATTCTGCGCTATCTGCAATTTGAGATCAGAGTTGAAATCTTTTCATCTGGATATCACAAATAATTGAATTTAACAAAAGAATCAATGCTCTAACAAAATTGATTTCACGTTTCCATGCATCGCCTCCCACTGGTTTCATTAAGATAGCCATTTACACAAGACGAAGCTATGCCGGTTGCCGCACGTTCTGTTGTGTTATGATGACCTTGTATACTTGCACCTCTCTCCCTGACTTGACGTCTACAAAGAGAAAGCAAATAGTGTTATCAATGAGCTAAACGATAATTGGAAGAATGGAACTGCGCAGCACGATATTTGAACATCAATACGTCACATTCACAAATATAGTGTTTCCGTTTCACACAAATAATTGACATTATTATTATTATTGCTATTAATAATATGCACAAACTGAGTTCCTCGGCAATTATACAGTACTGTGGACATCAGGTGCACCGTTCAAGAGTGTTGACTGTACCGTGATTTTCATTGGATGTTCACTCAAAGTGTACATAGTTGCCACAGTCATACGATGAATCTTGGATAACACCCTGAACTGTGCTGATGTTCGACTTTCAGTCCATGCTTCATTAAGTCTAAAGCTGTGATGGATGCGCCATGAAATCGGCAGCATATGCAGATGCTTATGTCACTCAGAGCTCGTATGAATATACTGTCCAAGTCACGCAGAAGTGCGCGGACATAAGCGAGCAAAACGTTGACAGCAGCCCTTGTGGTGGGCACTTGGATTATGGGAAAACGTGAGATCCGGAAAGGAACACTGAATCGTCTAATGGATATTGTAAATTCACTGGCATTACATGTAAATTTAAAAATATCACAGAAAATCAAGTTGAAAGACATATGTAAAAATAATAGAAAAAAGACTGAGTCCTCGTCTCAACCCCCAAATAAGTAGAAATCAAGAAGGATTTAGAAGGGGCATGAGCTCCAAGGAGGCCCTTTTCAAACTTACATAACTGAGCGAACAGACAATAGAATACAACAATCAACAGAACATCACATTAATCGGCCAATGAAAGGCTTTCGATAGGGTTAACAGATATATATTGTAGACCTACTTAGAAGAATAAGTGAACTCCATAGCCAACTTCTCGGAAACATCAGAGCACTTTATATCAGAGATGCGAAACAAGAGTAAAAACACCAGAAGGAATGACAGACACATTCATAATAACATTTGGAATCAGACAGTCATGCATATTATCCCCACTCCTATTCAACATCTATATAAATCAAATAACCAGTTACCAGTTACCGGCATGTACCACGAGAAGGTTATTTTGCAGTGTCTGTTATCTGCTAGCCCTTCAAATCACACTAGGTCATTTAAAACAGTTCGTATCCCCTAACATCTTGAGCATTATACTGAATAAAGAAGAACCTCTTGCATATAACCAAGACAGGTACATAATATTATTGAGGAGAAAAACGATATGCAAAGGACACAACACACAGAAGAAAGACAACAAACACAATTAAAAATATGAATATGACTCATATAAAATAAAATATTTACGAAATTAAACACACAAAAATGATAAATTATATGTGTAAAATATTTACGAAATTAATCACACAAAAATGATAAATTATATGTGTAAAATATTTACGAAATTAATCACACAAAAATGATAAATTATATGTGTAAAATATTTACGAAATTAATCACACAAAAATGATAAATTATATGTGTAAAATATTTACGAAATTAATCACACAAAAATGATAAATTATATGTGTAAAATATTTACGAAATTAATCACACAAAAATGATAAATTATATGTGTAAAATATTTACGAAATTAATCACACAAAAATGATAAATTATATGTGTAAAATATTTACGAAATTAATCACACAAAAATGATAAATTATATGTGTAAAATATTTACGAAATTAATCACACAAAAATGATAAATTATATGTGTAAAATATTTACGAAATTAATCACACAAAAATGATAAATTATATGTGTAAAATATTTACGAAATTAATCACACAAAAATGATAAATTATATGTGTAAAATATTTACGAAATTAATCACACAAAAATGATAAATTATATGTGTAAAATATTTACGAAATTAATCACACAAAAATGATAAATTATATGTGTAAAATATTTACGAAATTAATCACACAAAAATGATAAATTATATGTGTAAAATATTTACGAAATTAATCACACAAAAATGATAAATTATATGTGTAAAATATTTACGAAATTAATCACACAAAAATGATAAATTATATGTGTAAAATATTTACGAAATTAATCACACAAAAATGATAAATTATATGTGTAAAATATTTACGAAATTAATCACACAAAAATGATAAATTATATGTGTAAAATATTTACGAAATTAATCACACAAAAATGATAAATTATATGTGTAAAATATTTACGAAATTAATCACACAAAAATGATAAATTATATGTCTAAAATATTTACGAAATTAATCACACAAAAATGATAAATTATATGTGTAAAATATTTACGAAATTAATCACACAAAAATGATAAATTATATGTGTAAAATATTTACGAAATTAATCACACAAAAATGATAAATTATATGTGTAAAATATTTACGAAATTAATCACACAAAAATGATAAATTATATGTGTAAAATATTTACGAAATTAATCACACAAAAATGATAAATTATATGTGTAAAATATTTACGAAATTAATCACACAAAAATGATAAATTATATGTGTAAAATATTTACGAAATTAATCACACAAAAATGATAAATTATATGTGTAAAATATTTACGAAATTAATCACACAAAAATGATAAATTATATGTGTAAAATATTTACGAAATTAATCACACAAAAATGATAAATTATATGTGTAAAATATTTACGAAATTAATCACACAAAAATGATAAATTATATGTCTAAAATATTTACGAAATTAATCACACAAAAATGATAAATTATATGTGTAAAATATTTACGAAATTAATCACACAAAAATGATAAATTATATGTGTAAAATATTTACGAAATTAATCACACAAAAATGATAAATTATATGTGTAAAATATTTACGAAATTAATCACACAAAAATGATAAATTATATGTGTAAAATATTTACGAAATTAATCACACAAAAATGATAAATTATATGTGTAAAATATTTACGAAATTAATCACACAAAAATGATAAATTATATGTGTAAAATAATTACGAAATTAATCACACAAAAATGATAAATTATATGTGTAAAATATTTACGAAATTAATCACACAAAAATGATAAATTATATGTGTAAAATATTTACGAAATTAATCACACAAAAATGATAAATTATATGTGTAAAATATTTACGAAATTAATCACACAAAAATGATAAATTATATGTGTAAAATAATTACGAAATTATTCACACAAAAATTATAAATTATATGTGTAAAATATTTACGAAATTAATCACACAAAAATGATAAATTATATGTGTAAAATATTTACGAAATTAATCACACAAAAATGATAAATTATATGTGTAAAATAATTACGAAATTAATCACACAAAAATGATAAATTATATGTGTAAAATAATTACGAAATTAATCACACAAAAATGATAAATTATATATGTAAAATAATTACGAAATTAATCACACAAAAATGATAAATTATATGTGTAAAATAATTACGAAATTAATCACACAAAAATGATAAATTATATGTGTAAAATATTTACGAAATTAATCACACAAAAATGATAAATTATATGTGTAAAATATTTACGAAATTAATCACACAAAAATGATAAATGATATGTGTAAAATATTTACGAAATTAATCACACAAAAATGATAAATGATATGTGTAAAATATTTACGAAATTAATCACACAAAAATGATAAATTATATGTGTAAAATATTTACGAAATTAATCACACAAAAATGATAAATTATATGTGTAAAATATTTACGAAATTAATCACACAAAAATGATAAATTATATGTGTAAAATATTTACGAAATTAATCACACAAAAATGATAAATTATATGTGTAAAATATTTACGAAATTAATCACACAAAAATGATAAATTATATGTGTAAAATATTTACGAAATTAATCACACAAAAATGATAAATTATATGTCTAAAATATTTACGAAATTAATCACACAAAAATGATAAATTATATGTGTAAAATATTTACGAAATTAATCACACAAAAATGATAAATTATATGTGTAAAATATTTACGAAATTAATCACACAAAAATGATAAATTATATGTGTAAAATATTTACGAAATTAATCACACAAAAATGATAAATTATATGTGTAAAATATTTACGAAATTAATCACACAAAAATGATAAATTATATGTGTAAAATATTTACGAAATTAATCACACAAAAATGATAAATTATATGTGTAAAATATTTACGAAATTAATCACACAAAAATGATAAATTATATGTGTAAAATATTTACGAAATTAATCACACAAAAATGATAAATTATATGTGTAAAATATTTACGAAATTAATCACACAAAAATGATAAATTATATGTGTAAAATATTTACGAAATTAATCACACAAAAATGATAAATTATATGTGTAAAATATTTACGAAATTAATCACACAAAAATGATAAATTATATGTGTAAAATATTTACGAAATTAATCACACAAAAATGATAAATTATATGTGTAAAATAATTACGAAATTAATCACACAAAAATGATAAATTTTATGTGTAAAATATTTACGAAATTAATCACACAAAAATGATAAATTATATGTGTAAAATATTTACGAAATTAATCACACAAAAATGATAAATTATATGTGTAAAATATTTACGAAATTAATCACACAAAAATTATAAATTATATGTGTAAAATATTTACGAAATTAATCACACAAAAATGATAAATTATATGTGTAAAATATTTACGAAATTAATTACACAAAAATGATAAATTATATGTGTAAAATAATTACGAAATTAATCACACAAAAATGATAAATTATATGTGTAAAATAATTACGAAATTAATCACACAAAAATGATAAATTATATATGTAAAATAATTACGAAATTAATCACACAAAAATGATAAATTATATGTGTAAAATAATTACGAAATTAATCACACAAAAATGATAAATTATATGTGTAAAATATTTACGAAATTAATCACACAAAAATGATAAATTATATGTGTAAAATATTTACGAAATTAATCACACAAAAATGATAAATGATATGTGTAAAATATTTACGAAATTAATCACACAAAAATTGATAAATTATATGTGTAAAATATTTACGAAATTAATCACACAAAAATGATAAATTATATGTGTAAAATATTTACGAAATTAATCACACAAAAATGATAAATTATATGTGTAAAATATTTACGAAATTAATCACACAAAAATGATAAATTATATGTGTAAAATATTTACGAAATTAATCACACAAAAATGATAAATTATATGTGTAAAATATTTACGAAATTAATCACACAAAAATGATAAATTATATGTGTAAAATATTTACGAAATTAATCACACAAAAATGATAAATTATATGTGTAAAATATTTACGAAATTAATCACACAAAAATGATAAATTATATGTGTAAAATATTTACGAAATTAATCACACAAAAATGATAAATTATATGTGTAAAATATTTACGAAATTAATCACACAAAAATGATAAATTATATGTGTAAAATATTTACGAAATTAATCACACAAAAATGATAAATTATATGTGTAAAATATTTACGAAATTAATCACACAAAAATGATAAATTATATGTGTAAAATATTTACGAAATTAATCACACAAAAATGATAAATTATATGTGTAAAATATTTACGAAATTAATCACACAAAAATGATAAATTATATGTGTAAAATATTTACGAAATTAATCACACAAAAATGATAAATTATATGTCTAAAATATTTACGAAATTAATCACACAAAAATGATAAATTATATGTGTAAAATATTTACGAAATTAATCACACAAAAATGATAAATTATATGTGTAAAATATTTACGAAATTAATCACACAAAAATGATAAATTATATGTGTAAAATATTTACGAAATTAATCACACAAAAATGATAAATTATATGTGTAAAATATTTACGAAATTAATCACACAAAAATGATAAATTATATGTGTAAAATATTTACGAAATTAATCACACAAAAATGATAAATTATATGTGTAAAATATTTACGAAATTAATCACACAAAAATGATAAATTATATGTGTAAAATATTTACGAAATTAATCACACAAAAATGATAAATTATATGTGTAAAATATTTACGAAATTAATCACACAAAAATGATAAATTATATGTGTAAAATATTTACGAAATTAATCACACAAAAATGATAAATTATATGTGTAAAATATTTACGAAATTAATCACACAAAAATGATAAATTATATGTGTAAAATATTTACGAAATTAATCACACACAAATGATAAATTATATGTGTAAAATAATTACGAAATTAATCACACAAAAATGATAAATTATATGTGTAAAATATTTACGAAATTAATCACACAAAAATGATAAATTATATGTGTAAAATATTTACGAAATTAATCACACAAAAATGATAAATTATATGTGTAAAATATTTACGAAATTAATCACACAAAAATGATAAATTATATGTGTAAAATAATTACGAAATTAATCACACAAAAATTATAAATTATATGTGTAAAATATTTACGAAATTAATCACACAAAAATGATAAATTATATGTGTAAAATATTTACGAAATTAATCACACAAAAATGATAAATTATATGTGTAAAATAATTACGAAATTAATCACACAAAAATGATAAATTATATGTGTAAAATAATTACGAAATTAATCACACAAAAATGATAAATTATATATGTAAAATAATTACGAAATTAATCACACAAAAATGAAAAATTATATGTGTAAAATAATTACGAAATTAATCACACAAAAATGATAAATTATATGTGTAAAATATTTACGAAATTAATCACACAAAAATGATAAATTATATGTGTAAAATATTTACGAAATTAATCACACAAAAATGATAAATGATATGTGTAAAATATTTACGAAATTAATCACACAAAAATGATAAATTATATGTGTAAAATATTTACGAAATTAATCACACAAAAATGATAAATTATATGTGTAAAATATTTACGAAATTAATCACACAAAAATGATAAATTATATGTGTAAAATATTTACGAAATTAATCACACAAAAATGATAAATTATATGTGTAAAATATTTACGAAATTAATCACACAAAAATGATAAATTATATGTGTAAAATATTTACGAAATTAATCACACAAAAATGATAAATTATATGTGTAAAATATTTACGAAATTAATCACACAAAAATGATAAATTATATGTGTAAAATATTTACGAAATTAATCACACAAAAATGATAAATTATATGTGTAAAATATTTACGAAATTAATCACACAAAAATGATAAATTATATGTGTAAAATATTTACGAAATTAATCACACAAAAATGATAAATTATATGTGTAAAATATTTACGAAATTAATCACACAAAAATGATAAATTATATGTGTAAAATATTTACGAAATTAATCACACAAAAATGATAAATTATATGTGTAAAATATTTACGAAATTAATCACACAAAAATGATAAATTATATGTGTAAAATATTTACGAAATTAATCACACAAAAATGATAAATTATATGTGTAAAATATTTACGAAATTAATCACACAAAAATGATAAATTATGTGTGTAAAATATTTACGAAATTAATCACACAAAAATGATAAATTATATGTGTAAAATATTTACGAAATTAATCACACAAAAATGATAAATTATATGTGTAAAATATTTACGAAATTAATCACACAAAAATGATAAATTATATGTGTAAAATATTTACGAAATTAATCACACAAAAATGATAAATTATATGTGTAAAATATTTACGAAATTAATCACACAAAAATGATAAATTATATGTGTAAAATATTTACGAAATTAATCACACAAAAATGATAAATTATATGTGTAAAATAATTACGAAATTAATCACACAAAAATTATAAATTATATGTGTAAAATATTTACGAAATTAATCACACAAAAATGATAAATTATATGTGTAAAATATTTACGAAATTAATCACACAAAAATGATAAATTATATGTGTAAAATATTTACGAAATTAATCACACAAAAATGATAAATTATATGTGTAAAATATTTACGAAATTAATCACACAAAAATGATAAATTATATGTGTAAAATATTTACGAAATTAATCACACAAAAATGATAAATTATATGTGTAAAATATTTACGAAATTAATCACACAAAAATGATAAATTATATGTGTAAAATATTTACGAAATTAATCACACAAAAATGATAAATTATATGTGTAAAATATTTACTTCGCCATCTCTGTTTAAAGTATCTGACATGCGAAATTTATTCTTAATCTTCAGCGTTCATTCTCAAACTCCCGCTGGATCTCTCTTGTAGCAGGACCATGGTATATTAGATTTTCAGCAGGATGCACTCCAGAGAATGGAAATACGTTGTGTCGCAGTTTTATTCGCTCCAATGGCCTGATACATCCGTCTTCGGAGAAACAAAATTGATTGAATTTGTACAATTAAGAACTATATGCAAACGATGCATTACAGAAATAAAAGAGTAAACGAAAACAAACATATATGAAGCACACTTAAAATCCATCTCCAGATAACTCTTCTTCACCTGACGCTGCAAGGCACATAGGGGTATAAAGTGAAAAGAAAAGAAATAAATAACTATATATTCCTAACATTAGTCAAAATGTAAGGCGGAGTGTAAAAATTTGTTATGATATGTGCAAGGTCAGGACGAAAGGCGCAAATGTCGCAGCAGTGCTGTAAACTATGATACAACGCATTTGTTCTTCGAACTACATCCTGATGATCTGCAGGAGTTTGAGAACGAACGCAGAAGAAGAAGAAAAGGGATGAAATCTGACAGCACGAGTTTTTAAATCATACTATATAGGTATTTGTCGGTAAAGTTGTAGAATGAAAAGTGTGCCCGCTCATAAATCCAGCTTGGTCGAATTACCTTTTGCTTTGGAAGCCTGTTCACATTTTACTGACGATACATGTGGATGTGTTAGTGGTGCATAAAAAGTCAACAATAGTTGAATATCATTGTCATATACAGAATATTCTAAAACTATTATTTTTATTATAAAGGCTATGCCTATTATTGGCTGGACCAGATACACGGCAGGTGGTGTTAAAGCTATTTAATTACACACTTATTTCTGCACTTTGTACTGAAGATTACAATTTGGATACTTACAAAATTAACAAGAGAGAAATCTTGCCAAGTGTGAAATTAGATCCCAGAGAAAATATGTAAATAAAATAAGAAGCAATTTAATTAAGAAAGCATACACAAGAGCATACACATCTCCATGGAGATACTATCTGTGATAATTGTTAGGGAAAACCAGAATCAAATTATGTCATAAACTCATGACCAAGGATACGAAACTCCCAGCGGTTAGAGCATCTTCTTCAAGTGAAATATTCTAAGGAATGCAGTTTTAATTTATGAATCTCTATGTTTATGAATACGGAACAACAACATATTTATGAATATGCAACAAGAAAATATAAAGTAACTGCGGCAAAATATGAAACAAGAAAATATTTATGAATATGGAACAATATGGAGTTTATGTATATGGAGGGGTGCAAAGGGAATGCATTGCTCTAGGCGGACCCAGGGTTAGCAGATAACCAAGATCCCAAATGTACCTCCTAGCGGTGCACCCTGGTAACAGAAATACAGTAGCTCGAGCTGCATCTGGCCAAATCATTTTGGGATCGTGTCCGAGAATGTGTAGGTAGCAGATGGAAAGAGATTTGATTGCACAAGAGACAGACAATATCTCCAACACCACCAGCATCCCCACATATAGCGACACTGTCGACATACAGTGAAGCTAGTCAGTCCAGTCCGAACATTGGAGGGGCGGCCAATGTAAAATGCACGTAAAGGTAGATGCATGGCGAGAGACAAATATATTTCATACCGAGTACAATGAAACAATGAAAGGGCAGAACAGAGCTAGAGGGCAGCGCGAACTGCAAATAGAAAGTGAAAAGTCTCTAGGAAAGGGGAACTACAAGCTCCGTCAGCTCGAGACGAGCATCTAGTTACCTGTGTTCCTTACAGGCAGAGACCCAGACCTATTCATTGGCGTCTGGTAAAGCAAGAAGACCTAATTCAACTCTAATGTCGAGCCTTCCTAAACCGGAAATATGCTCGCGAAGAGAAAGCTTCTGTACCCGATGGGCTTAGGCACAAAAGGGACAACGATTTAGCCCTGGCCCAACTCTACTGTCAGGTTTTCCTACACCAGAAATACACTTGAAGAGAGAAATGGTTCAGTACCTGATGGGCTCAGTCGCTATTGGGACAAGGAGGCTCAGCTCGAGAACGCCTTGCTCTCAAACGCGTGGTGTGAGACTCGAACTTGGACAAGGGGTACACGATGTCGGTGAATGACACCTCAGCTAAGAGGGCGAAAGAGCCATGGTCCAACTCCTTGTTGCGTTCTTTCCCTTAAGGAACCAGGCTCACGGATGAGAAACGGTTCAGTACTCAATGGGCACAGGCACAGCACGTCCAATTACACGAGGCAAGTTCATAGACAGTGGAACACCTCGTGCGAGTCAGACGAGAGCAAAAATCGTCTGGGCGATAGTCGCCACTACGCGTGCCTGGAGACAGATATAGAGGCTGTCACAGGCTAAGGGTAACCAACCCGAATTGTCAAGGCATGCCGAAATCGGATGTGCTAGGTCTACAAGGCGCATAACGGTGGCACAACGTAATCACGCTCCCGGCGGAAATCGTACGGATATCCGTGATGGTTACAATGGAGCGAACGCAAAACAAACAAACAAACAAACATTGCAACATTAGAAGGAAACTGCACATACTATCAACATTTGGAATCTAGATACAGCTCTCCGTATTGTACCTGTAGACGTAATTGATATTAGCCCCCTTATGCTGAAAACGTGTGCCTGTGCAGAACATACGTTGAATAGGGAAGTGAATCGCAAAGATATATATATATATATATATATATATAAATACATAAGTGGTGATAGAATATTGAAAATGTTATATGTTAAGTACTTGTATGATCCTCGAACGAGTACACATACAATGATACATTTTTCTGAACACCACTTATGCTCATACGATATTTTGTTTCATTGAGTGTTTAAATAATTAATAAGGGTGCAAATGGTACCAAGTTGCTCTCAGCGGACCCACGTTTAGAAGATAACCAAGATCCCAAAAGTACATTCTTGCAGTGCATCCTGGAAACAAAAATACAGCAACTTGTGCTAATTCTGGCCAAAACTTTTGGGGATCGAGTCCGTGAATGTGGAGGTAGCAGATGTAAAGACATTTGACTGTATTAAAGACAGGCAATATCCCCGACACCTCTGCGCCAACAAATGCAGCAGTACTGTCGACACACAGTGAAGCTAGTCAGTATGGTGGAAGCATTGGAGGGTTGGCCAATGCAGATGTTACGTAGTGAGTAGATGTTATGAGAAATATTAAGAATCGGTGCATCAGTCACCATAAGGATAGCACAATGAGAACACTGAGGGGAAAAGCACAGCGCTAGAAGGCAGCGTCATGTGCATAGAGATCGAAAAACTTTTCAAGGAAAACGGAACTAAATTATTGTTAGCTCGAGACAAGCTTCTATTTACCGATGATCCCAGTCCGGGCACAACTCTACTGTCGAGCCTTTCCTATACCGGAATTATGCTCGCGGAGCGAAAAGGTTCTGTACCCGATGAGCACAGGCGACAGGCCAAAGAAGACAAGCCCAAGGAGACAAGCTCTGTTCATCTCGAGAACAAAATGCTAGTCCCGAAGTTCCTAAATATGTGTATAGACTCAGACTTGGACGAGGGGCTTACCACGTTGGTGAACAACACTTCAATTAAGAGGGCGAATGAGCCCTAGCTCAAACTCTTCTGTCGAGTTCTTCCTAATTCGGAACCAGACTCGCGGATGAGAAAAGGTTCTGTACCCGATGGGCACGGGACAATACGTCTTATTACACGAGACAAATTCACTAGCTCCGGAACACCTTGTGCGCAATAAACGTGAAGGACGAACCGTCTCGATGTAGAATCAATATCTA
The DNA here is from genome assembly GCA_034231615.1 of Meghimatium bilineatum. NCBI lineage: Eukaryota > Metazoa > Mollusca > Gastropoda > Stylommatophora > Philomycidae > Meghimatium > Meghimatium bilineatum. The sequence continues at coordinate 46,736,629 of CM067316.1, forward strand.
ATCGCCTCCTGGAGAAAAACAGGAAGACTGTTACAGGTTAGGGTAGCCCATCTGAAATGTCAAGGAATGTCGAAATTGGGTGTGCTGGGTCTACAGGGTACATAACGGTAGCACAATGTAACTACGCTTCTGGTAGAAATCGCACGAATATATGTGCTGATTACTATGGAGTGAACGCAAAACAAACAACACAATAAGTAATGTTGTCTTAAAAATAAATGTTATATAATTTTAAGCTACAGCAGCAAGTGTCGGACATGCCATGGTATCATCTCGCCGGATAGAAAATTGACTCAGTAGTCCCAAAAGATGTGAATCACTCTCAACTAATCTAGCACTCAATCACTAAAACCTGGTGGCTCCCTTTGTTGTTTACACATCCTCGGATGTATAGTCCCAGCTCTGGGCAAGAATGTCCACTTGTTTCTGTCCTTGGATAATTTTTTTCGACATCATTCTATGTAATTCCCACCTTTGTCACGTTCATGTAATTTCCATCTCTGCCCATTCATGTAATTCCCATATGCGTCATGTTTATGTAATTCCCATCTATGTCACGTTCATGTAATTCCCATCTGTGTCACGTTGATGTAATTCCCATTTCTATCATGTTCATGTAATTCCGATCTCTGTCACGTTCATGTAATTCCCATCTCTGTCTCGTTCATGTAATTCCCATTTGTGTCACGTTCATGTTATTCCCATCTGTGTCACGTTCATGTAATTCCGATCTTTGTCACTTTCATGTAATTCCCATCTTTGTCACATTCATGTAATTTCCATATGTATCATAGAATATCTTCTCAAATTGCCCAGGTTTTTCATGTTTCCTTTATCTCTGCATTTTCAATATTATTGATTAAAAAGCTATATCTTGTTCCCCAGTTTTCAGGGTGTGTGACCACCAATATTTTTTGCCTTATCTCCCCTTAATCCAGGCGTCTACCAGAGATCTTGGTCTGTTCATCCACGACTGGGCTAAGTCACGTCATGTGAACGGATAATCTAGATGGCCATTTGTGATTATTGCTTTGAGTTTAATTGTTCGGTCATTGTTATTTTTGTCGAGCGACTCCAATTATATACATAGTGACCAATGAATAGCCAGACACTAATCAAAAACGTACCGACTGAACGTTTGTTTACGTTTAGCAGGTAAGTCTTCTATATCAATCGACAGTCAAAGTTCATCGGTATACTTCACATTTTTATCTTGTCCTGTCAGCTATTGTTCAGTATTCTTCTTAAGCATCTTTTCGTAAATGTCTTTAGTTTATGAAGTAATGTTTTTGTCATCTAAAAGATTTCCAGGACATTCAATAGTACTGTCATCCCATGTGTATCACAGATACTGAGTTTGGTGGGAAGGTTTAATCCTTCATTCTCCAAATAGATGCGTAGTGAACTGTGTAAGTCAACCTCCTGCAGAATAGCAAATTAAGGTTTCGAGTTCAATCTTTACTTGTGATTCGGAATAAATTTACTTCCGTGGTTCACATAACCAGAAGAAAGTACGGTACCAGTGTTGATGCTGTGGGAAGGTCAAGAAATAGCGCCATCGCTGTTGAGCAAGTGTGGCAGTCGACGCTAGTGACAGTCGAGTCAACTACCATTTTACGCAGTTACGCACTAATAAGAAAATGCTGTGCTATGACATTATAACATAACTCAACTTACCTTTGAGCAATTTTACGAAAATCCTCTATAATTATAGAACAGCCTATTACATTTCAGATCTACTGGAGTTTTCAGTGACCATATCTAGTTGTACGCCAGCACTAGATAAATCTAATGTTGTTTCAATTGAGTTCACTTAGTAGTTCACTTAAACTGTTTCTGCCCGTCTTTGCATTTGTTATTAATCTATTGCCTTCCTTACTTATTTTGTAGGTAATTTGCCTTACATGATTCCTAATTCTACTTCCTGGTAAGCTCATAAATATATGTCTCATTATTTTTCCACAACATCTTCTGTTTTATTTTCCATAGATCTATGTAAGTATATATATATATATATATATATATATATATATATATATATATATATATATATATATATATATATATATATATATATATAATACTCTTCTAAATTCTTTGTGAGCTAGTGTTTAATCAGATTGTGCTGATCTAGTTCTACTGTTATTTAATCTTGTTATTCTTCCTTCTCTTAAATTAATCATTCTCAGTATCCTGGTTGTCATCCATTACTTGAGCATCTACACCATGACACAAACTGTCTCTTCGCATGTTTGATTCCACATTATTTTGATACCACACCATATACTATCAACATCTTATATGTACACGTCTACTAACGTTTTGAATAACTTGGAATTTATTTATCAGGTTCAGTTTGTAATCCACCAGTATCCATAATTTGAAGCAACGATATGTTGCATTGGTTCTTTACGGGAAGATGTGTCCACATTTTTACAAAACAAATAATATATTTTTTAATGAAACGAACTTTCACTAAAGGCACATAAAACATCTCCGTCGATCTGTGTAAAACGCAAATAGAGCCCCCTTCCCCCTCCTCTGGAAGACCCTTGGGGTGAGCTGCGCGCAGATCGAATGATCGTTAGCAGATGCTGCGTATGTTTTATCTCCGCGTCACGGAAGCTGTATGAAATGGAATGTGTGGTACACGTTTCCCCATAATGAACTGTTGCATTTGTTTAGGTGGTTCTGTCTTTACATATATTTTAACATTAGCTTCATTTTTTTATCACCGGGTGGTGGTCAAATCTTTTCAGCGCAACTTTTCCCATTTACATTTTGTGTTGTTTGTCGAAAAATTTATTACACAATATTATTAAGATGATAATTATCATTAAACATTTAAATTTGTTTGTCTTGAAAACAATTATTTACTGGCAATTCTACCAGAGGCAGCATCATATTTGTGTTTGTCTATTTCACTACCCATTAATACCGAGATAGAGATCGTATATCCTATCGTGTAATGTGGAGCTTTTTATAAAGTTTTATTTCATAACCAGAAGATTTAAACTCAGCTAATGCAATGATTTGAGACAACCATTCCTACTCTGAGAGATAGAAACATAATTGTTGAGATGAAATGATGCGTGGCCTCAACAAGAACAAAGTATCGATAAAAAAAGCAGTGTCATCTATCAATATAAACGGAAATATGTATATGCATTAATAATATTGGTAAATAATACATAATAGCAATGGCTTCACAGAGGCAGACGAAGTTTCGATTAAAAAACCTTTACCAGGACGAAAGACAACATAAAAACAAACAGTACACTTTACATAAGAAAGCACAAATAGGAGATCGTAGAAGGAAGAAGTTAAATCTTGGTATGAAACATGTCATTGGAAATATGAAAGAAAATATCAATGCTGGAAAGATCCATCATTAGAGTAGACAGACATAGCACGAAGAGACGATAGAGTAGACAAGATAATAATGATGATCAGAATGAGAGACATTAAAAACATTGAAAATACATCAGACACTTAACCCATATAATGCAATCGAACCAAGGTCCCCATCGCGAAGGCGGTGATACTTACCAATATACTACCGATACACAAACACGCTATGAAAAATCATCCTATAAATATTGAAGGAATGACATTATAATAAGGGATACAGCAATGATAACAGTTTGATACAAATATTACCGTATTCAAAGGTTATAAGTAATGCATGTAGATATGTAAAGAAACTCAGACATTCTGTGTAACATAAGTCAGGCATGTTGTGTATATCTGGTAAGTATGCTGTATGAAATTGGACATTTTTTTAGAATGTCTATTCTTTGTCACAAACACGTATGGTTTACACACGTTAACCTCGAACACGCATACATCAAGACACCACACAATACACATGATATTATGAGCCTGAATCATGGTTCCCAACCAACATTTTGACAAAAGTACTGTTCTTAAGACAGAAAAAGCCATTATAAAGGCAGATTAATATATATATATTAATATATGTATATATATATGTGTGTGTATATATATATATATATATATATATATATATATATATATATTACAAAAATATTCCATCTACACAATTGGATAAATGTAGCAATACAAATAAACCGTACAGAAATATTGTAAACAATTTAAACTTCAGTTGAAAAATAGAAATTCGTAGTTTATTTGCACAGATTTAAGCCATAAAGTTTATGACTCAATATAGCCATGTTTTCTAGAGGTTGTTCAATTTAGCAGAAATTTTCATTCATTAAGCAAATTCTTATGTTCATTTTCAGAATCAATACTGAAACAAATGGTTCTGTTCATTCTCGGATACAATTGATGAAAATATTTAAACGTGTAAAATTAAGGAACGTGCAAGCGATAAATGTAACAAATTATTCATCCAACTTCTTGAGAAATAAAAGTGAGATTGAGTTCAACCTTCACCCTCCCAACCCATACAAAGTCGGAACATTTCATTTAGAACTAGAATGCTAGAAAAAAGTGGATGAAAAAAACCTCACGAAATCGAAGACATTGGGGCAGTTCTAATGAATTCTTACTTTTCAGTTGACATTTATGCTCTGGTACGCTTGTGTAACAGTTACCAACAATTAATGAATCGCTGACTGACTAATGATTTCTTTATTTTAAAAAAAAAACAGTAAGCAAAAAAGCTCTCTTTTTTCGTCAGTGACTCAAGATTCCCAGTGAAGATCTTGAAAAATAAGTTTATGAGTGGTAACAGTGGTCTGAATGACTTCAATAGGCCGGAAGCTGTGTGAATGCAAGGAAATACGCCTGCTGACGCGTGCGGTTGGACAGTGCGCAGACATCTGTCCCACCGAGACGCCTGGGCATGGCAGCCATATTTAGCAACTTTAACTCCTATATCTGGCTGTTTTGAGAAGTAGTCAATTCATATTTTCTTTTCTAAAAATACCTGCAATAGTCGACGCGTCGTAAATACAAATTTTCTTTACAAATATTCCAAAAATTATTCCTGTGCTGTTAACTTCAAATGTAATTGGGGGGGGGGGGCGTGTTAGTGGTAGTCAAAATACAGCTCGCAGGACAAATCAGACGGACAAAGCCATTTTACTGGACCGTTAGGTGGATAAACATTGAAATTTGCACTAGTCACTGACCTCAGAAATCACAAGCTGACTGAATTAAACTGCTATTATACAGCGCTAAATAATAATAAGAAGAGAGCTATTATCCAACTATTGATACTACTAGCTGAAAACAGTGTAATCCGCCGCCACGTTGTAATGTTCTAAATTGTAGAATTGAAGCGCAATAAGCATTATTGTGTTAAGAACGTTTTCGGAACAAATTATGTGTTGACGTGAGTTCTCTAATTTAAGAAATCGCTGTAAATATTATTATATAGAGTGTTTAAAATGTCGATCTGCATTGATCTCACACAGATTCGTACTAGATACAATTCATGTGACGTAGTTCTTGATTCTTGATTAGAAACTGGCCTCACAGCACGTGGGACATTCCCATAAGTGCTCCGCCCTCTGCTCCAGCAGCCATCCGAGTGGCCATCCGATGGTGTTTCGAGTCTAATGCCGTAGTATGTGACGTAGAATTACCAGTAATATTAATGAGTGCACATTAACAAGTAGACACACAGTACTATCCCTACACTAGATGGCATAAAATAAATACGGTCGTATTATTAATTTCATTCATAGTCATATTTTCATTCATACTTTAATTATTCAAGGATACATTCACACAATCTCCACCATGACCGCATCACGATATACCGATACAATCACATAATGTTCAACAAGATCACATCAGCATACCATATCCCAATAATATTACTCAATAACATCCGAATAATAGGGCTAAAGTTGACATTATTTCATTTGATTTCTCATGTCAAATTCAGTTTGTTCAAGAGGATACACTTTTAAAGATGAACTGGTTCGCAAATGCATTTTTAATATGTTTCTGAAGAGTGAGGTTTAAGCTCGCGAGTTTAAAATTCTGAATGATAACAGCAGGCAGCCAGTACATGCTCTTCCGTGAAGGATAGGGCACATATGAGAAAAGTCAAATACAATGAAGTCAATCATTTGCACCTTTAAATACCAACTTATTGACATTTGAAATTCAGTAACTTTTCTCAGACTGTAAATTACAAGCAGAGATGACAATAGAAAAAAATGATGTGTTCAGACATTACAATTTTTTTTAGTGTGTGTGTGGTGTGTGTGTGTGTGTGTGGTGTGTGTGTGGTGTGTGTGTGGTGTGTGGTGTGTGGTGTGCGTGCGTGCGTGCGTGCGTGCGTGCGTGCGTGCGTGCGTGCGTGCGTGCGTGCGTGTGTGCGTGTGTGTGTGTGTGTGTGTGTGTGTGTGTGTGTGTGTGTGGAAAGTATTTAGAAATCCAGAAAATGGTACTATACATTTTTCCAATGCAAAAGTAATACTAAATCTTATGATATATTGAATGACATGAATTATTTTTCATTGTTAATGTCATTCTACTGGAACCATTGCAGCCAGTTTTTTTTAAGTCAATAGACATTCACAAATTATTATCCCCTGTGGTTGAAACTCTTCCCACCCTTATTCCTTCCTTCTCCAAGACCCGCCTCCTTTAGTTAAAGAGACGATCAGACCCATTACTCTGGAAACACAAAATTAAGAGAATTGTTATCACGAGTTTGAAAACTATCTCACCTGTAATATTGGACCTGTTGACTTATTGGAAAATAATTTTCCAAAATGAGTTATTTGATTTTACCCGTAATTTTCATTGGAGCTCGAATAATTATGATGCAGAAATCTAGGCAATTAGCGTGGCAACTCAAAAACTGCTGAACTCCAACCCTGGACCACAGCCCGTGATATTCATGACAGATGCAAGATCAGTGCTTCAAGCACTCAAGTCTGGAAAACTAACAGACTTAAAAAAAACTACGTAATGAGCTGTCTTACCAGTATAGGGTAACCATGCAGTGGATACCCTCTTATTGTGGAATACCAGGAAATTAAAAAGTAGACCAGTTAACTAAAAAAGATGATTCCGAAGACTAACCATATGTACCAATCACCTACCATCAGAAAAAAACAGATGATCAAGTCAATATGAAAGACACAAACACTAACACAAGATGACTATCACATTATGAACAGATCAGAACAAGTTATAATTCTACGCCTCAGAACAGGATCGAACCGTTTCCGGCAGTCACATGTACACAAAAGTCAAGATTGGCAACACGGCATGTGTACATGTGGACAGGCAGCACAGAGTGCCAAAAATATACTTCAAGAGTGTTCTGAGTATGAAACGCTGAGGCAGACACATTGCCCAGAGGAAACAACACTGGAATCAAAGCTCTATGGTACACTGTATGAAGAACAAAAGACAGTGAGTTTTATTCCAGAGACAAATTACAGATATAGACATGTTTCAAGTGAACGAAAGAAGAAAAAATATTGGCTCGCCACACAAAGTATAATCATAGTGACAAATGAAAAGCACGTGAAAATTCAAATGTGTCATTCAGAAGACTATTGTAATTAGCCAACAGGTCTTTATTTTCGGTGGTCTCGTTTTTCTAGTTATATTATGTTATGTTCCTCCAGGGCCACAGGCGGCGCATAGGACATAAACCATAGCTGTCCATTTCTGTCTTTGTGTTGCCAGGTCTTTCAGTTCTTGGATGTTGTTTAGGTTCATTGACATGCCTTCTCTATTAATGGTTTTTTCTTATAGTTTACCTAGTTCTCCCTCTTCTCCTTACTTCCTTTGTCCCCCAATTTCGTGACTGATGGAGAATTCTTAGGTTGTTCAATCTGAGAGTATGGTCGATGTAAGACCATCGCCTTTGATTTATGAAGGAAGATATATAGGTTTGTTTGCTTTCATTTCTTATAGTAGTGTTAGATTTAAACTCATTCCACTTAACGTTCATAATTGTATGTAGGCATTTGTTTTCAAAGCCATTTAGTCTCTTATCTGTGACTTTTGTGACTTTCCAACTTTCGCATCCATATGAAAGAATAAGGATAATGTTGGAGTTAAACAACTTGAATTTTGTGGTGTTTCTTAGTGTGTTTGACGTCCAGATGTTACATAGTCTATTGAAAGCACATGTTGCAAGGGCAATACGGTGTAAAATTTCTTTTGATGTCTCTATCCAGTGCTATATTTGTGCCAAAATATGTAAAATTGTTGATATTTAATAATGGAACATTGTTAATTTCTATGTCATCGTTGGATCTCTTGAAATCTCGTATATGAGTTTTTGATGTGTTGATTTTCAAGCCTATCTGATTTGAGTAGTGTTAGAGAGTGTGAATCTTAGATTGAGCAGCTGTGTGGTTAACGCTCAAAAGTGTCATGTCATTTGTGTAGTCAAGATCCTCGAGAACGGTATTGTAAATCCATTTTATTCTTCTCAGCTCACTTTCAGTGATCTTTCTCATGACCCAATCAATAGCGGCGCAAAAAAGTAATAGGGGCATTACTTTTTTCTAGTGAGTTGGTTAGTTATTCCCCTAGGGCCAAAGACGGATATATTAACATAGGGCGGATGTCGCAGATTTCCATGTCTCGCGTTTCATTGCAATTTGCTTTAGATCTTCATTGTTTTCTGATTAAGATGGTGAAACGTTCTCTGTAATAGTTCTACGTAAATTTTCTTTTGAACTTCCTCGTTTTTTCTTACCCTTTGGTGACCACATCAAAGATTGACAGGGAAGTCTTTGGGTATCCATGGCAGGACGTGTCCGATGTAATTTCAGCGACACATTCTAATATAGGTGGATACATACTCTTCTCGTTTTTTAGCTAATGATAAACACAATTTATATTGCGTGATAAGTTTTGATTAGTAATTATTGAAAACGATTAGAAAAAGAAGTTTATTGTAATGGAAATCCCGATAATGTTTATTTACAACCCGCCTACTACTGTGACGTTAAAAATCCGTAGTTAGTCCTTGCTCAAATCTAGATTTCCGTGCATTAATACAAGGCCGCCATTTTAATGAATAAAATGTTATCTATTGTCTATCCCCAGGCGGAAGCTGGTTGATAGCATCCACGCTTGCTGTTAAGTGAAGGGGTGGGAGCTGTAAGTTTATGTTTAAGGCCATATGTGATGCCTTAGTCGTACTGAGTCCATGTTTGTGGAGATTGGTCGTAATTTTATCGATCCATTTCTTTCTCGGTCTTCCTTTTGCTCTGTATCCAGATGATCGTTTGTTATAATGTCTCAGTGATAATTGGTTTGGGTACATTCTCATAAGGTGACCACGCCACTTTATCTGCTGACGTTCTATATATTCGATACAAGACATTATTCCTATTCTTTTTCTGATATCTTTGTTTCTTACTCTGTCTAGTTTGGTGACATATTTGCTTTTCTTAAACACTTCACCTCACATGTGATGATTTTTCAACCCGAACACGGCAAAATACATTACAGACATATACTGCATCGCAGAGATGATAATGCGTATACAGCTGACACAGTTATCAACTTCTAAAAATGGTTATCTAGTTTCTGTCCAGTTGTCGCTCTCGTCATTTCTAATAGAAGTACATAATATGCAGCTCACTCAAAGTACAGCACTGTTTCCTCACTCAAAGTATAATACTGTTTCCTCACTCAAAGTATAGCGCTGTTTCCTCACTCAAAGTATAATACTGTTTCCTCACTCAAAGTACAGCACTGTTTCCTCACTCAAAGTATAATACTGTTTCCTCACTCAAAGTATAGCGCTGTTTCCTCACTCAAAGTACAGCACTGTTTCCTCACTCAAAGTATAATACTGTTTCCTCACTCAAAGTACAGCACTGTTTCCTCACTCAAAGTATAATACTGTTTCCTCACTCAAAGTATAGCGCTGTTTCCTCACTCAAGGTACAGCACTGTTTCTGCTTTCAACTATTATATATTATTTATTACAATTGTAATCTTGTGCTAAATACAAGAATTTTATTTTGTTAATGGTAGTTGGGAATTAAAACAAAACTACGATTCTATAATTGCATATTTATAGTATTTTTTTTTTCATTAACGCTGCAACCCAGGTAGTGTAATGGATATGACTGTTTCAACTTTCCCTGGGGTATCTATTTACGAGTCTCTTGTCATTTATACAGTCGTTCCGACAAATCGATTATATCCTTAAAAAGGTGATGCTATTTATATTTTCCGCGATTTTCATTGAGCACTTTGTGTATGCTTTGTACAGGCAGCCAACGAAAATTACAGGAATGTCAAATAGTCACTTTTGAAGGAAAAAATCAAAGACTTCACAGGACTGTAGAATTGGCGATTGGCTCGCTATAATAGTACAGTTTTGTGTGCTAGGAGTTTCGAATTAGAGATAGTTACAAAATAAAAATGCAATAACAAATACAAACAAAGGACTCAATTTAGACCAAAATCTGCCTTCATTATGTATACAAAATCAAAATGAAGTTTAGTAGAAGATTGTGTCAACCAACATGGATATCCTGTTAGCATCAGGTGGAAAACAACACGTCATATACACGAAACAAAATAAGACACATAAAATAGCAGTTTTTCATAAAAACATCGCATACAGCAAGTATTAACGAAAAGAAATTAGAACCGCCGAAGTAGGATGTGTCGGGCCATTGGTTCACATAGAACTGAGATAACGTATTTCCCTTCTCTGGACTTCATTTGGAAGATGATCTTCCAGGAATTATAGCAACATCAAGAGAAAAATATTGAAGACTTCACGGCTAAATGTTCCTTTATTCTTTCTTTTATATTTATTTTATATTAATTTCTTACTGTTTTTAGTATTAATTCTCTATAAAACATACTTTAGGTATGTATTGTTGTCTATAACGAATTAACTGGATTTACAAAGATTCATATGGAAATAATTACCATGATTTTTTTGGTTTCGGATTTCACGGATTGTTTTCGGAGGCCCGACGAAAACCGAAGTTTCACACTATAGATTAAAAAATATTAATAGCTGGCCACTTATGCACTAATTGTAAAGGATTATTGAAATTGACATTAGTAACAAGTCTAGATGTCCGCCGTAAAGTAACAAGTCTAGATGTCCGCCGTAAAGTAACAAGTCTAGATGTCCACCGTAAAGTAACAAGTCTAGATGTCCGCCGTAAAGTAAGAAGTCTAGATGTCCGCGGTAAATTAACAAGTCTAGATGTCCGCCGTAAATTAACAAGTCTAGATGTCCGCCGTAAATTAACATGAGACAAAACAGCTGTAGGACAAGATTCATTTTGTGGTTGTACGTTTTTTATTGTGTGGTGCAAACACCATTTTCTCATTTTAATTCTTTTGTAAGTTGAATACATTGTTTGCTATACCTTTTTATTTATTCATGTCGTTGTCTTATTCTTGTAGAGTGTCGGTAATCACACTTCTTGTGAAACATTGATATCATAATCATAGTAATACAACTACTCGTAACTCGTCGAGACAACACAAGTACGATTCTCGTACATATAATACCGATACTCCACTTGCAGCATTTAAAGAAGCAGAACATATTTTACTCAACGGTGCCCATCGTCTCTCCGAAACTTCCTTTATCGTCAAGCAGAAATAATAAATGTTATCTCGTGCCACTATAGCGGAAGTTGATACGCATACAAACATTTCGAAGGTTGCAACTAATATTATATTTCTGAATAGAAGAAAGGAAGCAGTGATTGACAGATGTACACATTGTAAACAATCAATAAACTGATTCTAGTTCCTGATTTCCTTCTTCTTTGACAAGAAACATACGAACTCCCTTTCCAATCCAGTTATTGAAGCTCGGTCTTCAGCAATCAATGCTAGTTCTCCCAATGATTGCTTTCGAGATTATCTTTTTCACTTGCATACGTCATGTTGTCTAGAGTCGATCTCGCTTCTATTGCAACCTAACACAATAACGACTGAACAGTCTTTACCAGTGTCTATACAGGAAGAGACAAGTTGAAATATTAAAAGATACACCGGAAAAAATACCGTTCACGCTATCCACACAAAAAAAACCTCAACATTTGAATTTGCTTTTCTTCTCTCCCTCACGGTCCCAACTAATTTCTTCTTATCGAGTGCATCTGTGACAGTTTCGCCAATACAGTATAACTCCAATTATCCGAATTAATTGAGCATAGACCAATTCGGATAATTGAAAATTCTAATAATTGGATGTAGCTCAGGAATGAAGCAAAACAGTGTACATACATACAATCATACATTAAAATGAACGGAATTTTATTGATAAAAGTACAGTAATATGTAAACAATTATGTATTGCAAATAAACTACATACAATACAGTGCTGTAAAAATATGTAAAATTACATAAATGGCACATATGTACAGTAATAGATTGTACAGTGTATTTACATACGTAAATCAAATGGATGATATTTTTTTTTCAATAAAATCTGTTCAATAAATATATGTACGTGTATCTCACTTGAACATCTCCAGTAGAGTGCGTTGCTTTGACGCAGTAGCACGTTTCCGAGAGGCAAGATCCCACAGGATCTTGAAGGAAAGAAGTTGTAGTGTCGCATTCCGGTTGCCGCTCCACCCACGACAAAAGCTTTCCAGTTCAAACCAGTTTCATCGGCATTATACAACAGTTCAGGGTCGTAGTGTTTAGTTTCCTTTTTAAACGTTTCCAGAAAACTATTGGCAGCTTCGTTATCGGCAGAAAGTTTTTCTTCCGCTACATCTGATGAAATGCATGCCTAGATTTGAAATTTCGCAGCCAACCCAGGCTTGCTTTAAAATCTGTCACATCAATTTTGTCACTAAACATCGACGTTTTTTCTCATAAAATTGGTCGTGAAGTCGGCTGTCCAATCGACCAATCGGCTGCAATCGTTGTTGCAGAAACAATATGTTCACTTTTAGCATTTTTTTTATTACTTTTCTAAATGAACATCCATCTTATGTTTGCAATGCACTCACAAAGCTTAAAATTGTTTCACTGTTAGTTTTAATATCAGAGCTCGTAGCCGCTCCCACGCACAACCTCGCTGTCAGTTGCTTTCCAGACACACCTTTATTTAACCGATTAATAATTTCCACTTTATCACTAAGTGACAAAACAACACGTTTACTTCCTGTGCTCATTGCACTTAATCCACCAATTAAAAACTAACACTAAACAACCAACCAGTAAACACAGTGCAAATTGAATAGAGCCAATAGCGCAAACTGAATAGTTTCCGAATCAAACTGACAAAATAATGGTCATCTGCACAGCAGAAGAGAGCAATGGCTTATAATTTCGCAGCTATTAATAATTCCAGTTACGTACATGTACATACCAGGGTCCGCTAAAGCTCTAAAATTATTTCATCCACATTTGATTCGGATAATTGGGAATTCGTTTAATCTAGATTCGGATAATCGGAGTTCTACTGTCATTCCTCACTATAACTTGTAAATCTTTGAAGGAAGGGTCTGGGGAAATATAGGTTGTATTCCAGAGAACGAAAAGTGAATCATAGTTTACAGCTAAGCTACGATAACTGTCTATTTGGAACAGATGCAAGTCCGTAGATAGAGGAAAAGTGGGTGTTTAACCCCGTCCCTTACGCTCTAGGAATTCAAAAAGCGAGTGTTTTAGCAATCGAAAACGAGAACATGCTGAATTTTTAACAATCTCTGTAAGATAGGAGTCACGTGCTCTCGGGTCTTTGCACACGCACCCGCACGAATGTGACACTAATGTTCTAATCATTTTGTCATACCAGTATAAAACATCAACTTAATGGCGTATGCCAGGGCTTTCAATTAGCGGCCCGCTGGCCAAATCCGGCCCGCGGAGACCTAGTAAGTGGCCCGCAGATCATTGCTAAAACAGTGAAATAAAGTTATTAAAAAACTAAATGTATCAAATCATTAAATGTGATTTTTTTATAAATCTGGCCCGTGATGATCCCCATTTTCTACATTTTGGCCCCCGAGTACATATAGTTGAATATCCCTGGCGTATGCAGTATTTTATGTAAGAATGTCTTTCCTATTCTGAGAATGAATACATAGAAAACTAAGATGGAGAAACTGGAGCAATATTTGGAAACCCACCGCTCCAGACTGTGACTATCTTGATCTTATCTTGACTCTTATCATGAAAGTCAATAGCTACGCACGTCATGTCCACATGTTGCCAATAAAACGAATCGGTCAAACATAGTCGCGATAACTTTAAAAATTGACCACAACACCGGAAAATGGAAAGGGGAAAATTATCGCACCATTTCGAATTGTGGAATTTCCAAATACTGGGTATCAAAGACTTCTTTTTTAATTTAAAAAAAAATGAATTCCTGCCTGACACGACCGCTTCTTCAGTCGATCAAGGTGTTAATCGGTACCTGATACAGGAACGCGTTGTTCACTCCCCTTTTGTGATTAAATTCCTAAAAAATAGTCAAGGTACGAGTTGTACCCAACTTGTGTCTAAATTCCTAGAAAATAGTTAAGGTACGAGTTGTACCCACCTTATGACTAAATTCCAAGTGCTAAAAGTAATATTCTTAGTTTATGGTGAGAGCATCCAACTCAACGTGCTTGCGTCCGTTCCAATAAGACAGTTATCGCAGTTACACTGTAAACTATGACGTTAATTTCATTCCCTGGATTACAGCCTGCTAACTGGGAGAAACTTGAAAACAGACATACATTGAACTGCAATGTTATCGTCATACAAGATAGTAGTTGTTTGACAATATATCACTGACAATGTGCCTATTCTTTCAAAAACATGCAACAAGTAGCGTAACGTGGGAAACATCACAATAAAAACATGCAACAAGTAGCGTAACGTGGGAAACATCACAATAAAAACATGCAACAAGTAGCGTAACGTGGGAAACATCACAATAAAAACATGCAACAAGTAGCGTAACGTGAGAGACATCACAATAAAAACATGCAACAAGTAGCGTAACGTGGGAAACATCACAATAAAAACTTGCAACAAGTAGCGTAACGTGGGAAACATCACAATAAAAACATGCAACAAGTAGCGTAACGTGGGAAACATCACAATAAGGGTACAATGCTGATCACATCATCAGTGACATAAACTAAAACAATTAAAGTAACCCATAGCATGTATTAAGGCCGTAGGGGTGTGAGATGTTAGCGATCTCACATTTCAGAGGCTCTGCAAATGAGGGTGGTAGCCATCTCCTCTCCCTCGCAGTCTTTATTTTCCGGAATAATCCGGTACCCATTTAAGGCTGGGTCGACCTGGGAGTCGTTGCGATCTGAAAAAACATTTCCACCTCAACTGGGGAATGAACCCAGGCCCACTCATATGCGAAGTCAGTACGCTAACCACTGCGCTACACGGCTCCACTTATTCAGGACATCAGTGACATGCTCTAATATGAAGAACTTTTTATTTTAGCACCTAAATGGAAATAATATAGAAATTATTTAGATGAATTTATTATAAATAGTTTGAAATTAGGTGTCAGAAATACGTTCAGGTTGGACCACAGTAAGGCAACTACGCAAATGATAAACAGCAAGACATATATAGCACAAAATACAGGAAAACTACATCCAGTATGCGTATGAATGGCGAGAAAGTTAAGGCGAATCTCAAATGGCGCTCTGTAACTCCATTTACCAATACAGCTGTTGTTTCAGCCAATGATTAAAGTACTAAAAATGGATGATGTCGATATGAGTGAATGACATCTATATTTCAAATCTCATTGACATCACATGGACATATTGCCCGAGACATGCGGGTGTTCAGTGAAATGTGAGAGCAGAAAGACATTCATCTAGTGCATCACTAGAGGAGGAGTCGCCAATAGATAAAATAGACACTGAAAATTTCAGAAACTTTTTCTGAAACACTGAAACAATTAATGACACATCGAGGACGAATTTGGAGAATTTGTATTAGATGTGAAAAAATGAGAATTTGAAGTCTCCGGGACAGAGCGTCGAGCACATTTAACCAATGAGCATGCATGCCCGTTGACATTTACTTGGGGACATATGTTAGAAACTCGCTCGCTGAAGTTGACATTTGCTGGTAAATCGCAAGTTTTTTTTTCTCCAAGCGTACATACTATGTGACTCAGTGAAGATAATCAGAAAGTTGAAATTAGTGATGCAAATAGGGTTGGGTGGAGTCATTAGAGAGAGCTAAAATCTAGATTTCACCGCGAAAAATCACGCTCATCTGTGTCCCCGGACACGTGGGTGAGGAGGGAAACGAACGGGCCGACCATTTAGCTAGCCTAGCCACCATAACAGATTGTTAGCATATGGACCGAGCAGACATGCTCAGTGCTCTATCCGTAAGTCCGCACGATCAGAAGATTTTGAGATAAATGAATATGAGTCAAAATCGAAAATGTGCGATTTGGGAGTGAGGATAGGCGTGGCCCGCAGAGAACACATAACAAAGAATTCAAAAAGAGTACTGAACCAACATAGAACCGGAACAATCAATCGTTTACCCTGAGAGATTCACAGAAGCGGAGATCTCAGCACATATGGACATGTCCGGTGTACGTAGAGAATAATCACCATACTTAAACTAACCTAATTTTCTCAAGGAAACTGAACAGCTATTGCGACTATGTTTGACCGATTCGTTTTATTGGCAACATGTGGACATGACGTGCGTAGCTATTGACTTTCATGATAAGAGTCAAGATAAGATCAAGATAGTCACAGTCTGGAGCGGTGGGTTTTTCTGGGATGCAATGATACAGTTTCAGAATTCATAACTTATTAATACATTTTCTAAGTGTGAATATATCGTTTCGGACAAGCACTAAGAAGATTGTGCTTTTAATATTGATCGTTCGCATCTTCATTGTGATACTTACTGCCAGGCGCCAAAATGTTGAAACTAGCTGCCAATACATCTCTGCCCGACGATAACAACTAGGACAGAAACTTAGAATTCATTGCAATACTTGGTATTAAATTGTCCCTAAAGACCAAACTTGGTGTTTCTGTGTGTCTCGGTTATGTGTTTTATGCTAAACAGTGTTGAACTGGTGTGACCCTGTGTAGTGATGCATTATCTAGACGTTTTATGGGTTCAATGTTGCTAATAACAGAACAAGGAGACGGTACAAGGTTCAGACAATCTGCAGTGCCGTTGCGTGGGTCAATGGCACGCGGGGCAGAATCATAATTTTCCGCCCTTATGACATTAAAAAAATATGTCAGTGATTGTGAAATACTCGACCAAAATAAATTTGCCGCACTCAAGATGATGCCGCCCGGGGCGGTCCGCACCTCCGCCCCCCCCCCCCCCCCACTCGCTACGCCACTGACAATCTGATATCGTATTATGAATGACTCTTAAGTGGATGAGTTATTTATATAGCAATTGGGAGGGCATTGTATGTGTAGTATATATCTGCAGGTAGAATATCAGAAAATATGTGTAGTGCATATCTGCAGGTAGAATATCCGAAAATATGTGTAGTACATATCTGCAGGTAGAATATCCGAAAATATGTGTAGTACATATCTGCAGGTAGAATATCCGAAAATATGTGTAGTGTATAGCTGCAGGTAGAATATCAGAAAATATGTGTAGTGTATAGCTGCAGGTAGAATATCAGAAAATATGTGTAGTGTATATAAAAGCAGGTAGAATATGATATTCAGGGCGTAGCAATTAACCAAGTATTATATTTGGATGTAGTGATTTCCTAAGAAATGTTTACGGTCAGAAGATTGCAATTTTCGTTTTGAAAGATCCTTACGACCAGTTTCCTGCAGTAAAATTTCAATTAGATACCGTGGAGGTATTTGTGTTTATTTCTGTATTTTAATGGTTTCATTCTTCCTGAACTGCGAGCTATAAAGCATCTGTTTCCTTTATGAAAAATGAAAGAGGAAGGTTATCCAGAGTTTTATCTCATAACCAAAAACGTAAAATCTGAGGTACCAATGTTTAACTAAATGTTTACCAATTAGGTACCAATGTTTACCAAAACTGGGAAGGCGAGGGACAGTGGCTTACATACATATAATAATTAGTTTTGGAGAGAAAAGAAATTTACTCACAAAAATGGAAACATGACAGAAGTATACTGATGGTACATTTCGACAGCATCTGCATTTAAACTCATAATTTTTACACAAAAATCAGACATATTCTTGGAAACTAAAATAAGCGCCTGAATTCGAATACAGATAACACAAAATCAAACTGTGTGATTGACATGTTATGAGTTCCGTACCTTCGTCGCCCTTTGCTTCAGCGATAAACTAATTGTAGCAATGCTCCAACAAGAACAAAAAGGTAAAACCAAAAAAAATTACGCAGACGCATTACTGATCATGCATTTTTGTGAAAGATATGATTATCATGCCGTGAATGGTCTAACAGCGAATAGTCCCTCGCACTGGCAATGTTGTGTTTTTTTAAAAATTAACGTGCGTGATGTAAAATACTATTTAATACTTTTAACATACCATTTTTTTTTAGATACAATGGTCGCAGTTAGTTCAGCCCCCATTATTTTAGTACAATTCAGAGTATTGGAACACATCAAAAGTATTGGAACACATCAAAAGTATTGGAACACATCAAAAGTATTGGAACACATCAAAATTATTTTTCCAATACTTTTGATGTGTTCCAATACTCTGATGTGTTCCAATACTCTGATGTGTTCCATTACTTTTGATTTGTTCCAATAGTCTGAATTGTTCCAATACTTTTGATTTGTTCCAATACTTTTGATTTGTTACAATACTAGGAAAACGTGTTGAATGAAAAGATAACAATAAACATTTAGACGCTCAAATCTGATCATACTTGTACCAAATATGGCAGGAGATTCTATGTTTCAGTCGTGTGCACACACACCAGAGAGATGTAATAACACAAATCTGAAACTGTTGTCATCAACCTATACGATGGACAGTTGTTAATGAATTAATTCATGTCTGCTGCTGAGATTTGTCTGTGTGGGAAGGATATATCACAACACAAATCGATATTGGCAGAATTGCAATTATGATGGATACTTCCACCACGCAAGCAGACAAAGAAATTGTACTAACATAACGTACTCTGATGTAATCAAGTGTGTGTGTCTGGGGCCATTACTTCAGTTTTTCAAGGATGGCTCATCTAATCCGTTGTCTACCCACTCGTAATTGATTGCTAGTTCCACGACATATCGTGGAGTGGTCGGTGAGTAACACGTCTGGACAGCTCACCTTCAAATATTAAATTCTAGTATTATAAGGTGTCCATCTCGTCACATCAATACAGTGTTATATGATATTGGATTAACGGTACTGTTAATTTATTCACGTTAGCGTCGGAGTCGTTTAATCGTCATGAACCTTGGCTCAATTTCAAAAGTGGACATACATCATCCTCCATCTTTCTTTCTCTCTCTCTCTCTCTCTCTCTCTCTCTCTCTATCATTCATCCAGGATATAATCAAAGAAACAGTGATTTGTTGAGTTCCTATCTAGCTGGAGCTATTGAACGCAAGCTAATGTCACATAAACATTTCCATATTCCTAGCATATAATATCTAGTACTAGATGTTATCAGGAACTGCCATGTATGTATAGGGTTATCCATAATTGGTGTCCACAGTATGTCAGTTATTAGTGAACTGGCTTCCTAGACAAGTGATCAAAGGTTCAATCTCCATTTCACATCAAAACATTTTAAAATTAACAGCGACTCGTAGGTCAACCGAGCCTAAGAAAATTGGTACCAGATCTTCTGGAAAAGTAAAATCGGTGGACGTTTTTCTACTCGCATCTACTCCAAGTGTGCTGATGGTCACTGCAAAATTCGAACCACATACTTGATTTTGATACTTAAATAGCACGTTCTTATTGCAGAAAAATTTTGCTTTTGCAAAGAATAACAAGAAGATTTTCTGCAAATATTTTCAAGAGCTTACTTCTAACCAAATCTATCTATCAGAGTGATTGACCTTTCTTTTACTTCCTGGTTAATTTAACTGTACTCTTTATTTGTTGACTCAATCAGGCTGTGTCATTCAACGGCACAAACATGTCTTGTCTATAATTGAGAGCATCACCCGTGTGTTACCGGGACCCGAAAGGGGAGCAAAGAATAGCAACACTGTTTACCTTCCACGCATGTTGTAAAAGGTGACTAATGAGGTTATGGGATGGAGTTGGCTGTCCCATCCCATATAGGGTCATTGACCCAAAGACATTCTGAAGTCGGATTTGCCAGGCCGAAAGGCGCAAATATCGCAGCAATGTTGTAAACCATGACACAACGCATTCCGTTCTCCGGACTACATCCTGCTAATCTGCAGGAGTTTAAGAACGAACGCAGAAGAAGAAGAAGATTGAGAGCATTATGTGTTCTTATTCCGGATGTAAGATGTCATGAAATAGGCAACCCCCTCTTCGCTTCTATACAGAAATTTCTTTACACCATTAGTCACTTTTCACATATTAATTAATGTGCACTTCAGAATTGTTGCGAAATTCATTTGTGATATCTTGGCAATGTAATTTATATTAGTATTAATTCCAATTCGTGTACTGAATAATGTAGACTAGTGAACCCCAAAGGAATTTGCCACGTAGACCCCTTGCAGATTATTTGTGTTTTCCATATACCCCATTCCTGCTTAATATTGAAATTTCCTAAACATATTAATTTAAGATGTGTTTTTGACAGCTGACACGGTGCTTAAATGTGAAAGAAGTTTGATATTATGCACATCTTCGTTCCAAGTTTGTTATAGTGCGCGCAGTTTTCGTGTTACAATGAAAATACGTCACTAGCAGCCCGTGTTGCCAGAAAAACATAATTGAAAATTTTAGTGGAGATTAATTATGCCACGATTTAATGCCATGAATGCGTATCGGGGGAGAAGGATCACTGTGGAGGATAAGGACTTAAGTCGGATGCATCGACCTGCGCTAGGCACTGAGATCCCCACAACTCCCCCGGGTCATACAAAATAAGCAGGGAGGTAGATTCTCTGTACGTAGCGCGAAGATCGCTGCATCCGGCAAAAGATCGATGCATCTAGTAACAAGAAGTAGGCTCATGATATGTTAGTAAACCAAGAAGAACATGTACAATATTTATGTATACTTTCATTAATTGTATCTTCTTTTTCTTGTCATCAACTGTTTAACGAAGCCAATACACTAATACCCTTCGCAGTCACAATGTGTTAGCTCAATGGGACCAATCACCTGCTTATACCCCTTGCCTACATATACATATAACACATGATATATACTTGTATATGAATAGTACTTAGGTGGAACACAATTTTTGTCCGAGTTTTACGATGACGAACAGATTATTGGGCCATTGTTTATATGAACAAAAACATACAAATAAGAAATATACAAGACATTTTAACGTTTAAATATTTTGTCTTGTATATTATTAATTATATGCTTTCGTATATATAACACATAGCTGGATAGTCTGATCGTCCCCGTGAAACTAATACAAAACGTGTGTTCTACTAAGCATTATTGTTATATAATTTTACAGTAATCTTACCCATTATCCACTATGTAAGAGCACTGTGCTACGAAATTGCAAGATGAAATATTTGATTCTTTACCAAAATGATAAAATGTGCATTTGCAAGTTAATTCTATCGGATGTGAACGCGACTAGAGAATTGCCAAAAAGATTGATTTTGTTCAGAGACGAACGAAGAAGTAATCCTTGGCTACAATCTGAATACAAATAGAAGACTGATCGAGCTGTAATTAGCTTAAATTGAGCTACTTTTTGGGAGAGGCAATCACTTGTTGCTTCAAATTGTTAGATCGCTTGAAGTAGTGCCACTTCAAGTATTAGATTTCTCAGATTGGGAAGAATATGAAACGAAATAACACCGTAAGTACACTGCAGATTCAATGATTAGCAGAATCAAGAGATATGTTTTCCTATATGTATCTTACAGAATCAAGTGATATGTACGCTTATATATATTTAACAGAATAAAGAGATATACGTTTATATGTATGTTAATGAACCAAGAGATCTATATACCTATATGTATTTAACTGAATAAAGGGACATGTATTCCTATATGTATATGAATCTTAATTTTTTTCCGCTTTATTTCTTTCTGCCTTACTGACGCTGTGGTAGAAAAGTTTTCCGGAGGCATCCTTTGAGTTCAAAAGGTTAAAAAGTCGTAGAGGATTGATTTCACTGTACTCGGTTTCCCATATGTGCTCCGTCACTTTCAACGAAGCGGCACGTCTCCTGTCGAGAGTACTACCCATGGCACGTAATTCCGTAGGGAGACCATATCAAGCCTTTGAGTGCTGCTTCAAATGTGTTTGTTTCTGTACGTGGCTTCTTTTATTTATTTAACATATTCTGAATTCTCTATATGTTTCCTTTGAGTGATTTCGTTACCTACTGTTGGTTTTGAAAAAAAACTGTCATTGTGTCGTTTCAGAGTCTGCGAATGGCTACTTGTTATTCCAATCCATCACAATGAAATTAAGAAAGACAATTTCTAATTGGCAAGTGCTGAAAAATTGAACGTTATTTTCTATATTGGCATTTACACAACTGCAAAAAGAAATTTCACAATTTTTATCTCGCGACGTTGTACCGCACGTTTATGAATAAAGATGACATGAAAATTACAAAAGGTTTATAGAAAATAAAACAAACTGATTTGTTCATATTTAGATAAAACTAAGAAAAATAAGAACTCAACCGCTGGTGTTTTTTTTCAATATTTAAAGCTATACATTTATTTGTAAAATGGAAATTATTATGTTAAAGAAAATGTTTGCTTCAGTCCATGTCCATCATATATCATCATCATTATCTGCTTCTTCTCTTGCTTTCACACGATGAAATCAACGTCGAATCTATACATTTTAGCAATCTGGACACGCTCTGACTAAGGCGTATCGTATAATAAATTAAGTTCAGTTGTGTCGTCCTTGGAGATTGCTTTTAACTCTCTAAACCGGGAAGTGTACCCAGATTGCCGAAACATAGTTTCTCCCCTGTTTGGAATCCGTGTTCTTTGTTATCAGAGCAAGTGAGCAGATATCCTTTACACGTTTGTCCTCCTCTTCAATCTAGCACATTCTCGACATACTGATCATATATACTACAAGAAGTACCCGGCTCTGCCTGAGGCGAGATTAAGAAAAAAATTAGTGCTGTTATTCATGAGACCATCATGTCTCTTCATACAAATCAAACATATATTTTCCAACATTGAAAACAATCTATAATTAATGGACCTAACAGAACACATATGTCGTTTATTAAGGCTATCAAGATATAATCAAACTCTGTAGAATTTAATTTATTAATAATTCGATATTCCGACCTGACGGAAATTGCCAATATGAGTAAGTCCCTACAGTAGGCTTACTATTATTAACAAACAAACAAACAAAAAACACACAAAGAATAAATACGAACTATTCTGCATATGCGACAACGACTTTTATCTCTGTTCTACAAATTAAAGTTTAAAAAAAAATTAAATATCCTACAGTCTCTAGGATTTAACTCCGAAAACAAAAAGTACAATAGGACGTGCGTATTTATCAACTTCGCTAACCGAAAGACGAGAACAGAGTCGTAAAATGTGACCGTTTATGTACGTATGTGTGTATGTATGTATATATATATATATATATATATATATATATATATATATATATATATATATATATATATATATACGTTGCCGGATGATGTATCGCTTTTTTAAAAAAAATAAAGAAACGTTATGCATTATAATGCAGATGTGCAATGTTTCATTTGTTTGACTCATTAAAACAATAATGAATATGTTAATGCATAGCAAACTTTGATTGAAAAAGAGTAAACGTCGATTAAAAAGCAACAATAGTCATTTATAGCGTGTAGTAGACCTTTCCATTATGGATATTTTTTTACTTTTATTTAACCTCTGTGCATCGGTAGAGGTAGAAAGGTTACCCAGTTCTATTAATGGTCAGCTTTGTCGGACCACAGTTATTTAAGATATGTCATATCGAAAACGGGAGTGAGATTGACATAATTAATCACCGCACCAAAATACATTGAAATGGGTACATCCGTCTAGATTTCTACACTGGTCAACACGAACATAGAGTTACGGGGATTATTCAATTAAATATATAGATGTTCATTGATCTTCCTATTCAAGCTAGCACATTCTCGGCCCACTAATCATATATACTATGTGCATTGGTCCTCATATTCAAAACGAGCACATTCTCGGCCCACTAATCATATATACTATGTGCATTGGTCCTCATATTCAAAACGAGCACATTCTCGGCCCACTAATCATATATACTATGTGCATTGGTCCTCATATTCAAAACGAGCACATTCCCGGCCCACTAATCATATATACTATGAGCATTGGTCATCATATTCAAAACGAGCACATTCCCGGCCTACTGATCAAGAGGAGTAGTAAAGTAACATCGTATCTACCTATATCAAATAATCATGATTGGCAACTACGCTATGTTTTATTGACACATCAATGTACGTATAATCATAAAATTGGTGTGACTAAAGCAGAATGTACATACCGAATGACTAATGTATTATACTTTCTGGTTGTTTTTTAACCCACAACCTCAATTAATTTGAATGGTCACATCTTTGAATATAACCAAATTGGACTAGCGTCCTCGGTTGAAACTAGTGTACCTCACCATAAAAAGTACTTCAAAATAAATTGAAGCGCGTGCGGGTTAATATCGAAACTTGTTACTATCTTTATAATAGTTTCTAAATTAATTAGACGAGCGGTTCTTAAATCGGTGTCTACCGGAGACTTCTCCAGTGACCCATGAAGATTTAAATGGGCCTTTACATATGTAATAAAAAGATAAATCAACACAAATTTTGTAGGTTCATGGCAGAAGAAAAAATATTTAAAGGTGATCACCGACACCAAACTCTTTACGAAGCGTGAATTATAGCAAAAGGTAATACATACATTAGTGAGTTAGTAATAAAAATACATTAGTGCGTTAGTAATACATGCATTAGTGAGTTAGTAATACATACATTAGTGAGTTAGTAATACATGCATTAGTGAGTTAGTAATACATGCATTAGTGAGTTAGTAATACATACATTAGTGAGTTAGTAATACATTAGTGAGTTAGTACATACATTAGTGAGTTAGTAATACATACATTAGTGAGTTAGTGCATACATTAGTGAGTTAGTAATACATACATTAGTGAGTTAGTACATACATTAGTGAGTTAGTACATACATTAGTGAGTTAGTGAGTTAGTAATACAAATTATGAATTATTTAAATAGTAATATGTTGTGTGTCCGCCGAAGTCGACGATGACCATTCAGCTCAACTGGGATGATGATGAAGATGATGGTGTTTGCGGTGTGTCCGGCTGTGACTAATAACTCCCATGCGTGCTTGGAATTGTCTGCCACACTCCGGGTATGTAACTGTGGAAGTCTCTGGGTCATTGAGCAGAGCTTGTCTTTCTTCTAGCGCGTTTATGTTGCCCATCATTGTGTCTAAGGTTCTCAATATAGACAGTAATATAATACTTGAATCACATCTTACACATGACAATCTATTTTTAACTAGTACTGAAATATGTAGGAGCAACTAATACATCTTCTTCTTTTTTCGTTCTTATACCGCTATATATTAGCAGGGTGTAGTTCAGAAAATGAATTGTGTTTTGTTTAGGTTTATAGTTCAGCTGCGATATTTGTGACTTTTGACATGAGGTATACGAGACAGCATGGATTCTGAAACATTTTGACAGTCTAGTAGATTGGATATAAACTGTATATAGACATCTAAATCGCCCGTGTGTTGCCGGGGCCCGAAAGGGGAGCAAAGAATATCAACACTGTTTACCTTCCACGCATATCGTAAAAGGCGACTAAGGAGGTTATGGGATGGAGTTGGCTGTCCCATTCCATATGGGGTCAGTGACCCACAGCCATGCTGAAGTCGGATGTGTCAGGCCGAAGGCGCAGATATCACAGCAATGATGTAAACCATGACACAATGCATTCCGTTCTCCGGACTACATCCTGCTAATCTGCAGGAGTTTGAGAAAGAACGCAGAAGAAGAAGAAGACGTCAATAAAAACAAGAAACCACGATAATCAGCAAAGTCACAGAAGAACAGGTGCTAAACATAGAAATACAATAAAAGAAACTACAACAAGTAGAACATTATCAATATCTCGGAAACACATAACCAGAAATTATGGCAGATGTGAAACAAAACTTAAAAGGAGAATAGGAATGGCTAAAAGTGCTTTCAATGACATGAGGAAAATATTAACGTCTAAATAAATTACAAACAAGCTAAAGAATGGGAACTATAAAATGCTACATCTATTCTATATTAAAGTATTGCTCAGAAATATGGAAAATAAATAAACAATTAAAACAGAATGTATGTCTTTGACACTTGGATATATAGAAGAATATGGAGAACATCGCGGAAAGAGAAGAAACAAACGATGTACTAACAGCATTTTGTATGAAGAAAGATTTCAAGGAAATAAAGATAAACAAATACAATATTTTGGACATATTAAAGGACATGATACCTTATTAAAGACCTTACTTGAGGGTAAAGTCGAGGGGAGGCGAGCAAGAGGTATGAAGAGATACTAGTGGGAGAGTAACATCACTAGATGGACATGTTACAATTTAGCAGAGTGCACCACCAAGACAAGAGACGGGGGATGTTGGAGGTCTTTTGCAGCATACTTTCGCTTGCGGAGACGGCACTTTATGATAATGAGGACATTGGACAGTCAACTCTACATGAGAACCTCCTCAGTCGCATCTTACAATATTCATTGCATGTAATTTAAAGATATGTCCTGTTACAGCAACCTGCCTCGGGGATGAAAACAGCTCTTCGTGTACTAATCTGCAGAAACTAATCGGTAGGGCGACCAGTTCCCTTCCTTGCTGTGTGTTTCACCTTCCACAACTCACGTCTTAGGTACCCATTTACAGCTGGGTCGACTGAAGGAGCGGTGGTGACAGGCGAGAAATCACGACCCGGATTATATTGCACCAAACAGTGTTGCTATTCTTTGCTCCCCTTTCGGGCACAGCCAATAGACATACCATATCCAATTGTATAGTCAGTACATCGTGGACGATCGTATTTCAAACCACAAGCTAATCCATCACCAAGTTGAGTGTGTAAGGTTCGCCCATTATTCACTCTACCACTAGAAATACTAGAGTGTACACTGGGGTGTACTAGAGATACGCCCATCTCTGCTATGAGATTTCTGCTTGATCTCCCCAGCATTAGAGTGCAACATTAGGTAGCACAAGTTAAGTCGTACCTTAAAGTGACAGAATACAACCACCACCCATTACACCATCGTCTAGAAGAGTGAAAGGGAAAACGAATCAAGCGGGGCAGATCATGGATGGCAGAGGCTGAAGACACACTGCGAATAGTATGTGAATTGGAAGAAATAGGAAAGGGTAGTGAATGGGTGGAGGTAGACACTGAGATAAAATCACTGACTAAAGTAATAATACAACTAGATAAAGCGTGTCGAAAATGGACGGCAGTCAGGGCTCAGGATACAGTGCACGAACTTGCCCAACTACACTCGAAACGACAAGACCTAATTATATACACAGATGGCTCTGTTAGCAGAAACACAAATAAAAGCGGTTGGGGTTTTGTTGCCTACAGAAACGGCGTGAAGTTGGTTGAGAAATCTTCTGCATATTCTACTGTCACATCGAGCATGAGGATGGAGATAGAGGGAGTTACAGCAGCTCTTAATTGGTTGATAGCTGAAACATCAACACACGCGGTAATACTCACAGACTCTCAAAGCATGTTGCGCAAGATAGAAAAGTTCATGCTAAGAAAAGAATGATGGGAATTATTGAACAACTCATATTGTATTTGTATTCTATTGTAATTACATGTATATACTGCCCTAGTCATGCTGGGGTCAGCGGAAACGAGAGAGCCGACTTACTGGCAGGCAATGCGGCGATAGACGGCACAATGCTGAGAAGAGATAAAGCAGATTTAATAAAGGGAGTAATAAATTCATTTCGAGATGCAGATGATGTCAATGAGGTTGAGAACGTACATATACAGAGAATGTTAGAAACGGGAGTATTCAGTGGTGAGGGGAGGAAAAGTAAACTTTTTGGAAAGTCCCGAAGATTACACAATCAACACCTGACCGGAACTATGAGTCTACATACACTGGGATGGCTTCTGGAGCGGAGGGTGGAGCACTTATGGGAATGTCCCGCGTGCTGTGAAGCCAGTTTCTAATCAAGAATCAAGAATCACTCTACCACTGAGCTTATTTATTCATTCAAATACATTATAATACAAACAGGGATGTGTGCACATATGTTAGAACAAAAGGAATTCTAATCAAACTAGATGAAACTGTGTCCATCGACAAATATAAGACCGGGTGGATCATTGTAAATAGTCCTTATACGGCGAAAGATTTATCTTTCCCCGTGATTTTCACTAGCTTTCGACCCAAAGTATACACAAATGGACTAATGAAAATCAAAGGAAATGTTAAATGCGTCACATGAGAAAGGTGATTCCGGATGAACTAACACGGCTTATATTAATCGATGGGCATGATCAAATTAAACATAATAAATAAATCACACCCAAATACAATTTACTACGCTGTAGATACTTGAATGTATATCTGCTACACTTAATTATAAATGGTCTGGTGACGGTCGATAAGGAGAACACAAGATACACAAACTAATAAACCAGTACATCATCAATATTCTCAATGGTAGCAATAATACACTAATCTCAATTTTGCAATACACTTCCATAAATTGTGAATACCATCTATTCCTTTTAGGAGTGTGGTCCTGATTGCTTCATGCATTTATTAAACTATACATATGAAAGAATGTATACAACAGATAATTGTATTTATTTAAACATTTACTTTTTCCGATATTTTCTATTAAGAAAATATTGCAGTATGTACAACATGCAAACATCTTCAATAGTTCAATAGTGTATGTACGAGTATATATATATTTGAACTTTTTCAATACTAATTACAGTGATAATGTTAAAGGGTTCGCCAATAATACATGCATTATTAGCACTAACGACTGCAATAATGATATCATTTTCTTCAGTTAGTAAATTAATTATTCCCGCCGAAGACAGATGTGCCGGGCTATTGGCGTAAATAAAACTGCGACATAACTCATGCCTATTCTCTGGACTATATCCTGCTGGAAATCTAGTATGACCATTGTTCTCTTATAAGGGAAATCCAGCGGGACTTTGAGAATGAACACTGAAGAAGAAGAAGAAATTAATAATTGTAACCACTCGCATTCTCATCGTTTTCGCCTCTCGTCATTCTTTGTTGCTTTTCTGACCTGTCAGCTCCCAGATGGCAGACATGTAGTATCCGCTTGTCTTAGTGGTTACTATTGTGTGTTTGTTTGTACCTATGGTGATAAAAACTTTCTGGTGGAAACGTCGATTCTATGTATTTAACTATTCTTTTATATATATATAATTTGATATATAATTACCCAACTAAAGATATGATAACGGAAATGTTCTAAGTTTGCGTAGTCAACTTATGCTGGGATGTGCGTAGAAGATGCGATACATCAGTGGTTCTAAACCTCTTTTGTGCCGTGTCCCAATTTTTTGGGACACATCTTTTTCTCATTTGTTTTATTTCTTTCAGATATACAATGAATATTCCACATATCACACATCATGACAATAGCTGTGCTTTAGTTGCCTTTAAAATCATCCATAACCTATTAAATCATCCATATTATGACATTCGCATAATTGCATTGTTTGTTCTTTCAACTGTTTTTGTTTATCTCCTATCTCGGTAAAGAGTTTTTGATCAAAATGTAGACTCGTTTTTCATGTAGTCTCTTCACAAAACTTATCGAAACCATTTCTATTTTTTGTTTACTATTTGTTTTACAGGAAAATGTGCAGCGATGAAAAAAAATTCAGTTCGTAAAGAACAAGTCCCTCTCCAGGATAGTCATGTTTGTAGATCTCGTGTCATGTTATATAAGTAGGAGACAATTAGGCTTTTGTCTTTGATTGGCGAGACAAAGTACGTGCACAGTAACTAATGAACAGTTGACTAAGAACAAATGAATGACACCGCATGTAGTACAATACGAAAGGAGGTCTCTATGTAGAGCAAAATGAAAGGATTACGTGTGATTGGTCTGTTGTTGTTTTTTTACACTGACAAACCATTATCAATCAATCATCATACCAAGTGGCGCAAACGATCATGTTTCTGCACAACCTCCTTTCTCTTGTGTTATTATTCATTTGGTGACATTCTCTCATGACATGCAGACAACTATTGAACAAAAATGTCGAAATGTAAATATCTTGTTATCATTTTTTACAGACGATGGAAGAATGGACAGAGAGATCGAAACAAGAATTTTAAAATGCCAACTACGTAAATTATGAACTTAAACCAATTTTGAAACACAAATCTAATATCGATGGAAACCAAATGGCAAATCATAAAATCAATTTTAATACCGACATTGAAATACCAATGTCAGACATGGACACTAACTAACGAACAAGAGAGAAAGCTTACTACATGCGAAATGTGATGTCTAAGAAAAGCAGCAAACAGAGCAAGAAGGGATAATGTGAGAAGAAAAAAGTGAAGTGATTACAAGAACTGTTGGAGCAACATATGTGGTCATATATATTGAAAAGAAAAACAGAGACTGAAACGATTCGTCCACTTAATGAGAAAGAACTTTTATTTGCCAGCAGCAAGAGCATAAAGTATATAAATGGAAAAAGCAAGAGGCAGAGGGAGACCAAGAAGAAGGTGGATTGAAGGAGTTACTGACGTTTTGAGACGTTATAATATTGCTTGTCAAGCAATCAAACGTGTCATAGCTCGAAACCGATGCTAATTCAATCCTGGCCAAGATCTTTTCCCACAGCAAAATCAGAGAAAATATAATAGAGACAGATAAGGATAACCTATTCAGAAAATTATCTCTTTGTCTTCCTATGTCATTTCTCTCTTTTACCATTCCTGGAATTACTAAATATTCCAGTTGTTTTCTTATCATCACACTCCCTACAAATTTTGACTGTGTGTCTCTAAGTTTTACTATAATTTGCCTCTTCAGTTTAGTATTTCTGATTAGCTCTACATTAGCGTTCTTAATTGTCAACAGCATTTTCGGTGTTTATGTTTTGTTCAACAAATTGTATGCAATATCTGCATCTCGTCAATAACAGAAAATTAATTCTACAACATTTAAAATAATATATAAAAGTGTTTCTTATCAAGAGTTGCATATAACTAGTACACAGTCATTTACAATGATTTGTTTATTCTGTTGACGGAACTGACGTAAACGGAAACAAATATTACCAGGGAATGTGTGATTTAATTACACAAGAGCCGAGTTTTGTTAGGGACTCACCAGTATATCTCCGGCACTTGAAAGGGGAGCAAAGAATATCAACATTGTGATGATCATGTATGTTGTAATAGATGACTAAGACGATTTGAATGTTGTTTTGTCCGACATTCAATGCTGAAGTCGGATATGTTAGAATGAAAGGGTCAAATAGCGCAGGCAAGCTGTTCACATTGATACAGCGCATTCCATTCTCTGGAGCACATCCTACTAGTTAGTAGGAGTTTAAGAGCGAGTGAGGGAAAAATACTGCATTTTGTAGTGATTTTTTAGTCCAAAAATTGGTCACTTTTAACAGAACAAATAATATAGTGGCAACGTCGAAATATATGACGAATTATTATATCATCTTTAAATTATATATATTTTTTTCCTTGATAAGTACTTTCTGGTTGGCACGTTGATAGATAAGTCTGTTTGTTACGTTCTCTATATAAGTGTACCCCTATTTATTAATTGTTTGTGATATGTGGATCTTAACTACGTTGTGTTTTGTGTAAGTAACTGTTAATAAATTATTCACTAATCTCCTATCCTAGGTTTCCACACTACATAATCATTGTACAAAGTCACACTATATATCGTCAATGTTTAAATTTCTAGGAATTACAGTCGAGGAAGCTATTGTTTCCTAAATATAATGATGCATTTCTTTGGAACTATCTAAGAAAATTCCAACTTTTACCTGTATGAAATCTTATGAGAAATCTACGACTTAAATGTGTCCACGTGTGTATGTAAAATACATATTCCATTATTGCGCCTGCATGCATCTAATTTAATCAAATATTGCAAACATTTCGAGATGTTTATGTTGGCGAACGTTTGACTTCACATCCTAAATAAATTGATAGCTTCAATACAGTTAATCGGACGCCATTACAACACAACATTTACAGAGCAGAAATACAATCATGTAGTGTGATACTGCAATACAAGACAGTATGTCTTCCTATTCAACTGTTTTCAAACTTCTACCAGTTATCATGCTATAGTGCAGAGAATGAAATGTCTTACAGTGTTGTTCAATGCAGTGGTTCTCAAACACTTTTTAACGATGATTTTAACCGTATTTCCTATTAACAAACTCCCTTTCGTGGCCTGCTGGTGTCAAAAACAATATAGCCTAAAGACTGTCATTAACTTTCTTTGCAAGTAAAACAAGGATTCCTATGTTTTATGGCTATGGTTCTTCTTGTTTATCATTAAAGTGGTTAATTTCATGAGGTCCTACTCCCCCCGGGCGGAAGTTAGGCGGCTCAATTTGAGATAAAACCCTGTGCTACCAATGTCAAACATGGTCCTTAACAACAAAACATAAGAGACAACTGGTTACAACAGAGATGAGATGTCTGAGAAAAGCCACAGAAGTGACCAGAAGACACAGAATTAGAAACGATGTCATAAGAGAAAGAGTGGGTGTCATATCAATTCTACAATACATACAAAACCAACAGATACAAAGGTTTGGTCATCTGGAAAGAATGTCGTGTGATTCATTAGTTTATAAAGCATATATGAAGAGAGGAAAAGCAGAAAGAAGAGCCAAGAGTAGACCTAGAGTACGCTGGATCGACAACATCAAAGAGATATTACACGAACACCAAATAACATTATCTGAAGCTGCCAGAAAAGCGAGAACAAGAACATTGTATCTCCCTCGGCACCCGTAAAGAGTAAAAGAGGAAGGAAAGAAGAAGAAGAATAAGAAGAATTTAATAAAAAGAATGTTGTAGTCCTGTTGGAAGTCTCTGTTCCTCCAAGGAGTCAGATGACCCATGTTGAAAAAAACCCGTTTAAAGCATGCCTGCGATATATGTGCGTCTCATTCCGACAGATTCGACTTCCACGTTGCTTTACTGAATCACTAAAATGTAAAAGTAGTATTGCCAATCCCCCAATCATCCCTTCTTAATCTCCAGTTAAAACGTTAATGGTATGTGGCAGTGTCTCTTTTTTCGGGGAGCAGTTCTCAAACTCCCACATACTAGGTGAATGTATTGCGCAGATCGTAGTATTTCATGTCATAGTTTTCAGCTATTTTGCTCTTTTTGGTCTGCTACATCCGACTTCAGCAAAGCTATTGGTGCACTTTGAGCCATAAGATGGGAAAGTCAACCTCATCAACAAACCTCTCTAGTTGTTGCTTATGGCATGCATGGCATGCCACGGTTGCATGGCACCCTTACTCTCTTTACTCTTTACTTTCCATTAGGACGCCGACAACACTCTCGCAGAAGACAGTATTATACGCAAAATGAAATGTTATGAAACGGAGCTAGGTGGTTAGTGAACAGTATTCCTAGCCATTATGTCACTGTTCAATTCCAAGTCAAGGTGGTAATATATTATACCACAAAGATCTTCTGTGTCGAGCCAGTTATAAGCGAAGGATATATGGATAAATCTGCAGGGCCGTAGACATTTCAGTAAAGGGGATGGCGAACCTTAATACAAAAAGAAAAAATATTCGCCCATAAGTTGGAGACTTTCATGAGTTATTTGGTGACCTTGTTTTGGAAGGTCCTTAAGGCGGGTGAGTTAGGGGTGTGTTACCCATATTTACAATCTACGGTTATCTATATCTGGGAGCGTATAATTTATGGTGTAATTATGATCACAAAATTATTAGTATACTATTTGGCTGCAGCGATACACTGACTTAAACATGTATTCCACGAAATGTTTCAGGTGTGAGAAAAAATGTTTTTTTTCATTATTCTTACAAGGAAATGTCTGTCTGAAATTGAATCAGACGAGTAAATTACGATTTTAATTCTTTCTCTCCTTGAAGCAGCTAAACTACCATTTACATCCACCCACTGTGTCGTCAAATGAAATATTGTTCCATTCTCTATTTCCTACTAAATATATTTCACCGCAAGGAACTGTGCATCCTGATATTATAAAAAGCAATGGCAGGCTACTGAACATATTTATACTGCCAAGAAAATAATTACAGTCCAAAATATTTTGAGTTATGGTTACGTCCTGGATAGAATGTGCTGCCATGTATGTTTTCAAAATATGTACCAGTAAGATATGAGACCATTACGAGGGTGAAAGTTATCTGCCCTACATGAAAGTCTGCCCTTTTTATATAACTATTTCGTTACTGCATCTTTCCCTGTTAAGTTAAGTTAGTAAAAACTACCTCTTCTAGCGGGATGCGTTCCTTTCAACATCGTAAATTTGTCAAATTTAACCAACACCTGTTAAGTATTGAAGGGGGCGATTTATATGCAGTGACAATGAAGTCTGCATTGTCAATAACAGTCGCCCTTTTATTCATATAACGTTTTCTCCAACCTATAGAACGTTGGAGAAAAAGCAGCTATTTCACCAACAACAAAAAAGGAATAAATACGAACATCTGGCAAAAAACTGGAACATTTACAAATGAGCAGGGTTCTAATGTTAATATGCTAATTAGATAAATCAGACCAGGACATTATAATTTTCTCTTTCTCTGCTGCTAAATTTTTGTTGTTGCTAATAGAAGCATGTGGCAGCGTATCTATCTATACGACGTGTCCTTTACAGAACGTTATTATCGCTGCCATTCTGTAAGCCTCTCGATTCTATGCAAGCTGTCCAACTATTCAAGTGTCATATTCAGAACGTCTTCCAAATACCTTGTCCATCGTAATCTTGGTCTGCCTCTTGTTCTCTTACCTAGAACTTTCCACGATCAATCTTTCTAAACCATTGTGTCTTTTATATATCCAAAATATGTTGGCTTGCGTTCGTTGATGTTTTCATTAGATATTCTTCTTCTACGATTAGCTCTTTACTGACCTGTGTGCTGTGTCGTCTTTCTGTCCATGCTATTATTTAAAATGTTCTATATATATGAAGTTAGATATTCTTCCGAGAACGTTGTCTTCGTCGTGGATACTATGAACACCTTTCCGCTCCGGGCAAGCAGGACTGCATTGGCCAGAGACATTTGAATACATTCTTCGATGTCGCTGGTCCATTGTCATCTTGGTCTACCTCTTCTTCTCTCATCTGGCACTCTGCCCTCCAGAATCAGCTTTTCGATACCATCGCTTTAAGTTTTCAAAATACTGTAGCTTCTTTCTTATCATGGTATTTAGTAGATACACTTAATTTAGTTTGAGTAATTTCAAAATTTCAATGTACTTCCTGTTCTCTGTCCAAGATATTCGTAGGAACTTTCTATAACATTTCATTTCAAATGCTCCATTTTCTTTCTTTTCCATTACTAGTGCCATTTCCAAAGTCTCACAACCATATGTTTCCAATGGAATAATATAGCTATGTGGCTGTGAAAGAAACATTTTATACGATAGACTTGAAAATATTTATAAAACATGAAATCATAACAAAACTAGTTGAAACGAACCAAGTTGGCTTTGTAGACAATAAATTATTCCTGTTCATTAAACAAGCGCGTTGATTTTGTACGTGCCACTGTGGCTTTACGTGTGGGTTCTTCCTAGTTGCAATACAGAATCATTGAATACATTATAAAACTAATAAATTGTAAATGACAGTCAACTCGTCTGCTTCAAACGTCCTTTGAAAATTCGTGCATAAATTGTATTGTATTCAATGTAACATTGCTTTGCAGATGTTGTTTTAAATAAAAGAGTTAGTAGTTTCTGAAATAGATGGATCGATAAATTGGTAACAATAGTTATCATTATCATTGCATGTGATACACAATGCTACCGCCAATGAACTAGTAGGACTAGGATAGTCCATATTCATTTTAATATTAGTTGATAGATATTTTGAGTTTTTAATTTCCATGGGACATAAAAGAATTCCACAAATTTTGAACAACCAGCAGTAATGTTAATATAATTTTTACTATAAAATGTGGGTAACAATATCCTTTCGATACGATGACATTACAAATGACTACACAGTGGCATCAAAAGCGATAGAGATCAATCCGCCATTCCTGATGACCATTCTTTGTTATGGTGACCTTTCTAAATGACGCAGATGGCAATAGGCCTGCAGTCATTTGTAAACAAAATGACACTCGGTGTGCAGTCATTAGCGCTCAAAATGAAACTAGCTGTGCAGTAATTAGCAAGCAAAAACACACTAGATGTGCATTCATTATGTTATTAGCAAACAAAAAGACACTATATGTGAAGTCATTAGATTAGTAGCAAACAATATGACACTATGTGTGCAGTCATTAGAAAATATAATTAGCGTTTTATTTCCTATTACTATCTATTCGCTAAACCCTTTATTGCCTTTCAGCGTCAGGAGTTTTCTGGAGACAGCCCTCTTGTGTCTTGATTATTCCAAAATTTTAGTCGATCATATTAATTTTAATCGATTCAAATTTGTAACGATTAATCTATTAATTTTTTCTGTTCTGTTCTTTCTGTTCATCCTATCTTCATTACTTCCGTTTTTATATATTTATCTTCATGTTAAGGTATGGTATATGTGATGTAATCCATCTATTTGTCTTTGTAGTTCCTCTTGTGATGATGCCACTAGTGCTTTGTGCTTCCTATCACGTAGCGATGTTAAATCGTTCCCGTTAACGACACAGATATTGTGAACCGACGAACTCGAATATTACGGGTCATTGGTACAAGTATATCGGCGACACAATGCATTTCCATTCTTTGGAATACACCCTGATTGAAATCTAGTGTGACTAGTGACCAGTGTCCTTCCACAAGAGAAATCCAGTTTTGACAAATTAAAATGTGTGCTCTCAATTTGACCGAGAAAGTGGACAATACAGACTTATGTACAAAAAGTAAACATAACCTGTATGGATGATTTTTATTATTTCAGCGAATTTTAGTGTTCGTCAGTGGCTTTTTTTAGCATGCGACTCCAAGTATATAAATAATGGCCAACGAAAATTACGAGAATAGTCACAACATCCCGATTGTTTCTTTCTCTTTGTAGGCCTATATTTGAGTCTGGTTATAGCTGGACTGTGTTTCAGATCCCTATCCTCAAGAATAGGACTGGCTCCTAAATAACATCATAACAAGAAAGCTAAACTTGTATTGGTGTTCTAAAGAGACGTAACAACATGGAAAGACTAATAGCAGAAGACAGAGTAAACGGCAGCTGAGGAGAAAGCCGCCAAAAATGACGATATACAAATGATATATTTTACTGTTTAAACATGTCGCTTGAGGTGATTGGTCAACTCGTCCAAGATCGCGAGGCACTCAGAAGATGCATAAAGAAGGTTACGTTCTGGAATGAAAATTTCACATGATGATGATGAGCTTCAGGACCCTGCTGTTTATTTTCTCCGTATGATGCAGGCCGTAGAAATGTCGCCACCTCCCACTTTTTTAAATGGTTTTACTTCGAAATGCCACCACTGACATTGTATTTTGATTATTGCCGCCAGATGCGGCCGTCTCTCTGCATCATTGCACGGCACGGCCCTGCGTATCCTATTCTATAATCCAGTAACCCGTCAGGCTCGTAAGGGTACCACATTGGATGCTCAGCACACACAGTTCTCCACCGTTTTCTATCTTCAATTATGTTGACAAACAAGGAAAATGCTATTTTGCATATGGAATGCCCTATCAATGAATACCTATCCCCCACCACCTCCCCCCCCCCAACACCTTTTTTTACTTCCGGTAGTGTATGTTTGGTAAATACGATAGACTAACCGTTAGAGTTCAGGTGATTGTAAGACATCCTGATACAGGCCATCTCTCTAATTGTATTCTGAACCGGATATTATTTTTCAGTTTGAGCTCCGGGTTTTAACAAAATCTAGTAAACTAGTAAAGAAACTTAAGACAACTTCTGTCTTGAAAACTAGACTTTATAAACAGTATACAAAAAGGTAGTGTATTTCTTGACAAGAGATAATTGAAATCAAATCCAGGAAGAAATGGGGGAGTATCTATCAAAACTCGACACAATAGCTGACAAAGAGGGTGGGTGGGGAGGGGGGGGGGTAAAAATAGGTTTACATAATTTTACATTATCCATGGACATCCCCTTTTCAGTTTTTCTTCAATAACACATTTTATTGTGTACGGATGTGAGAATTGGACAATTACATGGGAAATAGAGAAGAGTGTACATGTTTTAGAGAAAAAAAATTACATATTTATGGTATACATCAATTGTACAGAATATTCTTATATATGTAGGAAACAAAACAAATGTTCTTGCAGGTCAATAAGAGCATCTCCTAACAGTGGTAAAAAGACAGAAACTTGTGTGGGTGATTTGGGCACCTGATGATGCGTGATTCTCTTTACGTGGCTGCATTTGGGGGTAGAAGAAGAAGAAGAAGACAAGTGAGTATGAATTCATAATATCAACGACTGGGCAAGGTTAAGTTTCTACACACTTGAACACGGAAATGTTTGGAATAGAGATAAATAGCACAAATAGAGAAGCATAGCGGGATTTTTATGTTGTTTCCTCTAAAATCATTCTGAAGGGTTATGAGATTGATGTTGATGAAATCCACCATCCTTCTCCATTATTGTTTTCTCCCTTTCTTCACATGCGACTGTTACTTTTTTTACCTTCACCACACCTGAGTCTCCTCCTTCCTAATTTAGAAAAATCGCTTTAAGAGTGATGTTACGAAAAAAGTCTCATTCTTCGCTATGTAAGGGAGTTGAAGGAAGGTGATACTTGTGGCTGCTTGTTAAATGCCGCATTCATTTGCTGTCGCATTGTCATGTACAGGGTGAGTTTACTGACAGAAATAAAAGTTCTTCAATCAATAAACCCATAACCCTTCAGGGTCGTATGGGTACCACATTGGATGCTTCAGCACACAGAGTCCTCCAGCGAATTCTATCCTCAGCGATGCGGATGAGTGTGGAAATATCTAGCCCTGTCCATTCCTTGATGTTGTCTGTCCATGTCTTTATTTGGTCCTCCTCTGCTACTTCCACCCTCGACAGTTCCCTGCAGTATTGTTTTTGACAAGGAAAAGTTCTTACAGATAGTGGAACCCTAGACTTCAAGGATGTGACACAAACGCCCTAATCTCTCCGACATGCCCCAACTTAAAATGAGTTTAGTAAGCTAATGTTTTATCACTTTGATCTTCTACATATTGGAGTAGCAAATTCCCACCGCCCCCAACGTTCCTTCTAATCTTCTCTGCAGCGCGGCTGCACCTCTCATTAATAGTTACCTAGTACATATTTTAACACTGAACACATATATTCTAAGACTTCAGATCTAAGTAATGTATTTAAGTACAACGTACAGACTGTTTTGTGGACACGATTTCATAGTTTTCATAGATTTCATACTCAAACCGATGTCTCATCCATTTCCACGAGAATCATTCTAGTTGGAATTTAACTCCTAACCATCTTTAGTTGCTTCATACAACACAAAATCCTTGTGACAATGGTACTATACTATATACGATGCTCTTCTGTGACTCCCAACAACATTTGTGTGTCCATTAATAAGCACTAATCATGCATATTATCTGCAACGATACTACTGCAATATATCATCGTGCATCAAATGTCTCAAGTCATACAATTAACTTTGATGTTTATTTTCAATCTAATGCTAATAGTTGCTGCGGCTAAATCATGAAAAGTTATCTTCATCCCCGACGGCAGATGCCATGGGACTTTATCTACCTAACCAATGCTAATAGACTATAAGAACTTGAGAATTAACCAGTTAGAAATAAGTAACTAGATGTAGGTATTATAAACTATAAATTGATTTTAATAACTCGAAGCAGAAACAGACTGTGTTTGCTTGCATTTTCTGTCTTTTCTGTCGAGTTGATATCTCGATAAGAAACTATCGATTATATAAGATTATATAAGATTATGTACGATTATATAAGATTATATAAGATTATGTACGATTATATAAGATTATATAAAATTATGTACGATTATATAAGAGTATGTACTATTATATAAGTTTATATAAGATAATCTACTATTATATAACTCAGATATTATAAACACACTGAATATTCCAGAGTGTTGGTTACTAAACACAATAACAAAAAGAAAACTACGCCTGTTTGGTCATATAAAGAGACATAACTGTTTAGAAAGACAAAAAATGGAGGGAAGAGTACCTGGATAGAGGAGAAGGGGCAGACCAAGAAGACGATGGACTGACGACATTAAAGATAACATGAATACATCGCTAGAAAATGCAAGCCACATCGCCCAAGACAGAGAGAGGTTCAGAGAGTTCATTGGGAAGACAACGTTCTGGAAGGAATACGTCACATGACACTATTATATAAGATTATATAAGAGTATGTACTATTACATAAGATTATGTACTATTATATAAGATTATGTACTATTATA
This sequence comes from Meghimatium bilineatum, assembly GCA_034231615.1. Taxonomy (NCBI): domain Eukaryota; kingdom Metazoa; phylum Mollusca; class Gastropoda; order Stylommatophora; family Philomycidae; genus Meghimatium; species Meghimatium bilineatum. Next base: position 46,777,425 of record CM067316.1, read on the forward strand.
TAATATTATGTACGATTATATAAGTTTATGATTAATTATATAATATTATGTACAATTATATAAGTTTATGATTAATTATATAAAATTATGTACGATTATATAAGATTATGTACGATTATATAAGATTATGTACGATTATATAAGATTATGTACGATTATATAAGTTTATGATTAATTATATAAAATTATGTACGATTATATAAGATTATGTACGATTATATAAGATTATGTACGATTATATAAGATTATGTACGATTATATAAGTTTATGATTAATTATATAAAATTATGTACGATTATATAAGATTATGTACGATTATATAAGATTATGTACGATTATATAAGATTATGTACGATTATATAAGATTATGTACTATTATATAAGATTATGTACGATTATAAGTCCCAGTGCAAGTCTTTCTCCAGAATAGAACTACGCACTCGGCGGTGTGTTGTCGAGCCCCACAGCTGAACATTAAATAGCAATACTGTTACCAAGGCGGTATTTTATTAGAGGTGATAATGAGATATTTAGTGTGAAGTTGTCTGTCCTATCTTATAGAGAATCAATGTGACCCCATAGGCAATGTTGAAATCGGATGTGTTAGGCAGAAAATCGCACATTTCGCAGGTGAGACGTGAACTATGATACAAAGCAATCCGTTCTCTGGAGTACATTCTGATAATCTACAGACGTTTGAGATTGAACAAAGAAGAAGAAGACATTCTGACAAGTCTCAAACAACGTCACTTAAAATATCTGATCCGGTGGAGATCGTGCTTTTCATTCGCTGGCTACAAGAAAGATATACTCAAAGTGACCAATCACGAGCCAGTCATCAGTTTCATCAGCCAAGATACATTACACTATTAGGAATCAGCACGCAGGACTATTATAAACAAGGACTTACCCAGTGCTGTAATAGTGCTGGGAACATTTAACTATATTAGGTCATGTTAAGAGCACACACGGGATGCGCATTGGCCCATATAATACACTCAAATACAATAAATCAAGGTTTGTTTAATGGTGCACTTTATCATGGTTATCATGTTTAGACTATTCAAATCTAGACCTTGTTGTTTTTCTATTTTCTACAAAATAATTATGTGTGTCATTAACAAGAGTGCGATGTACTTTTAAGCTTCTTCTCTATGTTTAAGTAAACGCAGTGGCCATATTTGATTTTAGGAAAGGATGACATTTGCTAACTAGTGCTCTAAAAATAGCACTAGTTAAATATGACAAATGAAGACACCTTTTAAAAAAAACTAGGACAATAGAGACATAATTTAAGACAACAAATGTAATGGACGACACGTTTTAAAGAAAGGCAAGACACTTTTTAAGAAAACTAAGACAAGAGAATACACTTTTTAAGAAAATCAATACACATGAAGACACGTAAAAGAAAGGACAACACAAGATACTTTTAAGAAAAATTAAGACATGGAAAGATCGTTAAAAGAAAGCGAAGACAAGATAAAACACTCTTTTAAAGAAAACGAAGACAATGGAAGACAACTTTTAAGAAGGCAAATAGAAGGAAAACACATTTTTTTAAAAAAATTTGACAAAAAGACATTATTTTGTAAGAAAACGAGGACAATAAATAACACTTTTTCAGAAAATGTAAACACATGAAAATACTAATTAAGAAAATTAGGATATAGGAGGTAGCATTTCAAGAAAACGAGAGCAAATGAAGACAATATTTATACAAACAAGGCAGGAAACAAACACTATAATAAAACATTTTAAGCATATTTCCTTGGAAGTAGGATGTGTCGGACATTTGGAGCAAACAAAACGTGGAACAACGCATCACCCTTATCTAGACTACATACTTCCGGAATCGATTAGGACTATAGTCCTTCAACAAGAGAGGCACACCAGGAGAACGAACGATAACAACATTTAAGGCAGAGTATTAAACCTGAAATTAAACTCACCCACCGAGACTTTTATTTAAATCAGTTCAGAAATATGTGGGAGGAGGGGTGGTTGTGGTGACAATTTTTACAATGTCAACAATTTTTACCCCCTTAAGAATTTTAACTGAAAAAGTACGAAATGACAACTTGATTTTCCTGAATTTTAGAAAATTGCTTCAAATATTTTAATTGGTATACAAAAAACTGTTTTCTGGGCAACAGATTTTGTCAACCCCTTCCCAAAACTTGTCCAACAAGTTCTCGTTTTCAAGACCCCCTCATCTAATTGTGGATATACTTTATAAACAACTGATTGCCATTAAGACTGATACGTAACCACTGACACTTGTAGAACGTATACATGGACTTGAACATGAACAGTGTTTCCTGATATCAGAGACACATTTTTGTACCTGTTTTCCCCCCTTATGGGTTGTTCATGAGGGAGAGACATTGATGCATGTATTTGAATCCTATACGAATGTGATAGGAATTAGTTTTGTGAGAATGACGTGATATTAGAGATTGATTCAAAGTAATTTATCCATATATAATTCACATCCTAGACTGGATTCTTTGTATTGTCAATGCTCATACCCCACGTTTACATTGTGTGGGAAATATCGTGAAATACTGAACAATCAATCCTACATGATAATGTGTTTATTTAGCGAGGGAATTATAGCCTTTGGTCGATTCAAGCCACATGAGACATTGGAATTGTGGAACATTAGGAGCGCAATTCTGTAGAAGCACAACAATAGAATTTCACTATTAAACATAATGAAAACGGACGATCTTCAGACAAAAAGTTAGTTTTATGTAACGTGATTACTGCTGTGTTGTAAACAGGCAGAGATAGCATGTAGGTGATAGGATATTATAGTCTGATTCTAGCTGTAGTAGGAACCTAAATTATGCTCTCTCTCTCTCTCTCTCTCACATATTTTCTGAACTATTTATTTTCTGATCTTCACTACCTGTATGCAGTGGAAATATACAATGTTTTCTCTTTTTTTCTCTCTCTCTCTCTCTCTCTCTCTCTCTCACTCGTTTTATCTGAGATTATTTTATTTGCAGAGGTTCACGATTATTCCTCCTTCCAGAAATATAATATCCGGATAATTATTCTCTCCCTTCCTCTCTCTCTCTCTCTCTCTCTCTTTCTCTCACATCCGTTTTAATTTAGATTATTTGATTTGCAGAGGTTCACGATTATTCCTCCTTCCCGAAATATAATTTCCGGAGGTTGTAAATGACTCATTACAACCACGATCTCCACTATGTTTTAGATTATCGCGAAACGTTGATATAATCAAATTAGACTAGCGTCCTCGATTGAAAGTAGCTTAACTCCCCACAAAAAGTACATTTTTACTTACCCAAAAACCAAATTAATTTCCCTGTATATTTCCACTATGTATCCAGTGTGTCACGGCTACCACGTGAACGGGTCCTTGTATTATCCTTTATGTCTCTATCGCTCTCTCTCTCTCTCTCTCTCTCTTCAAACTACTTGTTCTTGTTTCTCAGTTAAGGTTCATGTTAACATTACATATTTCGATTCAGTCTACCTGTAAGCAGCATTCATTGTAATTTCACGCTCCCCGGCGGAAATCACACTCGTTGTGGTTATATGAGAGCGAATGCTGAAGAAGATGAAGAAGAATTCATAGTAATGTTCTTAGCTTCAGTTATTACATAGATCCACTGCTTACGTGAGTTAACATGTAGCTCAATGTTCTTGTCTATCCCTCATATATATATCTGCATACATGCTTCAGACAGCAGAGGGTGATCAGTGCTATCAAAGTCATGGCAGCTGCAGACACGCAATAATGGTTACTTTTTCTGCCATCGCAAACACTAGTGTTATCTTTCATAGATATAGACTAAAACATTGCTTACACTTGTATATAGTTAAATTCATGTTTAGGGGTCAGTGACAACGAAAGAGCAGATCAATTGGCGAGCAACTATGTGGCTAATGTAATGAAGAGCAGTATTGAAGAGAGCCTAATAAGGGTATTCATTGGTTTACTACGGAGTGCAAAAGATGATACTGGTGAAAGAGATAAAGTTCACATTTAATTAATGACAGGTTGATTCGTTGATTGCTAATTGTTCAAGAATGGCAGAAATTAGGTTGCTCTTGGGTGAGAAGAGAAAGTGTGTCCTCTCTGGAATGAAGATCAAATAATTAGCATCTGAGTAAGACTTTTGAGTCTGTATACAGTGGAATGGCTGTTGGAGAGGAGAACAGATCCTCCCAGGATCTATGGGAATGCCCCGTGTGTCATGATGCTGGTTTCTAATAAAGATCAAGATCAGGACATATTTATCTATTTGGCACCTTCGTGCGGTAACTGAGTCATCTGAGCTGTTATCTTCTCGCGTGGTCTAAGTCGTTTTGTACCCATTACTTCTCTAACATTTTATATAAACCTACTATATCTTCTCTTATCGTTATACGCATCATAATCTTATTTCTTGTTTTGGTGACGCTCATCCATCACATCTGTCAAAAAAAAAACTGTCAATACTGCATTTTACCAGTTCAGGCGTTGCAGGGAGGGGATTGAATGATCACATCGTGATGAGTAATAGTTGCATCCACTTTATGAAATTCAATTAGGGTAATATGATTGCCTATGAGTTCTTAGTTGGCTAATAAACCCTATGGCAAAACATGGAACAGGGTAATACAATTCTGCTAATCATTGGAGCGACAAAAATAATATTTAAAAAATCGACGTTTCGATCCAACTGCCTTCATCATGAGCACATTCACAGCAAAGAATCGACGATTAAGAATGGTAATATTGAGGTTCACGTGGCAGAATTAAATATAGATATAACCTTTATATATATATATATATATATATATATATATATATATATATATATATATATATATATATATATTAAAGGGATTATATACATATAGGGATTCTGTCTATATTTAGCTGCTAGTCCATGAGAAAGTCAGCAATGCCGTTCTTACTAGATAATTTTTTCTGTGAATTTTTTCTTGATAAAGACCTTTTGATCGAAATGTCGACTTATGTATATTATTTTATGTGTGTTTCCAGTGATTATCAAAACTTCATTACCCTGTTCTAAGTTTCACCTGCTAGATTTAAGTTTGTCTGCATTGAGAACGTATTAGTAAACCAACCCTATGCGCGTCACAAAGTTTCTTTTACAAGCAGGACATGATATGATCCCACTAGGTGATATTTGATATAGGCGTGTCTTTCTAACTAAACTCCGCTGTTATGCTTGTTTATATCAATGTTTCTTACATGGAGCCGAACTGGACAAAAGAAAAGCTCGTTTTTCTCGCACTAGCATGAATATCATTTGTGATTTCTATCTGAAATTCTTGCCTGTATCAAATCACATCAACTGGTTCTCTTTCAAATCCAAGCACACACGCGTGTTGGCGGGTCCCAGAGAACAACATCATTGTTTACTTCCACGCGTGTCGTAAGACGCGATCAAGAAGGTAATAGGATGAAGTTGGCTGTCTCATCCAACATATGGTTAGCGTGACCCAAGAATAAAGCTGACGGCTTATGATTTAGGCCAAAAACGCAGAAGAAAAATTACCTGCATGCTATCTCATCTATGTTCAGCGATCTACATTAAGCACCTGCATTAACTCACTTCCAATAATCGATCTCTATTTATCGCATGTATTTACTCCCCACTCCGGTTATGTGGCGAAGTGGTACAGGGCGCGTCTGTGACGGCAAAGGTACCGAGTTCGTTCCCTCCACAGGTAGTTGTGCATCCGGACCTTCAGAAAGCAATGGTAAACTACTGACCGTATTTATATTGCCTTGCCTAGAAAATCACCACAGCGAACAAATGCTGGGTGGATAGCTAAATCCTGTAAAGGATATGCTACCAATTAACTCCCCTCATCTAATCAATTTCCATTTATCATGTGTGTTAACTCTCCTCAATTATTCATTTCTCCACCCCCACTTACATCTTCACCTTCCTCTGTGATCTCTATTTATCCCATGTATTATCTCACCTGTATTAATTTACTACCATCACCCGAACATTACATCACTCATTTATCACCTGCATTAGCTCACCTTCATTAACCTGCTCACATCCCACTCAATCTCTTTAATTACACGTAATAGCTAAATCACGTTAGTATCGCTTAATTGTGCATTCAAATGTTAAATGGATATGTTTCCGCACTTTGATGTTGCTATTTGCAAAATTTGAACGTTGACAAAGGAGAGTTTTGTTCCTTGTGGTCAATCGGGAACAAACATCTCATTTCGTGGCCTATTTTCGTCAGTAGGTCGAGTTCACTATTGTCTTTCTCCAGGTGAATGATAGTTGACCGCATTCACACTTGCTGTTAAGCGTAGTGGTGAGAGCTTAAGTTGTCGTTCCAAGGCCAGAAATGTTGCAGTGGTTGCCTTTACTCCATGTTTGTTCAAGGCTATCTTGATATTTTCTATCAACCGTTTCATTTGGCCACCTCTAGCCCTACGCCCGGATATTCTTTTGTCGAGTTCACTGACTGTGTCGAAATAGACTGTCGTATTTCAAGCGGAGTCAACTTGCTACAGCTGGCGTGCAGTTAGGCTACACAATATAGCTATTCTGGACAAGCACAATGCTAAGTAATAAGCCAACCTAATATTGTAAACAAAGGTTTTGTCTACCTAGACTTGAACAGTTTGCAGCGAAATACGCGGAAGAAGTTGGCAGGTAACTCAACGGGTACATTGATACTAAGAGCAGAGCTGTGTAGACAGCATAGGGCACAGCTAGACACATAGTAAACTCTGGCCATCCACTGCACCTTATTTTTCTCCCTGTTGTCTCGGTTTTGTATTCCCACTGGACCAAGATAAAACTCAAGAGAGAGAGTGTGTGGTTGACGATTAGCGCAACTCTTCCTCACTGTAAACCAATTTCAGCGTTAGTCATTTCTCATCCCAATTTTTTAAAGAAATATGAAGAGAAAGAAGGTTGGCACGTGGAATGTGCAGACACTTACACAGTTTCCAGATTTCTCACTCTCGGGATATCAACATCGATGTGGAAATCAACAATAGACTAGCAGAAGCTAGTTCTGTATTTAGTAGATTACGCAGCAATGTATGGAACAGAAGAGGTATAAGAACATCTATCAAAATTCAGGCATATAATGCGGTTGTTATATCAACCCTACTATACGCTTGTGAAACGTCGACAGTGTATGCTAGACATGCAAAAAAAAACTAAATCACTTCCATCTTAGCTGCCTACGTAAATTACTAAACATCCATTGGCGGGACAAAGTACGAGACTACGACGTATTGGAAAAATCAGCCTCAACAAGCATCTACACATACTTATGAAAGCGCAAGCACATTGGACAGGTCATCTTGTGCGTATGGAGGACTCGTGTCTACTAAAACAAATATATTATGGTGTACTCAAGACAAGACTTGGAAAAGCTGGTGGATAGAAAAGGCGTTTCAAACATTTACTTAAGTCCTCACTGAAACATCTTAAAATTGACGTAGGATCATGGGAGAGCCTCGCTCAGGATAGAACAGCATGGCCTCACAGTCTCATAACTTGAGCACTGGCGGAGGAAGAGACCAGACACGATACAGCAAGACAAAAACGGGCAAGTAGAAAAGACAAAACATCTCTCGTCCCATAAACACCTCCTACAGTTGTCAATTTGTGGAAGAACTTTTTTGTGCTCGCATTGGACTTGTTAGTCATTTAAAAACGCACTATTAACTTTATTATTCTCTTTTAACATTTATCATTATTGTTATTTTGGTTGACTTTTTTGGTCATCGTCGACTACGACGGACGAACACAATCACATCAGTATCTCTCGAACTATACAATGTTCAAAAACAGAAACGCAACATTTTTGCAAGGCTAATGGACACCAAATTTAAACGTTGACCAAAATTTTATTTTAAACAATTAATGTTTCAACCTTGGCATGAAGAATCTTTCAGACTAACAAAGAAATGATGTTCAGTAAATTTGTTTTGGACCTTTACTCTTTGCGACTGAGGTCTTCGTTTCCCTAAGGAGTATGGTTTCCTCTTGCCTCTATCAGATAATGACATCTCCGTAACATGGATCCGATTAGCTGTTTGATCTGTTGTTGTGGGATGGTTGCCCACTCTTCCCGCAGTGCAAGAGATAACTGTCGGAGTCACGTCTTGCTGGCGGAGTCGTCTGTCCAGTTCATCCCATAAGTGTTCTATAGGGTTCATGTCTGATGACCTGGCTGGTCACGGAATGCCTGGTCACTGGACGTTGTTGTCAGCGAAGAACTGGGTGTAAGTTGTGCCACATGTGATCGAGCGTTATTGAGCTGAAACATCGACCCTCGTGCAGGCACAATTGGAAAGACACGAGGACGAACATTTTCAGCGACGTATAGTTCGGCATTCAGGCGTCCTTCAATTTGTACCAAGTAATCTTCTTGCCATGAAGTTGATCACCCCCTCACATCAGTAAACGTGCAGTACCATGTGGAGAGCCTCATCACGCTGTTCTGGGGCGTATCCCTCATGGACTATATGGTAAACACTTCCATCTATAGAGTTGCCGGAGCATAAGAACTGATTCATCACTAAACCAAACCCGTCTCCAGTCATTCCCATCGGTCCATAGACGATGTTGGTCTGTCCACTGTAGTCGGTTCTGGCGATGCCGTTCCGTAAGAACAGGACCTATGTAGAGTATTTTAGCCCAAAGACCATTTTCGTGCAACCGTCTTGTGCTGAAATCGACGAGCTGCTGACATTGAGTGGACTGTGCAGGACACAGATGCAAATCGATTCCTGCGGTGACACATCCGTATGATACGGTCTTTGAAAGCAATTGTGGCTCTATGTCTACATTGCACGGCCGGTTTTCCACTGAACTAGTTTGGTTTTTTTAATCGCCTCCAAAGACGACTAATGGTGCATCTAACCACATCAAATTGTCTGACCATTATACTTTGTGATTATCCAGTCTGCAAGCGTCCAATGCAAGCGTTGTTGTTTTGTACTGAGATGAACCCAACTTGAGCATTAAATTTTCAACAGAACTTATTCGAGGACCTTCAATCTTTTATCTATCCATGTCCTTCATCGTCAAACTCGATACATAGGGAAGAAACCAGAGCTCCTCAGTTCTAGCGAAGTGATACTACTGTGTGTAATTCTTGTATGTTGTTGAGACCCATAGTCATACCCTCTTTGATGGTTATTCTGTGAAGAGTCTAGGACTTCCTCTTTTTCTTTTACTATCTAGTACCTATTTTAAAACTTGTAAGTGTCAGTCTGTTTTCATTTATTCTAAGTACATGTCCGCGATGTACATGTTATAGAAACATATTGATGTTTGGTGTTTTCTCTTACTTGCATGTTTGTCTTGACTTCTTCCCAACCAATGTTTAAGAGGCTCTTAAGACATTTATTTTCAAAAGAGTTCAATTTCTTCTCCAGAGCAATTCTAATTTTCCAACCTTCGCAAAGGTTGGAGTTGCACAATTGTAGTTTGGTATGATTACTTATTGCATTTTATTTCCAGAGGTTTGTTAGGAGGTGTAGCGCACAAAATCGTTTATAGGCATTCAGTAATATGGTCACATAGTTTTGTATTCAGTAAGTTCCACGGGATTCTCACCAACGTGTCACGAGTTATCATCAAAAATGTTATTTGAACGTGACCTCTTTTATGACCTAAAGAATCATGAGTGAGTTCAATTCAGGTAACGACGAGAAGTTAATGACTTGATGGACACCGTCTATAGATTTAATGATGTCCACTCAAGCGAATATCTTATTTAAAAGTAACTCCAAAAATATTTCACTTCGTTTTTTTAACAATATAATTTCCCCTCCATGATTTACTCCATAATGTTCATGTATATGTATCATTTCCACATATTTTCTAGCTCGTTTATAATATTACTCGCTCCATTATTTTACAATATCTTACCTTTGCTTGTAGAGACAAGTTCGTCCGCCCGTTGCTATAATGGGCCATATTAAGGGGTAAGGCTGGGACAAAACTGGAGAAAATCACACGCTTGCGTCGCAGGGGACGCCAACTTGTTAGTTTCTCCCAGGGCACAATGTATACTAATTACCCCATAGCTTGCGGATATTATTGTCTCTCCTTATCACTCTCTATATCTCTCTATATATATTTCACTCTATATATTTCACTCTTTATCTCTCTCACTCTATCTCTCACTCTCTATCTCTTACTCTCTATCTCTCTCACTCTCTATCTCTAACTCTCTATTTCTCTCACTCTCTATCTGTCACTCTATCTCTCTCACATTTTATCTCTCTCACTCTATCTCTCACTCTCTATCTCTTACTCTCTATCTCTCTCACTCTCTATCTCTAACTCTCTATCTGTCACTCTATCTCTCTCACATTCTATCTCTCTCGCTATCTCTCACTATCTCTCTCTCTCACCATCTCTCATTATCTTTTCCCCTCTCTCTCTCTCTCTCTATTTCATACTATATACTCTCTTGTACACTTCACACATAAGTTATACTTCCCTCCGTTGAAGTAAAATATAATCTTTCCCCTCTATCACTTTTTCCCTCCCTCCCCCTCTCTCTCCTCCCCTCCACCCATCTCCCATCCCATTCTCCAACATTCTCTCTCTCCTTTCACTCCCTCTCTCTATCTCTCCTCTTCCTTCTCTTCTCCCGCTCTTATCTCTCACTCCTCCTCTCTATATTCTCTCAGTCTACACTCCCTTCTAGCTTTTTATCCCAACAGAAGTGGAACACTGTTAATCTCTGAAGCCATCAAACTGTCAGAAGTCAGACTACAGCACACTATCATATTTCACGATGTCTTTACTCACTCCGACAGAAGCTTTGTTGCTACCAGCTCGAGTCCAGATTATTACTAACGCCGTTACAAAGAAAAATGTACATTCATGCTTTAGTTTTTTTCAGACGGTACTATGACACGAACCCATTTTTGTCATGTTGAAAATAGCAATCTGGTTTATCCTATCTCTACCTTGCGTTTAATGTGTCGGGTTCATAATGATAACTTTGTTGGCATACTTGTTCTAATATTGCAGACAATAGTTATGAAGTAATATGTTATGACGAGCCTGCTTATCCAATACTCTCCTACGGTATTAGCGTAAATGTAGAAAGTGACAACTGAGACAACCACCATATTTCCTGAATGATTCAGTTTTTATCCAAAACTGAATTATAAAGCGCAACGATAACTGGAAGATAGAAGTAGTTCAATCGTTTTCGTTCTCTCGATCCACAGGAATTACGAACAATTAACATTTACTCTCAAGGCAAAAATGTATTTATTCCTTCCAGAGCTTCATTTTATACCAGTAAATTTAAGTAGGAAGCCAGAGGACAATTAAAAAAAATTCTTGAGACTAACGGGAATTGAACCAGTCCGTTCAACGTTCATTTTATACCAGAAGAATCTAACTCCCATCGGTGGGGGTTGCTTTGAGAAGATGTCGCCTACTCCAAAGGATATACTCTTGGTGATTTATAGTTTTTCTACCTATCTGAAAAATGCAGATTTCGAGCAATGAGTTTTAGCTCCCCGGCAGAGAATCGTTTCTGTTGGAGGTGTTGGTAACAACCCTGTTATACGTCAATATTAGTGGGATAGACGGAGAAGTAAGCTATGCATATAGCGCCTTCCAAGGGAGCTTTACAATTATGCAGAGATAAAAAGTGTGCCTGCTTATTTGATCTCACAAAAAATTGTACCAGCCTGTACAGAATAACATTTCACTATAATTCATTTGCTACCTGTAGCTAGTCGAGGCACAATGTTTAAGATAAGGCAGAAGTAAACAACGTTTTTCTTTTCAGCTCTATTGAGATATTTTGGTAAATACTGTGATACGCTCTTATTTTTTTTTTAATTGACTAACATCATTTATAAGAAGTATCTGCTCAGCATCAAGTCTGTCGCTTTTTTGTTTCCCTGAAGATCTAGTACCATTTCCCAAGACTATGTCCAAGACAAATAAACCATGAGCCGCTTGTGATTTCAAAAAATAATTTCAGGTGAGCTACAGATTAAACCTTGGTCATCCAGACGCCAGGATATTGTATTGATCACTGAGCAGCTGCTAGGCATACAGAAATAATTATCTTGATTAAATTTGATATTTTTTATTATTATGAAGATGAAATAATCCGTGTAGCTGTCACACGTAGATTCTGACAGCACCTAACCTCTCTGACAAGAACAGATGTTCTTCTTCTCAGTTATGTAACTTGAGGCGATACCCCGTACTAATAATGCTGTCTCAGAATCATTCATGTGTGAAGGTGAGGGGGGTTATGGATGAATGTTTAGTCCCAGAATATGGGAAGTACCAGTGCACCAGTATCCCAGGATTACCACGACCGTCCAGGAGTACAGCACATACTTCTGTATCAATTAACTTATCATTCTTCTGTCACATTTTTTGACCGGTCCGCATTGTTGACCCACTCGCATTTGTAGACTAATTTTACACATAGGAATAAGTTTATTCATTCATTAGGTGCTATGCCGGCTGGCGTAGGCGATCATGGCTCTCCACACCTCTCTATCTACAGTATTATGTATCAAGATCGTCGTTGTTTCTCTGCCGTGCCAGGATGTTAAACTATCTAATATTTTTTCACGTTTTCGTCCGCTGTCTCTGTTGTCTTCAATATTGCCTGCTGTGACTATGTTCTCCAAACCTCCTTGTCTCAAAACGTTGCCAAAAAATGAAGAATATCTTTTTCTTATATTATTGATTAAGTTACATTTCACCTTTGATTCTTATCAATAATAAGTATATTTAACCCCTTAGCTGTGAAGGTATTATTAAGGATATGAAAAAATGCCAGCGCCATGCCATTTTGCAAAGATCCTCTTCTTCATAGCTTCCAGGTTTAAAAAATCAGTCTGGAAGCTGATAAAGCACCCAGACAAATTGTTTCCCTGGGAAACTAAGAAGAAGAATATATCAGCAAAATGGCGGCAACCCCCTCATTGTATCCTTAAGGATACATCCGAAGCTAGGAATAGGTATCTTTACCAAATTGGACTTCTTTTCATTACGTCTACAGGCTGAATGTTGATGATTAGTACACATAACTGGGGTGTGGAAGATGTATGTATGTATGGGTGGCATATGTGCGTGAGGCATTTGGGAGAAAGAGTGTGCAGAGAATCTCAGAAAGTAGAAAAAGTAGTAGCATAAGCATAATATATATATATATATATATATATATATAAATATATATATATATATATATATATATATATATATATATATATATATATATATATATATATATATACAATGTGTACTGCATACATAGATCCCATGTATGTGTATGGCAAACATTGATGTAAGCTAACACACGTGACCGTCTCACATTAAATGTAGGGAACAAAGACAAGAACGAAAGACTTATATTTAACAGTGTGAATATCCACTTTAACATCATCGCTGCGTACTCTTAAATTTGCCAGGAAACAAATTTACATTTACTAGAAACTGGAAACATTTCTTTTATTGAAAACATTACAACTGTTCATGGTCTCAATAATAAATAATACGATTCTAATTGTTCGTGGTCTCAATCATGAATAATAAGGTTATTGATTGATTGTTTCGTATCCCTCATGTTGTAGGGCTAAATTTGCCAATAGTGTAGGGTCTTTTGAAAATTCTTGTTCGATTTCGTCGTTCTATGAAGTGTTTTGTAAATAGATCAAGTTGTTCTACGTTATGTTCGATCTTGTATTTTCTGTTGATTTGTGTGGTGGAGGTTAGTCGGTTGGTTTGGGCGTTTTCCTTGTTGCGTTTTTTTTGTTTTTCGATTCCTTCTGGACTCAACCTCGACAAATTATGTGGTAGAGTCATCTGTCTCAGATAGTGTTATGTCGTGTTGAGTGAGTCATCTGTCTCAGATAGTGTTATGTCGTGTTGAGTGAGTCAGCTGTCTCAGATAGTGTTATGTCGTGTTGAGTGAGTCAGCTGTCTCAGATAGTGTTATGTCGTGTTGAGTGAGTCATCTGTCTCAGATAGTGTTATGTCGTGTTGAGTGCGTCAGCTGTCTCAGATAGTGTTATGTCGTGTTGAGATGTGGCTTTGAGTGAGTCATATATTGTTAGCGCTTTTCTTCAGTGGGCCCAGGCATGAACGCCTGAATTATAGAAGACATTTCCACAGAATTAATTAGAACACCATTCGTTATCTTTTTGTACTGTTTTCGTGCGTATCGTTAGTCACTATTTATATACTTGGAATCGCCTTGACTTGATTCTTGATTAGAAAACTGGCCTCACAGCACGTGGAGCATTCCCATAAGTGTTCCGCCCTCTGTTCCAGCAGCCATTCGACTCGATGGTGTTTCGAGTCCAATGCAGCCGAAACAGACGTCGACATCAGGGCACAACTCTGGCCCTTGCGACAGGTTTCTTTGTTGTTGTTCCGCCCACCCACGCCTTTCCCATAACTAGTTCAAGCACAACGTCGGCCTGTTGGAACAACATTGTAACTGTTATCGAAGGTTACGCCTACGCCTTGATTATTTTTGACATGTGACTCCATGTACATAAATAGTGATCAACAAATATCACAAAAATAATCTAAAACGTAGCGAACGAACTCCGCATTATTTCAGTGAAAATGTCTTTTATACAGTAAACGGTCATGGTCCAGGTGTAAATGGTGTTGATGTTGATGATGCCTTGTTTGAAGATGCGTCTACTGTCGAATGTGTTTCTGTTTGTGAGCTTGTAGTTGTGTTTGTAATTGCTTCTCTTTTGTTCAATCTTCACGGTGAGCAATGACTGACCCAATGGCTGTGAACGCTGACTGTACGCACAAAGTTCTTCTGTTGGGTAGGGTAATCCATAATCGAGTTTGCATGTCAGTAGTGTCATCGAGGCATAACTGCACATAATGTGGCATTTTCTTATCTGTTTCCTTATATAAAAATGACCATTTATCGGATACGTCTTTGAGAATACATCCAACTCGCCATCTCCAATGATAACTTGGTAAATATCTTTTACATAATCCTTCCGGATCTTAGCATGCATGTAGTGCTTGATGCCTTTTTATCTCTCTTGGTCTTGATGCGCAATAAGCACTGACATCTGTGGGTTTGCCCACTCGAATCTCCTCTGGTGGAGATTTTTCTAATGTTAAATATGGGAAGATGCCATCAGAGTCCCATACTTTTTGTTCGGACTTATCAACCGGCAAAATAAGATCCATCCATTTATATGCTGGCTGTACCACCCAAAATACTTGAAATGACAGAGTGTGAAGTTAGTGAAGGTTGTAGGTCTGATACAGTTACTACGACTAGGGTACCAGATTGGTGAAACACTCCAGTTTCTAAGGCTTTTAATCTCTTGTACTTGATAAGTACAATTACACTAGCCATTTAGATGGTAGAAGCTCACGGGCACTTGCTTGTTTGCCTTCGAAATATTTAAATGACGAAAAATACAAATATGTAAAACAGCCGCTATGGTCTGCAGGTTGTGGTGATCTTATGTACCCAGGAATTCACATACAGTTCATTGACGAGAAAACACAGTTACGAAACGGCACAGTGATCAGACAGCACAGTGACGAAATAGCACAGTGATCAGACAGCACAGTGACGAAATAGCACAGTAATAAGACAGTACGGCGATCGGACAGCACAGTGATGAGACAGAACATTAATCAGACATCACAGTGACGAAACAGCACAAATGATGATTACAGCAGAAGTGACGAGATAACACAGTGATGAAACAGCACAGCGATCAGACAGAACATTAATCAGACATCACAGTTACGAAACAGCACAATGATCAGACAGCACAGTGACGAAACAGCACAATGATCAGACAGCACAGTGACGAAATAGCACAGTAATAAGACAGTACGGCGATCGGACAGCACAGTGATGAGACAGAACATTAATCAGACATCACAGTGACGAAACAGCACAAATGATGATTACAGCACAAGTGACGAGATAACACAGTGATGAAACAGCACAGCGATCAGACAGAACATTAATCAGACATCACAGTTACGAAACAGCACAATGATCAGACAGCACAGTGACGAAACAGCACAATGATCAGACAGCACAGTGATGAAACAGCACAGTTACGAAACAGCACAGTGACGAAACATCACAATGACGAAACAGCACAAATGATGATTACAGCACAAGTGACGAGATAACACAGTGATGATGATAAGAAATTTAAACTTCAACGTTTCAGCTAATCCGGTCATCACAACAGCCAGTTTTTAATTACAAATATAAATAAATATCTATATGCCCGACTAACTGGCAGCGTGGTAAGAAGCATGCATGTGACTGCCAATGTACTGGGTTTTAATTGCGCCACAGACAATTGTGCATCAGAACCGCTCAGAAAGCAATAGCAAACCACTCAAATTATTTATATTACCTAAAAAATGGCTACAGCAAAAAAAAAAAGATAGGTTGATGACTACGTAATCAGTTGGATATGCTACCAATCTTTATCAAATTAGAGTACTGTTAGCCTAATGGTGTCCTGCATCAAACAATATCTAGATAAAGTGCAAAACCAGGCACTTAGAATAATGTTGGGAGCAATGAAATCAACACCCATAGCAGAAATGCAGAAAATGGGAAGAATGCAAACACTTGGCGAACGCAGAGACATAAAAGTACTAATTCAAGCAGAAAAGTTTCAGTGTATGCCAAGTCATCCAATGAAAGAAAGATTCCAAAATCTAGCAATGGGGCGACTGAAAAGAAGCAGCTTTATCCATCAAGCTAAACGACTCCGTAGACAACTTACAGACCTAACTGAAGTTGACAGACGCTTAAGGTCTGTACCAGAACAAATCCCTTGGAGTGAAAGGCATGGAATGCCAATATACATTCAGACCCATGTGAAAGGAAAACTAAGCGAGGACGAACAGAACAGTGTGCAGCGAAGGACAGTCACCCTCAGTTTCCTGGATGAGGAATATCCACAAGATATATGGGTCAGAGTATACACAGATGGGTCAGCACAGAATGCTGTGAGGAATGGAGGTGCAGGTGTATATATAGAATATCCACACAAGCCTAGAGATACAATCAAAACACCGACAGGGAAATTCTACAATAATTATGATCAGAAATCTTGGCAATTAGTGTGGCAGCTAAAAAACTGCTGAACTCCAACTCTGACCTACAGCCTGTGGTATTCCTGACAGATGCAAGGTTAGTGCTTCAAGCTCTCCAGTCTGGAAAACTAACAGACTTGAAAAAACTACTTAGCGAATTGTCTTACCAGTATAGGTTAATCATGCAGTGGATACCCTCTCACTGTGGAATACCAGGAAATGAAAAAGCAGACCAACTGGCTAAGAAAGGTGCTGACGAAGAATACCATGTATACCAATCACCTACCATCAGAAAAAACAGATGATCAAGTCAATAAGAAAGCCACAAACACCAACACAAGATGACTATCACATTATGAACAGATCAGAACAAGTTATAATTCTACGTCTCAGAACAGGAAACAACCGACTCCGCAGTCACAAGTATACAAAGTTCACGATTGGCAACACAGCCATGTGTACATGTGGACAGGCAGCACAGAGTGCCAAACATATACTTCAAGAGTGTTCTGAGCATGAAACGCTGAGGCAGACATATTGGCCAGAGGAAACGACACGGGAATCAAAGCTCTATGGGCCACTGTATGAACTGCAAAAGACAGTGAGTTTTATTCAGGAGACAGAATTACAGTTATAGACATGTTTCAAGTGAACAAATGAAGAATAAAAAGAAGACTATTATAAAGGGTAATACGTATATTTTCTCAAATTATACTTTTTATACAAACAGAAATAGTATCAAATTGGACTATTTTTATACAAGCAGAATTACTCTACAAACTAAACAAGGCTTTGCCCTGGGTAAAGTAAGAGCAATGAATAGTAAACATATACCTTGAAGATGAACCCATTCTACGACCGGTTAGTGTTTGTGAAGTACACTCCTTTCTGGAATGCTATCAATATTGGAAAGCTTCTAGCAAATTATTTGAGCTCTCTGCCAGAAACAAGAAAGATTTATCCCTTAATGGTTCTATCTGGGGAATGCAAAATTTCACACTTAAACACCAAGTACAGAGGTTGGGAAACTAAATGTATAAATAATCGTGTATAGGAGATCCGAAACAATCGCAGTGAATTGCCTTTCAGTAATAGTTAAACCAACGATTCCAGATCTTTTCGATACCAATGACTTATTTATATATTTGTTCTACTGGTTTAGCTGATGAAAATATTTCACGTACGAAAATGTGAAGAAGATGAATCTGGGATGTCCATAATAAATAGGAGATGTCCATAAATAGGGGATGTCCATAAATAGGGGATGTCCATAAATAGGAGATGTCCATAAATAGGGGATGTCCATAAATAGGGGATGTCCATAAATAGGAGATGCCCATATGTTACGAGAACGATTTGGGGGGGGGGGGTGTCTGAAAAAATATGGCAGTTGTTGAAATTTACTTGCTACCTTATCTTTTCCTTTGTCCATCTCACTTTCTTTAGTCTACTTTCTCCTCCCTACTTACTACTAACTTCTCCCCATACGTTTTTCTCACCTGTCATGCTTCCACATCTTTTCTTCCACTATTACCTATCTCCTATTGTCCTCCTCATTATAACCCTATTTGTCTCCATGTAAGATTTGTTTTATTGTGGTCATTTGTTTGTGCTGATGAAGGCTTTATAGTCGAAACGACGTCTGTCCCTGTATCTCGTTGCTAAGTTGGTTGATGTTTTTTTTTTGGTAACACACCTACCTATTATTGTATATCTTGACATTTTGTCCAGTTTTACCCCAGCCACCTACTTCCTGTTTAGGGTTGTTACCCTACGCTGGAAGATTTATCTCTTGCAGTTCTTGATAGTTGGAGGATGGACTGACAAAATATTGGACAAAATTTTACGACAACATTACTATTTTATACATCAACGAAATGTGTTGAATTTGAAACATTTTTAATGTGAAACAAAGTATGTATTTTTTTATGTGAAACAAAATATGTATTTTAAATGTGGAAAAAGCATGTATTATTTAGTACTTATGTTGCTTTATTAGTTTCACCACTACTTTTTTAATTACTTTCACCACTACTTTCTGTATTACTTTCACCACTACTTTCTTCATTACGTTTACCACTATCTTCATTACTTTCACCACCACTTTCTTCATTACTTTCTTCATTTTTTTTCCACAACTTTCATCACTACTTTCGCCATTATTTCTGTATTTGCTCTCTTCATTACTGTCGTCATTTGTTAATTACTTTCGTCCGTTCTTTTTTTGTCACTAAAGTTATCATTAATTATGTCATTATTTTCGTCACTACTTTCATCATTACTTGTGCAGATTTATTCTGCTTCAAGTAAACATTGTGACATAATTTGACTCTCTCATTTTTAACAACTATATTTGTCCATCTTTGTGGATTTCTGGCTTTCTGCCCATCTTTTAATTCTGTATTCACGAACAAGAGTACAGTCAACATTGGCCCCTATTCTTCGAGCCCACGTTCTATTGATTATAGTCACTGTTTCAGACATCGAGAAATAGTCTCCATATTGCATGTAAGTATCCCTATATTAAATTCGTGTAGTTATTGAATAGTACCAGATTACATTCATCCGACGAATTAGTTGGCAAATAAATCACATCACATTGTGTTGTACTAATATAGATTTGGAAAAGAAAGTGACCGTTTTTTTTCTCCAAATAATCAGATATAAGAATAGGGTATTAATACAGTCACTGTTCACTGAAGTCACAAAGATCCGTACTAAATACTTGCAATTCATATTCAGTATGACAGGTAAAGTGGATGAGTACGGTGTAACTTTGTGAACATCCTGAATATTTTTAGATACCAAGTTAATGTGCGGGTATTTTACGTTCATCAAAATTATCTGCATACAGAAAAATTGTAGTACATTCTATATACCGCTGCTTTCTTCTTCTTCTTCTGAGTTCCTTCTCAAATTCCCGCGTCTTAGCAGGATTTAGTTTAGAGAACGAAATGCGTTTTCGCACTGTTTATCTATTCATTGTAAAATATGCGTCTAATGATCTGACAATCCGACTTCAGTATGAGTCTGTGGTCACTTGACCTGTGGAATGACACAGTAATTTCCACCCAAACCTCCTTAGTCGCCAACTACGCCATGTATGACAAGGTTACTGTAACGAGTGAAACCTCTCTCTAAGAGACTTCTCCTCAAGTATAACATATGGCCGTAATTCTAGTGAGGTCGAGTGAGGTCTAGAGTTCGATCCCCGGTAAGAACAGGATTTTTTCTGTAGGAGAGTAAATTAAAAACTCACCCTGTACATGACGTGACGACAGCATGAGCATGCGGCCTTTATCACACAGCTATTCAATCCCCTCCCTGCAACGCCTGAACTGGTAAAATACAGTATTGACAGTTTTGTGTGTGTGTGTGCGTGCGTGGTTGCGTGCGTGGGTGCGTGCGAGCGTGTGTGTTTGTGTGTGAGTGTGAGATAAAGCTGTGAACGAACGTCCCCATATCCATTACATAAGAGCTTTACATGTGTCAAACTGAACTAAAAGGAATGCTGAGGTCGGGTGTCTCTGGTCGAATGTTAACCTTAAAACAGCTCTCCCTTCTTGAGACTATACCTGCTAACCAGCAAGAATGTGAGAGTACACACATCCGAAGAGATAGTAAATCATTGCAGGCAAAAGGTTTACAATTTATAAATATGATAAATTTCCAAGTTTGGTTTTCTAATTTACAAGTAATGAGTTCGTCTAGTACAGTATATTTGTGAAATATTGCATCCTACTGAGTGTAAATATTGCCTATAAAATGACTAAATCCTATTAACTTCTTTATAACACTGCTGAAGTTCTTCCGCGCTAACAACATCTTAATCCTGATTTATGGAAGTTAATCTTCGATATAAACAATCAGACAGGATGGACTATACGTAGCTTTATGAAAAGAATTTGCAGGAAACTGTATAATCCAACATAGATGTAAAAATTTTAAAATTAAACATTGTTTCGTATGTGCAATTATGGGAAGTATTATTGGGTTGTTTTTTTTTTTACGAGTTCACGTGCTAGAATGTTATATTGAACCAATCCTTCTTTATGGAAGAGAAGCATGCGCAGTAAACTAAAGTGCCCCAAGATAAGCTGAAGGTATTTGAGATGCGGTATTTAAGAAGTATGATGAACATTCCATGGACAGCCAAGAAATCTAATGTAGACATGAAATTCGCAGAGATGCTGGAGTAAAACGATAAATTATAGCGAAAATTAGAAAAAGACAATCAAGATTTTTAGGGAATGTGATGATAAAAGTAAAACTGGAACATTTGAGGATGATGTTCCTCCTTCGCAAGCGAAGAAGTGCATGAAACGAAAAACAATAAATTTGATGAACAAGTAGAAACATTTAGTAATCACTGGAAAGATCATAGAAGAGACAGAGGAAGACTAAGAGAGAAATTTATGGATGTGTCATCACCATCAAGTGTCGTCTCCGCAACGAAGGTTGACTACAACAGACCGCCAACATTCCAGGTCTCTTGTTTTAGTAGTGTATTCTGCTAGACTGTAATCTGTCCATCTTGTAATGCTTCTTGTAAATCTATCTCTTGCTCGTCTCCCTTCGACCCTCAACTAAGGTTTTCAACAAGCTGTCATGTCTTTGAATGTGTTCAAAATATTGTATTTACTTGATCTTTATGTCCTTTAATAATTCTTTCTTCATATTAAGTGTTTTAGAACCTCTTTGATTGTTTTCTTCTTTATTTCTATGATATTCTCCCTATTCTTCTATATACCCACATCTCAAAGGCATCAATTATGTCTTCTAATATTTTGTCACTGTTTCACAAAAAGAAGTCACCAACTGAACTTAGTAACAACACAAAAGACAGAGTTGTGGAGAAGCACAATCGCCTACGCCATTTGGCATGGCACTTAATCATGGCACTTGATTATGGCACTTGATTATGGCACTTGATTATTTGATTATAGGGTTTTCGTCAGAGCTCTCCTTCATCAACATAGTTTGTCACACAATACTAACAACAAAAATGATATGAACAGCAAACATACAAGAGACTGTTTTTGTGTGTGTAGAAAGATCGAGCTAGCTTTAAATGTCCGAGTGTTTGTTAACTCTGTCCTATAGCAACACTCCTAAAACCCGCCCCACCCCCACACGCACACAGACATTACCGCACCCATATTACTTGTGTATGTATTTCAAATATGTGCATATTTTATAGTTTCATAATTCCAACACGTGCAGACAAGTTACTTGGATTGACACCACATTTGGAGATGCGTCGAGTTAGATGGATTAAAACCACACTTAGAGATGTTTCGAGTTAGTTGAATTAACACCACAAGTAGAGATGCTTCGAGTTAGTTGAATTAACACTACATGTAGAGATGCTTCTAGTTAGTTGGATTGACACCACATGTGGAGATGCTTCGAGTTAGTTGGATTGACACCACATGTGGAGATAATTCGAGTTAGTTGGATTAACACCACATGTGGAGATGCTTCTAGTTAGTTGGATTGACACCACATGTAGAGATGCTTCGAGTTAGTAGGATTAACACCACATGTGGAGATAATTCGAGATAGTTGGATTAACACCACATGTGGAGATGCTTCTAGTTAGTTGGATTGACACCACATGTGGAGATGCTGCGAGTTAGTTGGATTGACACCACATGTGGAGATGCTTCGAGTTAGTTGGATTAACACCACATGTGGAGATGCTTCGAGTTAGTTGGATTGACACCACATGTGGAGATGCTTCGAGTTAGTTGCATTAACAGCACATGTGGAGATGCTTCTAGTTAGTTGGATTGACACCACATGTGGAGATGCTTCGAGTTAGTTGGATTGACACCACATGTGGAGATGCTTCGAGTTAGTTGGATTAACACCACATGTGGAGATGCTTCTAGTTATTTGGATTAACACCACATGTGGAGATGCTTCGAGTTAGTTGGATTAACACCACATGTGGAGATGCTTCGAGTTAGTTGGATTAACACCAGATGTGGAGATGCTTCGAGTTAGTTGGATTAACACCACATGTGGAGATGCTTCGAGTTAGTTGGATTAACACCACATGTGGAGATGCTTCTAGTTATTTGGATTAACACCACATGTGGAGATGCTTCGAGTTAGTTGGATTAACACCACATGTGGAGATGCTTCGAGTTAGTTGGATTAACACCACATGTGGAGATGCTTCGAGTTAGTTGGATTAACACCACATGTAGAGATGCTTCGAGTTAGTTGGATTGACACCACATGTGGAGATAATTCGAGTTAGTTGGATTAACACCACATGTGGAGATGCTTCTAGTTAGTTGGATTGACACCACATGTGGAGATGCTTCGAGTTAGTTGGATTGACACCACATGTGGAGATGCTTCGAGTTAGTTGGATTAACACCACATGTGGAGATGCTTCGAGTTAGTTGGATTGACACCACATGTGGAGATGCTTCGAGTTAGTTGCATTAACAGCACATGTGGAGATGCTTCTAGTTAGTTGGATTGACACCACATGTGGAGATGCTTCGAGTTAGTTGGATTGACACCACATGTGGAGATGCTTCGAGTTAGTTGGATTAACACCACATGTGGAGATGCTTCTAGTTATTTTGATTAACACCACATGTGGAGATGCTTCGAGTTAGTTGGATTAACACCACATGTGGAGATGCTTCGAGTTAGTTGGATTAACACCACATGTGGAGATGCTTCGAGTTAGTTGGATTAACACCACATGTGGAGATGCTTCGAGTTAGTTGGATTAACACCACATGTGGAGATGCTTCGAGTTAGTTGGAGTAAAGTTACATTTGGAGATAACTTTTGAATAAGGTTCTATCTTTTGAAGAGAATTATTTTTGTCGGGTTAACAAGCTGTACTTCATTATTTTAACAGAACTCTACAGAGATACACAAATGCATACACAAGCAGATGTGGCAGGAAGAAGTAGATATTGAAGTACCTACGAAGAAAGATGTACCAACATGAATAGTGTTACAATTAGGCTTCAGTGAATGACCGGAGACGCGACTCAGCTCAAATAGTAACACGATACTGTGAGTTGTATATTTATTCTGATATTTAAATGTTCTATTTGGGAAACAAATCGGATACATAATGAAATAAAACCAATTCTTAGAACATATTTAACCCGAGAATACATGAGTAAGGTACCTTTGTGAACCGGCTATCCTACATTATGTTAGAGTGCGTTGGAATTATCATTCCATGGTATTAATTCTTAACATGTACAAATCATAGGAAAATGTGTACAAATCAACAAGCTGGAATTATACATTTATGAATGTATGTGAATGTAGCATGTTAAAGGTTGATAATATTACACGCGCAATACTATAATCACAAATAGTATGTACCTCTGACAACTTACATAAATACTAGTATTAGACATTTTTTTGGCATTCGTTTTCTCGCAAGAACTCAGCACAACAAGATTACCTCAGCTAATGATATACATTTTCTACAAAAACCGTGTTAGAACAGGTTTTACTGTTTGTATATTTTCTTCCATGAAAGCACCAATATTGGATATCAAATAGTTGAGGTGGATGAATATTTGAATAGTCGTTAATAACAAATCCTTTTGTTATTCTGTGCTTCTTTTCCTGTCGTAGATTCATTGTTAATGGTTACACAAACCTAATAAAAACAGACAACAAAGAGAGATTATGTGAGTCTAATTTTGAGTAATAAATCTCTAAAAAAAACGTGAAAACCTTGGGCGTTGTGCTGACCACATCGTGCTTAGATATGATGTTGGTCAGGGAAACATGTTGACTGAACAATGGTTTCCCCAATATGATTGGTATCTGGAAGGAAATACTACAATGCAATGAATAATTCAAACATGTAGATATGGAGAAAGGGACTTATGGGTTAATACCCTGCTCCCTTTTGGGAAGTCAGAAGATGACATTCAGTAATAAGAAACATGACAATATAAACGATAATTCTCATCCTTTTACTTGTATTAACGTAGAAAGGTTATTAAGAATATTCACACAGTCGAGGAAAAGTGTAAATATTCTCACCACAGACGTATATACGTCTCTGTATTATCATCACTTACTGTAAATTGTAAAAGTAAACTGTATCTTTTTCATTTGCTGTAAATAGTGAAAGTAAACTGTATTTTTTCTTGTTCTTGATCTTTGTTCTTGATTAGAAACTGGCCTCACAGCACGTGGGGCATTCCCATAAGTGCTACGCCCTCTGTTCCAGCAGACATTCGACTCAATGGTGTTTCGAGTCTAATATCGCAAAACAGAACGTCGACATCAGGGCACAACTCTGGCCCTTGCGACAGGTTTCTTTGTTTTTCCTCCCACCCACACCTTGCACGTAACTAGTTCAAGCACAACGTCGGTCTGTCGGAACAACATGGTAACTGTTATCGAAGGTTACGACTACGGGATTGTATAGATGACGTGCCATGAAGCTTCTATATGAAGATAACCTCAATATAAAGGCATGTCATCTACTAAGATTTTTTGTTGCATGGTTGGTTTGTCTAGTGAGCCATTGGTGAGACCCACAGGCGCAAGCGCATGCGTGTATCTTTTTCACTTACTGTAAATAGTAAAAGTAAACTGTATCATTTTCGCTTAGTGTAAATAGTAAAAATAAACTATTATGTTTACTTAGTGTAAGAAGCAGAAGTAAACTGTATTAACTTCATTAGTCTAAGTGGTAAAACTAAACTACTCTTTTTCACGCTGGGGTGGTTTGAGAGTCATTGGTAATTTATTTTTGTTTTAATTTCCACTTCAACTGGAATTTTGAGTTATTTATATATATATATTTATATATATGATACAAACTATTGTTTTCATTATATTTTTCACTGATATTAACACTATAACATTGTCTTTCGTTATCTAAGCACAATACTTTAATGTGACTGAAGTTTATATCTTTGTCAATTCATGAATTTACATATTTCAGAAATTCAGCAGTTTTTAAGTGAGTTCAGAAGGTGAGATGGGATTTGAACAATGTGCGCTTTGTTGACATCGCGATTCGTCTCGCTACTTGAATCATCACGTCTCACGCTCTTACTAATTATGTTATTAATTTTCCCATATAAAACTGTGACTGCCATTTCTCGGGAAACAAACAACATCAGTACAAAACTTCTTGAAAAACAGAAACATTATCATTAGAAATGGCTTACGCGATCCCATTGTATTATTCATGAGGTGGACAATTGCGTACCCATTTATGAGAAAAGTGAGACGCCCCCAGACGGATAATTTCAAGGAAATTTAGATAGTAGCTATTGTGAATATCACTATGTTCTGAGAATTGACACCAATGGCCATGCTGGTCTTTTAGTCCGTATCAAATTTCCCTCCATTATTTTCTGGACAGAAGTGGCTATATGAGAATGCGTAATTATATCGATCACAGCAATATCAACATGAAACCCCATCAGGCTGATCGCTAAGTGTGACTGAAGAGCTTGACTGGCATTCATGGCTTCCTTCAGATTGAAGGGTTCAACGTTGTGCATCATCGTCGACGCACAAATAATTTGTTCAGTGATTGTAGTTAAGTGATTGCGCTCATTTTATGGGTGTTTAGTAATATATTCTTAATTTTATATTGATTTCAGATCTCCGTATGAAATAATAAACTCTGGACATACTTGTTCTTCTGTTGTTCTTTCTAGGAAGTTGCCTGGCCTTCCGTCTCCTTTCTTCCACTGTGGGTTGCAGTCATGATCCTGCATGGATGTAATGTGGTTTATTTCCGATGGGGGGAGGGGGGAGTTCTTCCATCTCTAGTTTCTGTCTTTGGTTTCTCTCTCTATTTCTCTCTATTTCTCTCTCTTTCTCTCTCTCCATTGAGTGCTGGTGTGCTTCCAGACATAATTCATAATTCGATGTCACATTCAGCCATTTGATCACACCGAAATTACGGAGACATATTTTAATAAATGTATGAGTATATGTTTGGTTATGATCTTTTGTGTCAGATGAAACCTTCGAAAACCAGATTTAAATGCAGACTTCACAATTGTACTTGTATCTATAGAACATTTCAACACAGACTTCACAAGTTTACTTGTATAACACAAGACTTCACAAATGTACTTGTATACATAGAACATTTAAATACATACTTCACAATTGTATTTGTATCCATGGAACATTTTTTCAACACAGACTTCACAATTGTACTTGTAGCTATAAAACATTTCAACACAGACTTCACAAATGTAATTGTATCCACAGAACACTGGTGAGAAAATCTATATTGAGTAAAATGTGTTCATGACAAAATGTGCAAAATTAATGCGTCATCACCCCCTCCCCCCATTCCTAATATCAAGTGAGCTAATCTTTGACAATCTTGTGTTCCTATTAGAAAACTATGATCTCTTGCTTGGGAATTTGTATTTCTGAATAATTTACATGTATGGATAAACACATATGTATGGATAAACACATATGTATGGATAAGCATACTGCAAGTCTACAACATTTTTTTCAGCATGCTTTTGCATGATTAAATACAACCTGTTTTCAAACAATTATGAGAAACAATCTGGTATATATATAGACAGACAGACAGGGAGGCAGGCAGACAGGGAGGCAGACAGACAGACATCTAGGTAGGTCGGTCGGTGGGTAGATAGGTAGGTACGTAGACAGACAGACAGACAGACAGGGAGGCAGGCAGATAGTGAGGCAGGCATACAGACAGACAGGCAAGCAGACAGGCAGGCAGACAGACAGACAGACAGATAAGTAGTCAGGCAGGCGGACAGACAGACAGTAAGTATATACGAATAGGAGTTTCACAGTGTGAAGAAGACATACTCTTGAGTTTGTGGTTATATCGACCACTGATCAATTCCAGAATGGCCACTGGTCAGTTCACTGGTGAACTCGAGACGCCAACATGAAAGGTTTCAGATGAACCAGTGATTAATTACATCTGGATATTGTTTGTATATGACAGGCAAATGCGTTGCCGATATGCATGCTTGCCACATGGTACAATTTAGGCAACTTTAAAGCTTATATTCATCAGTCCTACTACCATAGTCACGTTGATATAGTATTGCAGATAGTTTCAAAATACTTGTCGTCAAGCGGTGTTTAATGTATCAAAAATCAATGCATGCAATAATTTGATTCGTTGCGTAACATCTTGCATTATACATGTTCTCGTTCTTATAGAATAAAATAAATTGAAATTATTGCCAGATAATTACACAAAATATGTAAGAGATTAAATGACAGTTTTACGTTCAATAATGTATTTGATAGACGCTTTGACCAAATGTTCTTATCAAGATAATGACGCACAAACGCAAAATGTAATGTAGACTACATGCAACAGCAATTTGATAAAGTATACAGGTCTGGAAATAGCAAAAGCAGATGAGAACTGCGGAAACACGATTACATGACGAGAAGTTACAATAAGCAACACACAGTAAATGCCGAAATAGACCGAAATAATGGCAATAGCAAAGAAAGAAAACATATCACTATCTGCATCGATTATAAACACCGTAAACAGGTAAATGAGTTCACTTACTTAGGCATCATTATAAAGGGGAAACCAGTAAAGAGATACAAAAATAGATTCAACAAAACATATCAGATCCTAGGACAGATGACACGTATTTTCAAGAACAAAAATGTAAACTTAGACATTAAAGTTGCATTATACAAGACTTATTATTATTCCATCACTGTGCTACCAGTGGCAAACCTGGACAATGACAGCACAAGACAGAAGAAAAATAGTGACCATAGAAATGAATGTCTACGAAGAATACTCGGAGTATCATTAAGAGATAAAATTAGAAACGATAATATCAGACAGATAACCAAAACATTACCAGTATTGGAACACATCAAAAGACAACAGATCCAAGTGGTTTTCACACGCTTCCAGACTACCGACAGATAGCATGCCACAAATGGCCATGACACATAGACATAACGGTTATAAAGCCAGAGGCAGACCATGTAAAAGATGGATAACAGAAATCAAAGAAGCCACAGAAATAAGCTTACAAACAGCGCCATCTCCAGATAACTCTTCCATCCCTGACGCCGCAAGGCAAATAAGGGCCACAGCGTATAGATAGATAGATAGATAAGATAAGATAAGATAAGATAAGATAAGATAAGATAAGATAAGATAAGATAAGATAAGATAAGATAAGATAAGATAAGATAAGATAAGATAAGATAAGATAAGATAAGATAAGATAAGATAAGATAAGATAAGATAAGATAAGATAAGATAAGATAAGATAAGATAAGATAAGATAAGATAAGATAAGATAAGATAAGATAAGATAAGATAAGATAAGATAAGATAAGATAAGATAAGATTAGATTAGATTAGATTAGATTAGATTAGATTAGATTAGATTAGATTAGATTAGATTAGATTAGATTAGATTAGATTAGATTAGATTAGATTAGATTAGATTAGATTAGATTAGATTAGATTAGATTAGATTAGATTAGATTAGATTAGATTAGATTAGATTAGATTAGATTAGATTAGATTAGATAGATAGATAGATAGATAGATAGATAGATAGATAGATAGATAGATAGATAGATAGATAGATAGATAGATAGATAGATAGATAGATAGATAGATAGATAGACAGTAAATACGAAATTATGTAACTTTGAATCAACTATCTACTAGCAACAAAGCTGATGTGGATCACTGCACATTATGGAATTGCGGGAAATAAGGCAGATGACAGGCAGGCAAATGCAAAGTACAAACTGGTACAATTTCATTACAGAATATCACTGAAAAATGCCAACAGCTCTCATCACGAGAAAATACAAACATACTTGAAGACAGAAAAATCTGCAACTTTCCACAAAATCCCATCCTAAAACTGAACATATCACAACAAACTACCATCTTCAGGCTCCGCACATGACACTGTAGACTACACGGATATCCTCCTCACTAATCAAAAATTTCCAAACTGACCAAATTCGTTGTCAGATGAATCCCAGACTTCAGAATACATTTTTAAGACACTCCCTGTCTTTAGTGTCATAAGAATTAAAACGTGGTCATAAAAGACAAAACTGGAAGTGAAGCTATGCGACAACCTGAAAGTCCTCCTTCTGACAACTGACTTCATGGAAGTAACCCACACACCTGTATAGACTATGCGCATAGGAAACTGATCACAGAAGAAGAGGGCGAGATCCACTAAGGTTAGTCATCATCATCATCAGGTGCCATACCTGCTGGCGTAGGCGGTCATGGCCTCCATAGCTCTCTGTCCACAGTATTATGTATCAAAGTCGTTGTTGTTTCCCTGCCGTGCCAGGCTGTCAAACTGTCTAATATTTTCTCACGTTGTCGCCCTCTGTCTCTGTTGCCTTCAATCTTGCCTGTTGTGATTATGTTCTCTAAACCTGCCTGTCTCATGACGTGACAAAAAAAGAAGTTTGCCTTTTTCTTATATTGTTGATTAAGGTCCGTTTCGCATTTGACTCTTTCAACACATTTACATTAGTTTTTCTGGCAGTCCATGGTATTATCATCATTCTTCTGTAGAACCACATCTCTGTTGCCTCTAATTTCCCACTTTCCAGTTTGTTTATTGTCCACGACTGGCACCCATATGTTAGTATTGGGGTTATATAGCACTACAGAACTCTCTTTCTGTGGTTAGTACTAAGACTAAAGCAGATTCCCTTCACACTCTCATCTGACCTAACATTATACACCCTTCAGCGTGTCCCTCCACATTCTCATCTGACCTAATAGTATGAATCCTTCAGCGTGTCCCTCCACATTCTCATCTGACCTAACAGTATGAATCCTTCAGCGTGTCCCTCCACATTCTCATCTGACCTAATAGTATGAATCCTTCAGCGTGTTCCTCCACATTCTCATCTGACCTAACAGTATGAATCCTTCAGCGTGTCCCTCCACATTCTCATCTGACCTAATAGTATGAATCCTTCAGCGTGTTCCTCCACATTCTCATCTGACCTAACAGTATGAATCCTTCAGCGTGTCCCTCCACATTCTCATCTGACCTAACAGTATGAATCCTTCAGCGTGTCCCTCCACATTCTCATCTCACCTAACAGTATGCATCATTTAGTGTGTAACTGAGTTGTTCATCATTTCATTTGTTATAGCACTGACAATTCACTATCGATCGATTCTGAATTGTTGAAGATTATTCATTATTAAAAGTCTTTCCACAAATATAGCGTGATGCTTTTCTGTAATTGGAATAAGGCTTAAATCGAATTCGTAATGAAGTTATCTCTATAAGATAACTTTCTGTGTATAAGATAACTTTCTGTGTATAAGATAATTTTCTGTGTATAAGATAGCTTTCTGTGTATAAGATAACTTTCTGTGTATAAGATAACTTTCTGTGTATAAGATAACTTTCTGTGTATAAGATAACTTTCTGTGTATAAGATAACATTCCGTTTAAGAAAATTCAGAATTCTTATAGTGCAATGAATGAATTGGGGTGATTGGAGAGAGGTAATACAAGTATATAGTAATGTAGTTTATGTGAAAATTCAATATGTATTTAGCAGTTTATACACAACTGTTAAATTTTGCCTTTATTGGCTAATTTATTTATCACCAATTTGGTCATAAAAACAGTTCCAACAATAATGCAGTCCTGAATCAAAGATATGAAATTAAATTAGTGAGTGGTGTACATGAGGGTGGGAAATAAAGAAATAAGAAAAAAGAGACGGAAAGAAGAGTAGAGAAAGAATTAAAACTATGAATATTGATACGGAATAAACCGCCGAAGGCGGATGTGTCGGGTCATTGCCGCAAATAAAACGGCGACATAACGCATTTCCATTCTCTGGAGCACATCCTGTTGGATATCTAGTAGGACCATGATCCTGCTGCAAGAGAGATCCAGCGGGAATTTGAGAATGAACGCTGAAGAAAACGACGAAGAACAGGAATACAATGATACATAATAGATCACACAACAAACGCAGGCATAGACACAAACATTCATGTTGATACTCAGATTAGAAATGTCTGTAACAAAGAATGAACTATTTGCAACTCTATAATCATTAGAATGTGCTGAATGATTGAAGGATGTGTTCGATCTTTGTAACCCATCCTTTGCTATCACGGTGAACATCAGATGAAGTATACAATTACCAACTTTCCCAATTGCACGCCGTTTTGTTGAGTCAGACAAAGAAACCGGTCAGAATCTACGTCTCCGCTCTCACTCAGTGGGTTCACTCACAGATTTCTAGATACATGATATGCTACTGGGTATGTGATCTCACAGTAAGGGTTGGTTGTAAACACAAATACTCGTAGTTCTAGGAATTTCTTTGCAGTACTATACGTTTTCTCATACTTTTTTTATAGCTATACTGGTGAAATATAGCTGACATGGTTATTACGCACTACATACACTTTTCACGAGTGTAACTAGAAAATGTGCATATTGTAAGGAAGTGCCAGAAATGTGTTTGTGTATAACTAACCCTTACAATGACGTCTCAAATCTCAAAGAATATCCCCCAATCATGATATTCGCGGCTCAATTTTTCCACATCCGGGCTTTGACAAAACGAAGTTGCCACTATTTATAATTATTCACCTAGAGACAGTAAAAAAATAAAAGTATTTACTGCATGATTTTGTTGTTAAGGAGTTTTAGGAGGAATGTGTAGCTGTGTGATAAAAGCCGTGCTGTCACCACGACATTATCAGGGGGGATTTTTTTAAATTTATCCTCCGACATAAAATGAAAACCTATACCAACGCTCTAACCTCTCGAGCAGTCTATGAAATCAGTGTACTGCTTGATTAGGCTGGAGACTAGTGAAGAGATCATGTTGAATAACAGGCCAACATACAACAGACTCAGCAATCACTTACATATGCTGAGGCTGATCCCATCAACTATGTGATCATGTGATAGCACAAACTATGGAACACATCTTGCAAGATTGTAGCACACGAAGAGATACGTGTTCAGTGTCGAGAAACAATCGTACATTAGTGTTTTTATGAAGTATTTGCTGTACGTCCACTACTTGCTATCCAGATGAAGATTTTTTAGTTGAAACGTAGTATGTCCTTGTATTTGTTATTAGCATGTCGCGTGCATAATATTGACAATACAGTCTACTTATCCGTGTTTCTTTTCTCCTGTGATGCACTAAACCAGATGTGGAGTGAGCACTCGACAGCAGAATAGTGAAACACTTTCAAATACAGCAACATTTATCAATAGGAAAGATATTACTGTCTAGAGAGAGTGAAACAAGTGCCAACAAGAAGAAAACTATCATCTTTATCTCCGTTTGGATTTTTCTACCTTCCGTACTGTATTTTGAAATAACTATACAAATTTAGGTCGTAGTGGCTTACCGCCAAAAGGATTTTTTTTTAACTAGCTGAGGTAGGAATCAATCAGACCAATACTTTTGACGTGAGTTTCAATAATGTGTCATTGTAACACGTGTCGCTCTTCCCGAGTGCAAGCACAAAAAGAAAATAATCGTTTAACTTACCTTCAATCTTTGATATTCACTCAAGCAGTTCATGTGAATGTCACATCAAACGTAACACTAAATATGGTCCACGATTGAATTCTTTCAAGTCTCAACATAAATATACATTTCGTGTCACTCGCTACTGCTTAGAGCATCATCCTATATTGTGTTATAGTAAAGAAGCCAGTGCAGTTCACGCAGCCAATGTACCTAGTTCGATTTCAGCTGCAAACAGTTCAACATCAGTACCTTTAAAAGAAACAATAGCAAACTGCTTAACTGTTTTATAAACCTGACTAGAAAATCACTATATTCAAAAAAATATTGGGTTGTTCCCAGTATAAGACATACTGAATACGTTATGCACCAAGTAGGAGAACACAGTGTAATCGAACTGGCTGTTATTCGTGTTTTATTACCGCAGTATCGGTAAAGTTTGATTAATATGATAACAAATATAATATTTCTCTCGTTTTTGTTGATACTAACAATTAATCGCGGGACACATCTTACCGTATACGATTATTTCAGCAAGG
Source organism: Meghimatium bilineatum (assembly GCA_034231615.1). NCBI lineage: Eukaryota > Metazoa > Mollusca > Gastropoda > Stylommatophora > Philomycidae > Meghimatium > Meghimatium bilineatum. The sequence continues at coordinate 46,811,617 of CM067316.1, forward strand.
GTCGCGAGCGACATGACTAATTCGTTACCATGACTTAAGCGAGAGTTCGTTTTCCGTGTAGCCACATACATAAAAAAAGGATGAACCTCTCGTGTGCACGTTGTGGATCAGTCACAAACCATTTTGTCTGTGTGTGTGTGGGGGGGGGGGGGGAATCATGTGTCCGTAACCCAAATAAAATGCATTCAATAAATAAGAGTTTTAAATAGTATCGTATGCTAAACATTCACTTAAGTTTCAGTTTTAAAAATTCATTAAAATGTTTGATTGTCATCAGTTTGTCTCAGTAAAGTTGTGTTCAAGTTAAAAATCGCTAAAAAGTCTAATTTAATGTAAGTTATTAACCGTGGAATAGCTCAATTTGTTGATTTATGAATGCTATTAATATGTGCACTATATTATTTATGTAATTACATTACTATATTACTTTTATTAAACACTTCTAAACAGTTCTCAATGTAAAAACGAACCATATGAATGACATTAGCAGAAGGTCTTCTTCAACAATGTATCACCGCACACGTCTCGTTCCTTGTACATTCATTCTGGAGCAAGGTCGTCATTTCGCCTTTTCTATGTGCATGCTGTACAACAACTGTCGGTTCATTCACCAACTGTCACACAAATTGATCTCATGAACGGTTGTTGTGACCTCATAATCTAACCATTTAAAATGTTTTATTGCATTTCTATTCCTTTTTCACCTTATATTGTCACTGAATTATTTATTTCCTCTGGTAACTGAGCATTATGTAGTATATTATATACTAAATGAATTTGTTGCGCTGTTCAATGTTCGCAACATTACGGAGACACGTTGCGCTGGTCATTGTTCGCAACATTACGGAGACATACGTTGTACTGGTCAATGTTTCACAATATTACGGAGACATACGTTGTACTGGTCAATGTTTCACAATATTACGGAGACATACGTTGTACTGGTCAATGTTTCACAATATTACGGAGACATACGTTGTACTGGTCAATGTTTCACAATATTACGGAGACATACGTTGTACTGGTCAATGTTTCACAATATTACGGAGACACGTTGTACTGGTCAATGTTTCACAATATTACGGAGACACGTTGTACTGGTCAATGTTTCACAATATTACGGAGACATACGTTGTACTGGTCAATGTTTCACAATATTACGGAGACATACGTTGTACTGGTCAATGTTTCACAATATTACGGAGACATACGTTGTACTGGTCAATGTTTCACAATATTACGGAGACATACGTTGTACTGGTCAATGTTTCACAATATTACGGAGACATACGTTGTACTGGTCAATGTTTCACAATATTACGGAGACATACGTTGTACTGGTCAATGTTTCACAATATTACGGAGACATACGTTGTACTGGTCAATGTTTCACAACATTACGGAGACATACGTTGTACTGGTCAATGTTTCACAATATTACGGAGACATACGTTGTACTGGTCAATGTTTCACATTATTACGGAGACATACGTTGTACTGGTCAATGTTTCACATTATTACGGAGACACGTTGTACTGGTCAATGTTTCACAATATTACGGAGACATACGTTGTACTGGTCAATGTTTCACAATATTACGGAGACATACGTTGTACTGGTCAATGTTTCACATTATTACGGAGACATACGTTGTACTGGTCAATGTTTCACATTATTACGGAGACACGTTGTACTGGTCAATGTTTCACAATATTACGGAGACATACGTTGTACTGGTCAATGTTTCACAATATTACGGAGACATACGTTGTACTGGTCAATGTTTCACAATATTACGGAGACACGTTGTACTGGTCAATGTTTCACAACATTACGGAGACACGTTGTACTGGTCAATGTTTCACAACATTACGGAGACACGTTGTACTGGTCAATGTTTCACAACATTACGGAGACACGTTGTACTGGTCAATGTTTCACAACATTACGGAGACACGTTGTACTGGTCAATGTTTCACAACATTACGGAGACACGTTGTACTGGTCAATGTTTCACAACATTACGGAGACACGTTGTACTGGTCAATGTTTCACAACATTACGGAGACACGTTGTACTGGTCAATGTTTCACAACATTACGGAGACACGTTGTACTGGTCAATGTTTCACAACATTACGGAGACACGTTGTACTGGTCAATGTTTCACAACATTACGGAGACACGTTGTACTGGTCAATGTTTCACAACATTACGGAGACACGTTGTACTGGTCAATGTTTCACAACATTACGGAGACATACGTTGTACTGGTCAATGTTTCACAACATTACGGAGACACGTTGTACTGGTCAATGCTCCTATATGACGGAGATGTACGTTGGGCTGTGATATACAAAACAAAAGGTGAAGGTTTGCAACATTTGTCTCAGAAACCAGTTATATGAAGATGTTTGCGTTTTATCACATGCATTTCTAGTGATTAGAAAACCTTCATGATCTTTTTCCCAAGTTTTGTCGCTCATGTTTTCAGCAAGCGGTACATGTTTTCGTAGTCATAATATAGTGTTCCCAACACGCAAGCATATGAGAGTACAATGGACAGTTAAATAGGTGAATTAAGAAATATTAAGACCACTAAATGTGGAAGAGTGTTAAATCCTAAGCTATTTCGTGGTATTCCTCTGCGTCCAATCTCTAGTATAAGTCTAGACTGATCTAACCAGAGATGTAGATTCGACTGATTGCCTAGAGAAGTATGATGTCACCGTAAAACTGTCAATACAGCATTTTTCCAAGCAGAAACGTTCAGGGAAGAAGGTACTTGTGACATTGTGACAAAATCCTGCAAGGAGGTAGTACTTGTGACGTTCTGATAAAAACTGCAGGGAGGTGGTACTTTTGACTGTGTGATAAAAACCTGCAGGGAAGTGGTACTTGTGACTTTTTGATAAAAACTGCAGAGAGGTTGTACTTGTGACTTTGTGATAAGGGCCTGCAGAGTGGTTGTATTTGTGACTTTGTTATAAGGGCCTGCAGAGAGGTTGTACTTGTGACTTTGTGATAAGGGCCTGCAGAGAAGTTGTACTTGTGACTTTGTGATAAAGGCCTGTAAGGAGGTGGTACTTGTTACTTTCTGAGAAAGGCCTGCAAGTAGGTGCAAGTAGCACGTTACTTTTTGATAAAGGACGCATGCAATTGCTGTCATTACTTCACTTGCAGGATGTTTCATTTAAATTTTCCCTCCGATATAAGAAAACCCAGTTTTCATCTGGGGATCGAACCCTGAAATTCACGGATATGAGGCAAACGGTATAACCTCTTGCTACTGAGCTACAACGTAGGGTACGCAAGTAAGTAATGTAACCGTTTAATTTGTGCAACCACATTCGTTTTCAGCATACCTGTTTATTTCATAACTAGAAAATACATGTTTTATACTACATTAAAAACGATCAAAAACGGATGTGTTGGGCCTTTGGCATAAATAAAACTGTGACACAGAGCATTTTCATTCTCTGGACTACATCCTGCTAGAATTCAAGTAGGATCATTGTTCTGCTACAAGAGAGATGCAACGGACGTTTGAGAATGAACGATGAAGAAGAAAACTGCATAAAAAGACATAACAGAAAGAAATGAGAAGTGAACGGTAGGATTGTTGGTAAAATTGAAAAGAGCAGCACATGACGAAGAAGGGCAAGAGAAATTATATAGTATTCAAATTTGTCTTTGATTGGAACAGGTCAAAGCACTTAGAATTGTAATAATCAGAAGGTAGCAGGCGAGAATTGAACACAGTAAGTTCAACTGACACCCATTCGTCTCATGCTCATACAAAATATTCAATACGTTCTAATTCAGCATCACAGAAAATGAGACATCCAAGTAATCCATCGCGTGTAATCTCAAATACAATAAATATGTAATGGTAGATCAAAACACGGGCTACAAAGCATAAATTATGCAGGCATGTTAATTCACCCAGGATCACTCACATTTAAACAAGCAGGGGCGCCATTACACCTTAGTGTTGCACGGACCATTAGACATTCATTGTGATTGGTCGAATATGGAATATGTTGCCACAAGTTGCGAGGAAATTTCTTGTCAGCTTAACGGAGCTGGTTCAAATCACTTCTCCTTTTTTCAATTATATCTTCGTCTCCTAATAATTTACCGATATTTCACCTGAAGCAACCATGTTTCTCTCTATGTTATTATTTTTGTTTGTTGTCTCACAACACAAATCTCTAATGGTGATTTGCCCATAATAGTGAGGTGGTTAGAGTGTCAATACACAAAAGTGAGTTGTTTAGAATGTCCACACACAAAAGTGAGGTGTTTAGTGTCCACACACTAAAGTGAGGTATTTAGTGTCCACGCACTAAAGTGAGGTATTTAGTGTCCACGCACTAAAGTGAGGTGTTTAGTGTCCACACACTAAAGTGAGGTGTTTAGTGTCCACACACTAAAGTGAGGTATTTAGTGTCCACACACTTAAGTGAGGTGTTTAGTGTCCACACACAGAAGTTGTGTCTGTATTTCAGGATATCTTTCGCAAAAGACAGTGCCCTAACTCTTCCGTCGAGCTATTGCTGAGTGATTGCCACAGTTTAGACATTGAATAATACGGCTGAAAGGGGAGATCCCTGTGGAGCCGTATTGTTATAGGTTTACATGTTCAACAACCGTACATGAGAGCCGCCTTTCTCTCAAGCAATACCGCTGATATCCATCTGACGACGAAAAGATCAACATTAACGAGAAAGAACATGTTGATGAGGTACTTGAACGAACGTCATTTTGTTATACGCGTCCTCCAAGTCAATCGCAAAAGCTCACGACTTTTTGACTTTATACATAACGACGTCCAGTTTAATTTCTTTAATTTCTAGTTTTCTACTTAAGATGTTCAATTTCATTTTTTTTGGGTACTTTCTATGTTCATTTTCAGTAAGATGTGCAAATTAACAGATAATGTAGTTCTTTTATTGTATTTTGTTAACTTTTGGTTCTTAAAGAAGCTGATATTCAAAAACTTTGATCTAATTAAGCAGGAGGAGAAATTGAACCTTTGATAACACGACCAGAAGGTCAGTGCACTAATAAAAAGAAAACCAATGGAAAGCTTCTATGATAAAAAGCAAAAAAAGCAATGAGTTAACAGTCTCCTCATTAGAACTACCACATATCACATTTTGATATTTGCCGTGTGATATATATTTAGTATTAATATATACGATATTACTTGTTTAATGATAATTAACATGACGTCGTTAATGGCAATATGCAACTCATATTTTCTACTACGTTAGAAGTACTACTAGGAAGTTCTTAGATAGTTATTTTCTGAAAACTAATTAGAAAATATACCTGGGTTATAAAGGGCTTCACATATAATGTCACTTATGTCATAAGTCTGTCTTGACATTTGAAGCTCATACCTTAGGCTGTGATAGAAAATTATGACATTTTCCAAGTAACATTTGGAACACATAAAAAGATTGATAATACAAGCATATAGAATATTAGATATGTTTCGTGTGATAATTAGTATAGTTATGATATATGCAACTGTATGAAGAAAAACAACTGCTTTTCAAAAAGATTTTGGTTCTTTCGCAGCAGTCTCTCGTTAGACATGGATGTGGTTCGTTTTTAGAGTGCTCATCATCATCATCATCAAGTGTCATGCCGGCTGGCTTAGGAAATCATGCCTCTCCACAGCTCTCTATCTCCAACATTATGTATCAATTTCGTTGTTGTTTCCCTGCCGTGCCAGGTTGTCAAACTGTCTAATATTTTCTCACGTTGTCGCCCTCTGTCTCTTTTGTGTTCAATCCTGTATTTTGCGACTATGTTCTACAAACGTCCCTGTCTCATGAAGTAGCCAAAAAATGAATATTGTCTTTTTCTCATATTATTGATTAAGGCTCGTTTCGCATTTGACTCTTTCAACACCTCCACATTAGTTTTCTGGCAGTCCATGGTATTCTCAGCATTCTTCTATAGAACCACATCTCTACTATCTCTAATTTCCCACTTTCCAGTTTGTTTATTGTCCAAGACTCACACCCATATGTTAGTATAGGAGCTATATAGCACTGAAGAACTCTTTCTCACCTCTAATGGCAAAGTCATATTACACAGTATATTTTTCATATTTCTGAATGTTTTTTTTTTGCCTACCATATTCTACTTCTTATTTCTGTTGAACTTCGTGCATCTGCTCTTATCGCTGTACCTAAATATTTGAATTGGTGGGCCTGTTTTAATACTATATCATTCACTTTGATCATGCATGGTGTAGTATTTTGTTTCTTTGAAATAACTATTACGTATGTTTTCTTTATATTTAGGAAGAGGCCTTTCTCTTTAATTTTTATGACTACTAAATTAATTAAATCTTGAAGGTCTTCTTCACTTTTAGCAATCAGAACAGTGTCATCCGCATATCTCAAATTATTTATGTTATGTCCTACCATTATTATTCCTGGGATATCAACTATTGCACGCAGTATGTTTTCACTGTATAAAGACAACAGGTCTGGTGAAAGTGCAAATCCCTGACTAACTCCTTGTTGTATTTGTTGAAAGCGGCCAAATTGATTTTCTACTCTTATTGCTGCTGTTGGTTGCCCGTAAATGTTCTTGATGATTCTGAAATCCTTAATGTCGATTTTCAAATTCTCTAGCATGTGTACAACTTCACTATGTTTCAACTTTATCAAATACATTTATGTAGTCTATAAAACAGAGGTACAGATCTGTTTTACCTCAATAGACCCCTCTATTATTGTTCTCAAAATATATATAGTACTGTTGGTACCTTTACCATCTACAAAGCCACATTGTTCTTAGGATCGCTGGGTAGTCTAAAGGTGAGTTAACCCTTTAAAAGGACTGTGATTTTTATATTCCTAGGGCTAACTCCCTTTTATGTTTTAGACGCCTATTTACCTCTGGACTATATCTTGTTAAACTACAGGAGTTTATATAAACATACACAGAAGAAGGAATGATCAAGTCAATGTTCACCGGTAGACTGGTGCGAAATATTCTAGACCATGAATCCCACATTCAGAACAAAACTACAGACGACGATGATGGTCACACGTTTCAGATATAAACAAAGTGAATAGAAAACTAACAGATCTATACTCACAGATTGATGGTTGTTGTAATTTACGCACGTCCCGGGGTTTGCAGATGATCGGAGCTGTTTCTGGCCAATTTGGATTTCGAGAATGACCAACAATGGTCACGCTCAAGATGTCTGTACAAATTATTAAAACATAGTAATATTAATTAAGTTTAGTGAAATGCCCAGTAAAGCTAATTAAGTTTAGTGAAATGCCCAGTAAAGCTAATTAAGTTTAGTGAAATGCCCAGTAAAGCTAATTAAGTTTAGTGAAATGCCCAGTAAAGCTAATTAAGTTTAGTGAAATGCCCAGTAAAGCTAATTAAGTTTAGTGAAATGCCCAGTAAAGCTAATTAAGTTTAGTGAAATGCCCAGTAAAGCTAATTAAGTTTAGTGAAATGCCCAGTAAAGCTAATTAAGTTTAGTGAAATGCCCTAAACAAGAAATGTTACTCTGTCCTTGCTGTGATCTATACTACTATCTACATCCCTGAATAGGGTGCAGAACCAAACTTTGAGACTAATCTGTCGAGAGATACGATCAACACCCACATCAGTATTTGAGATATACGCAAATGTAGATCCGCTGGATATCAAACGGAAAATAACACTGACGGAGGCGGTAGAAGGGTGAAAGAGACAAAAGAATGACCATCCACATAAAATACTTATTGACACTTGGAAACAAACAAAAAGACTAACACAACTGTCTCTACTAGATATATCCGAAGAGGAAGATGACAAACACCATCTACCGCAAGAGAGAGAACTAGAAAACAAATACCTCAGACTTCCCTCCCCCACCACCACCCCCCCCCACCACCCCTTCCCTGGTAGAACTTATACCAACCAATTATCCAAACAAAATTATTAGATAAAACAGCCCATAAGGACCACTACTAAAAATTCTGAGGACATGTGCCCTAGAAACTATAAACAGCTACCCATCATCAGTAATCAAAGCCAACACTGATTGATCGGCTTTCAAGGCCACCTGTTTTGCATCCATATATGGATCCCTCGTGGATCTGCCTGTGAGTTCTGTGACTTTTGTGGTAAAAATTGTTCAAATTATGAAGCAGAAGCTGAAGCAATCAAGACAGCCGTTGAGTTAATACACCAACAGTTTGATCTCATGGAACAAAAGACATCAGATATAGTCATTTTTACAGACTCTATGTCAGTTGTGAAAGCACTTAAACATACCCCATATGATAATCTAGATATTCTCCACATAGCAAGAGCAGCACACAGTCTTACCTCTGCATATTCAATCAGTGTGATCATGCTACGAATATTATTGGAAATGTCCTAGCTGAAATAGAAATACTAAGAATATTATTGGAAAGAAATAGAAATACTAAGAATATTATTGGAAAGAAATAGAAATACTAAGAATATTATTGGAAAGAAATAGAAATACTAAGAATATTATTGGAAAGAAATAGAAATACCAAGAATATTATTGGAAAGAAATATAAATACCAAGAATATTATTGGAAAGAAATAGAAATACTAAGAATAGTATTGGAAAGAAATAGAAATACTAAGAATATTATTGGAAACCTCCTAGCTGAATGTTTCAACTATCAATATAATAGAATCACGAAATATTTGAAATTGTGTCATAGTTCATTACGAGTTACATACGAGGACATACCAGGACATTACATAGGACATACGAGTTACGAGTTATGCCTGAAGGTTATCATTAGCTCACACCGGACACGTCTCTATGCGCCTCAATCCCCATCTCAAGAAATCCATTATAACTAGTGACATTTCCATTTCGGTGTTGATTTATCTGTCTCTTCGTAAATCTGTTGTGTGTCTCTTCGTAAATCTGTTGTGTGTCTCTTCGTAAATCTGTTGTGTGTCTCTTCGTAAATCTGTTGTGTGTCTCTTCGTAAATCTGTTGTGTGTCTCTTTACCGACTATCCCAATCGTTACATCAACCGTATGCAGTTTTGAGAGTGACCATTATTCACATATTTACAAACTCTCTGAGAGGACGAGGTTCTTTAGGGTATTAATTACCCGAGATCGATCCATTGATCTGCATATTGGTACTTCGACAAAGCTCACCAGTGTTTCGGCTCGCTTATTATCCTAAACACCCTCATGTCAGAGCACGAATATAAATAAAAATAACCAAAATATCGGAGGATGTCCGACAAAATGGAAGATGCCCCAGTAACCAGACAAATAAGTGGTAAATATTAAATAAAGTAACAGGTTACTATAAATATAAATGTAATTTTTCTGGTCAGATATTGTGTCAACAACTCCACCCATTAACGGCGGACGACTCCCGCTTCCACATTGTGGATCATGTTCATTGAGTCACTTAGTATGCACGCATGAGGATAGTCCTGTGACGTCAGTCATGACAGTGTGTCCGTCACATACCATTTTTAAGATTGTTCCCAGTTGTATTGTTGGCACTATTGACATTTGTGCACCAGTCTGCAGAATACGTCTAAGCACAGCTTTGATTAGGAATGTTTGATCCATCAGTGTAGATTATTGCATCGTTTTCTGCACACAAGTAGTCAGTATTTGACCCATCAGTGTAGATTATTGTATCGTTTTCTGCACACAAGTAGTCAGTGTTTGACCCATCAGTGTAGATTATTGCATCGTTTTCTGCACACAAGTAGTCAGTGTTTGACCCATCAGTGTAGATTATTGCATCGTTTTCTGCACACAAGTAGTCAGTGATTTCATTTAGAATTGAACACTTTAAAACTTTTGAGAATCACTGATATTGTAAATCATGGTGTTATTGAATGATATTGCAGATTCGGTACACTACAAGAATCAGTGGACAGGTTTTTACTGAGCAAATAGCTAACATAATTAAACGAAACGAAATTCCGATAAAGACGCATATACCGACGCACCCAATATTCGACACGTTGCGAGATGAGAGCCCCTGATGACTCGAGATGGGCGCTACACACTGAGTGGGAGGTGGATGGCCAGTTCATTGCGCGCAAATAGCTAGATTGGTAATTTAAGTTCCGAAGTTTCCGAGATAGTTCAATAACATATGAAATTAAAAAGATGGTATGTTGTCACGTGATTTGTCCACTGATTCTGGTGTTGTACCGCAGATTCTCACATTAATTAAAGAGTATAAGAATAAAATGGCAACATTTGTATTGGAATAGTAAATGAAACTGAGATCATATACACGTTCGTGTATCTTGTTATGTAAAACTATGAACGTGAGCTGCGGAATATGAATAAACTATCTCATGGGGGATAACCGTTAAAAGATTTCTATGTTTGCGCGACAGTGTTGTTTCACCATACAGCTATAATTTATAATTTTACCGTCACTTATTTTCACACCAGCGGAATCTTTCCCTCATATTAAATATTACAATACAGCAATCCATTTTTTTTAAATTTATTTATTTATATTTTTTTTTGTTGTAATGTCTTTCGAACGAACCTGCATTCAGAACACACAACTGAGTTGAAATAATTTCTTGTTTATTACTAACTAGAGTATAATCGATGGCACATCACTTTCAAACTATTTAATATTGTGTGTACAACCAGCGTCAATAATACGTGTTCAAGATTCTAGAAATAGAATCAACAATTATCGGGTGCAGAGTGGATTGACAAGCAAGTAGTTGATTTCCACATTAGTTTATGCCAGTTTCACTGCTAACTGCGCTTTCGTGTACCCCATGTGTGGTTAGGTATCTTCCCGCACCTGTGTTGCCGGGCTCGAAAGGGGAACAAAGTATACCAACACATTTTACCTCCCATGAATGTCGTGAGAGGCGACTAAGGAGGTTATGTGGTAGAGCTGGCTGCGCCATCTCATATAAGTTCAAAGTACCCCAAGCCGTGATGAAAGGCGCAGATATCGCAGCAATGCTGTAAACCACGATACAACTCGTTCCGTTCTCCGGAATACATCCTGCTAATCTGATTGAGTCTCATAATTAACGCAGAAGAAAAAAGGTAACCTTCTTTAAATCGAGCGTGTGAGTTAAATTTGGTTATATCAATGCTTTTCATCATGATAAAAAAATGAATGTTGTAATTCAGGTAATCTGGCCACTTTGACCCCGAAATATTTAGCCATATTAGTTTCCATTATGCCGTACTGTCGAACAATCCACCATCTTCTCGTATGACGAGAAAATCATCATCGTTATTATCCTCCTATGTCAAGCTTGGCACATAGGGCAGATGTCATAGCTCTCCGTTCTTGTCGGTGAACAGAGAGTTGTGAAAATACAATAATATAATGTACAGGTATCCAGGATTTATTATTAAAGAAAAATCATAATTCTGCACATGGGATTTGAATGTATATCACATCACAACATGAGCCAACGCGATATCAGTTTTTGACCACACCGAATCTCTAAATAAGATGCGATTAAAGTCACGACTTATACGTGTATGTTCTCAAGATTCTTTGAATATGGACCGATGGATCAACAGAAAACAACAACAACACACACGGCACAGGTATGTAAATTTCTCGAGAACCACCAATACTTAACATTCATCATCGTCATCAAACACATAACTCTTCATGATCGTATGGGTATCACTCTGGAAACAGCAACACAAACATTTTATCATATCTCTTTCTTATCAGTTTTTTTTTTTTTTTTTTTTTTTTGAGTGTGGAGAATCTTAATCATATCCAGTCTTCGATAACATTAGAAATCACAAGGAAGCCATGTTACTACAATGACCAAATTAGGCCTACTTGTAAACATAAATAACGCATAAATATAAACACATTCGCTTCATATGTGACATGGGTAACTGAATAATATAACATAGAAGCATGAATGGTTGATTATTTAAAAATCATAATGCGGCAACTGGAATTTGAACCAGGTCATGTCAAATGGCCCAAACGTGCCCTGCTACTTTGAGTAAATACGTTTTACGTGTGACATAGTTTAGTAATTTAATGTGGTCTTCTGGAAATTACTAATGTAACATGTTTGCTGTTCGCTATGAATTTACGTACCTGTTAATTATTACGTACCTGTGTTATTGTTTGTTTTCTGTTGATCAAGCGATCCATATTTATACCAGCTTACGAATATACACGTTGAAAGTCCTGACTAAAATCGCATATTTTTTAGGGATACCGTGTGGTCAAAGACAGAAAACGTGTTGACCACATTTGCAAGGCCAGTACCATCTGAGCGAACCTGGTTTAAATCCCGTATTCTGCATTATGATTTTTCTGAAAATAAAATATATCTCTTATGGTGAGGAATTCTCAAATCAAACGTAAACATTACTCGAATTTTATTAAATCAGACCTGTATCCATCAAAAAAATATCCAATGAAGAGATCCAACCACCACCCCTAAAATTGAGAATTGGTATTGATGTTTCGATCCAGGTACGGACAAGCGATTTTTCTCGTATGTGCAATGGAACAGTGTCCATTTATTTTTATACTCGAAAGTCTGAAGTCTGAAACCCAGACAGGGTAAATAATACGGGTTTTATGGCTTTTCTGCCTATCAGCAACATTCTGACTTAGAACCATGAGCCCCAACGCCTCTGTATCATTTCCTGACCATACAAAACCAGCTCTGAAACAATGATCACTGGAATGGTTGAACCATGAAAATTTGCCCTCTCCGCTATCCAAATATTTTCTCCACAAATGCAGGGCTGATATGCTTGACTGATTCTGGAATTTTCCATGGAATCGTCACATCGTGCACTAAGTTACCTTCCATCATATCCCAAGCGCCACTTGTTCACAGCAGATGCACCTATTTACATACACATATACATCTAAAAATAATGAACAGGGACGACACAACTGGAGTTCTCATGTCAATCGAAATGTGGAGGTCGCCGGAAGAATAGAAATAGGTCAGAGGTGACAAAAACAGGAAATGTACAAAAATAGGATATATATAACAACAGTAAAGTTAGGAAATGTTACTAGCAGGTGTCATGTGACGTATGTGTGTCATGTGACGTATTCCTTCCAGAACGTTGTCTTCCCAATGAACTCTATGAACCTCTCTCTGTCTTGGGCGATGTGGCTTGCATTTTCTAGCGATGTATTCATGTTATCTTTAATGTCGTCAGTCCATCGTCTTCTTGGTCTGCCCCTTCTCCTCTACCCAGGTACTCTTCCCTCCATTATTTGTCTTTCTAAATAGTTATGTCTCTTTATATGACCAAACAGGCGTAGTTTTCTTTTTGTTATTGTGTTTAGTAACCAACACTCTGGAATATTCAGTGTGTTTATAATATCTGAGTTTCTGATTTTATCCTTCCATGATATTCTAAGTATCTTTCTGTAGCATTTCAGCTCGAAGACGTTGATCCTCTTTGCCGCTGTTTTACTTAGAGTCCATGTTTCACAGCCGTATGTTGCAACCGGAAAAATAAAATTTCGTAACATTAGCACTTTCGTTTCTATTTTGTTGTTTTTCCATATGTTTTTCAGCCGTGTTATTTTGCAATATGCCATTGCCAATCTCTTCCTTATCTCTGCCATGCAATGGCAATCAACACAGAAAAGAGCAAGATCTTGGTTAACAGCAGAGATATATAGAAACAAACCAATGCCATGATGAATGGCAGAATATTGAAGAAGTGAATACTATCAAATAACTTTGATCCTGCATATGTGGTAATGGAAATTCCAAAACTGAATTAAAGATAAAGTTGGAGATTCTATGTCACGACTAAATCTAATATGGAAATGCAATATTAATGTTCGAGTTAGTTAGTCGTTGGATCATCGTTACTGCACTCCGGACAAGTCCATAGGTGCTTTTAAATCTCTCCTTGAGTGTAGCGGCCATTACACGTTGACCGACGGTCCTAGTACGCAGTTGATTGACCATCATTCTTTCTTGCCCACGAAACAGCTCCTTTCTAACGACACGAATTTTCAAACAAAATTCCTTTACTCTAGTCATGGAACAAGAGTCATCGTCACTTATGCAGTCATTTGTTCGTGCCTATATTTTCCCGTATGGCGTTCAAAATGTCTGCCCGATCCATCTCTCCACAAACAGCCGTAGTAGCAGCGTGTAGTCAACCTATCTGCTCTCTCATTACCTCGGACTCCCGCATGTCCCGACACAAAAATGAAAGTCAGTTTACGCATACAGGAATCCGTCACTGCATCGAGCCACTGTTTCCGAATGTACCCCGCCTGAACTTTCACAATCATGTTCATCGTGTCACTGAGTATGCAGGCATGCTAGCAGATAGTCTGCGAGCACACCCATTGCAAAGCTTTGGTTACTGTCGAAATCTCCATTGTCATGCTGAGGATTGTCGTCTGAGCGAATGCACCCCTTTCCTCTCTGATGGTCATCCCCCCACCTTTGAGCTGTGAAGGCCCGGGCACTCCTGATGTGTCTCTCAATTGACCCATCTGTATATGTAATCATATCACGTTCCCTGGAATTTTCACCGATCAGTGCGAGTACCTCTGACTCCACCACTGTCGGACACCATTCTCTGCATTCTCTCTTGAGTGTTATTATTACTGTGAAGGCTGTCGGTGAAGTCACAGAATTATAAACGATGTCATAAGAGAAAGAGTAGGTGTCATATCAGTTCTACAATATATACAAAACCAGCAGATACAATGGTTTGGTCATCTGGAAAGAATGCCGTGTGATTCATTAGCTTATAAAGCATATATGAAGAGAGGAGAAGCAGAAAGACGAGCCAGCGGTAGACCTAGAGTACGTTGGATCGACAACATCAAAGAGACATTACACAAACACCAAATAACATTATCTGAAGCTGCCAGAAAAACAAGAACAAGAACATTGTATCTCCCTCAACACCCGTAGTAAAGGGTAAAAGAGAAAGGAAAGAAGAAGAAGGTTGTCGGGCATTCTATGTTCAAGTGAAGATTAGAATGTATATCTCACTAATGCTAACTAGTGTATTATATACGAATGTGAGAGTTAGACACTACAGACATGCATGGAGAGACATATATTGACTTGTTATATAAGTAAATTTAAGTAGGAAGCCAGAGGACAATTTTTTAAAATTCTTGAGTCTAACGGGAATTTAACCAGTCCGTTCAACGGCACCAAATCGCCTAGCAACTATTGAACACGCGTTTTTCCGTACTTGACTAACCGCATCTCCAAAAAAAAGATGCGATTTCATCAAGCCTTTCAAACCGTGCACACAAAGTGACCAGAACGGACCGATCGAGACAAGGACTATTACAACAACAAACATCCCGTACAGGTATTGAAATATCCTCAGTAACAACAAACATATAACATAATATCCGTATCAGTGTTAACGGACTGGTTCAATTCCCGTTAGTCTCAAGAATTTTTAAAAATTGTCCTCTGGCTTCCTACTTATATTTACTTGTATAAACAATTACTGGAAGCAAAATTGTATTGTCTATATATGTTATCCATGTTTACAAGAAGACCTATCGGCCCTTGTATAACTAATACGGATATTATGTTATATGTTTGTTGTTACTGAGGATATTTCAATATATGATTTATAATTCAAAAAGTTCTTGATGATTTCACATGAATTTTGGCATACGTTGTTAAAATGTCCATGTCGCGAAAACATATGTGTTACTTTGATGTCTAGCTGTAACGGTTATTTGAAAGCGGCGAATTCTTTTGATGTTTGCCCATGTAAATATTATTTCGACCATAAACAAAATATTTTACAGTAATCTAGTGCAATGATGACCCATAGGCGTGTCCACAAAATTTTACATGGTGGCAGGTGTAAAAAAAATTTAAAATATATCTTTTGTTCGTAGAGTCAATTTGATATTGTTCCATGCTCTTGGTGTGAGTTTCACAAATGTTGTCGCTGCCTTTGAAATAAGTACATATATTTCTTCATGTAAGGAAATTTTGTCTGTAATAGTTGATCCAAGATATCTGAACTTCTGTATTGAATCAAGCGGGCTAATTTTTATAAGTAATGGTTGATGGTTTGCTTATAACATTTTTTTGAATTGCTTGGGTGGTATTGAGCAATGAAATGTTTTACAAATCAACTTGTAAATTTTGCAAATCAAACTTTTTTTAGTGTAGACTTAATCAGAGTAATGATCATTCATAATCAGACGAGTCAAATAGGTCGATTACTGTTTTCGGCTGAACAAACAACAAACTTTCCTTTTTCCAATATTCCTCTTCTTGGCGTAACACATGATCCTCACATTTCACCCAGTAGTCTTTATGTATATTTGATAGAGCCTGATTTGTAAGTGTCTCAATATCACATAATTTGAAAGTTGTATTTGTAGATGCTACGTGTCCTTTAACTTTTGCCCAAATTAGCTCTATAGGATTTAAGTGTGCATGATATGGAGGTAGTCTCAAACATCTATGACCATGTTCTTCAATTAACTTGTCTATTTTAAATATCTTTGTTCGTTGTGTCTGTTTTACAAGGTTAAGCAATTCGGGTTTCAAGTACCTGTCGGTAACTGGTATGTGTTCTTTTATGAGCCACGTTTTGATTGCATCTTTTGTACTTGATGATGTTGGGATTCTATCTTCTACGTTCACTACGTTATGGTATGAAGCATTGTCCATTATCAGACAAGAAGGTCTATCTAATATTGGAAGAATACTTTTTTCGATCCAGTCTTCGAATATGTGCCCATTCATTTCGGAGTGGTAGTCTCTATTGTCAATGGATTTTGAAATGAAAATTAGATGAGCATTCTGCAACAACCCATTATGTCTGCTACCTGCATGTGCAACTATCAAACGTTGCCCTTTACTACTTGGTACTGATCTTTTAATACTTCCATCTGCTAACTGCCATTCCTTTTCATTTGTATGATGAGCGTTGATCCAAGTTTCATCTAAATACACAATATCATAACCATTCTCGCGCATTCCCTTCACTTCACGTAAATACTTGCTTCTAAGAGCTACCAGATGTGGCTTTTCACAAATAATGTTTTTTCCACCAGCATACTTTCTAAAGGTGAAGCCTGCATTTCTTACAGTTTTCCATAATAAAGTTTTTGATATTTCAATGTCGTTATTAGTTTTCAGCCAAATCTTCAACTTTCTAAGTGTCACTTCTTCGTTTTTATCAAACATTCTACATATTTCTCTTTTTACTAGGTCCTTATCGAAACTGTCTATCTTTTCTTTCCTTCCTTGCTTTCGTGAATTTGTTGGCAATAAATATCCGCTTGCTTCCACTATTCGATCAAATGAACGTTTACACAAACCTAAAATATGCATTGTTCTCTTCTCAGGATTTGATAAAGAACAATAAAGATGTCCCTTTTTACGCTCTCTGCAGAAGTATTGATAAATCTTTATAGCAATGTTATGCTCAGTAAAATATTTCGCTTTCAGATTCATTCTCACATAGACTTGCAGAAGGTAATATGCTTAGTGCCGCCTACTTTCTGTAAATATTGAGACGTGCCTCTGACTTGTGACTTGAAATCGAGTAAATAGCCGTTTTTGATTTCACATAATTCTAAGTTCAGGAAAAATAATATTTGGTGCTAAACGGGAATTTCCATATGTAACATTGCTTTATACAAATGTACAGTGGAAACAACTACTTTTAGAACGGTGCACATTCTACCGTGAGGGTCATGCCTTTATATTTAATAATCAGCTGTGAGATGTAAGCATCTACATAATCCAGCGGTTGTTTATAATTTAGATTAACTTTTTTTTAATATAGGTTAAATAAGGTATCTTTGATACTGGATCACATTTCTTTGATAAAAAAATATTTCTATAGCGACATTATTATTCTAAACCTAACTTCAAATGATCAATCCAAATGAACAATACGTTTTTGATAAAAATAATTTAACATCTCGACAAACGATTCTGAACGGACTATAGTCGATTTGGTGCCGTTGAACTGACTGGTTCAATTCCCGTTAGTGTCAAGAATGTTTGAATTGTTATGAATGTATGTGTTCTAGGCGAATTTTGCGCATTTCCTATAGAGAGCATAACACAAGATGGGTTTATGGATAAATGATACCGCACTTTTTCGCACTGATACTAGATGCAGCTTTAAAAAAAAACAACAAAGGTCTGTGACATGATCGACCTTGATCCTTTTCCATCTTCAAAAATCAGGGCATAATAAAATGAAGGAAACCAGTCATATTTTAGATACCACATTGTAGAAAACAGTTTCGTTGACAACCTTGTTCAGAACACACTGTGCCCTGCACTTACTTCAGTTACTGGTTTCTGCTGTTAACACAGAGAATTTAAATTTTGGGAAATTCAGGAAATTCTTCGTAAGATATTTCAGTTAATATTATTTCATGTTTATGACAGAATTCAGAAGGTATAAAGGTCTTACTATTGACCTATCAGATCAACCATTCATCACAATTAAACTCTCAGTAGATGAAATATTGAGTTTTTACTTTGGTTCAAGCCCCTCAACATTTCATTCGTACAGTTATGTTTCCCTTTATAGTACAACATTGAGAGAATTTAACATTACACATCACGCTGGGAGAAAGATGTGCTCCAGCTCTAGACATGTTCTTAATTGCCAATGTGTACATCGTGATCATGCCATAAACAGGTGGTACATGGGGGGGGGGGCTGTGAAAAGCAACACGTGACAATTCCCTGGGAGAGCCCAGAATTAGGCAAAAATGTTAGCCCTGCGTAATTGGAGAACCCCCGTATATGGCTGGATGCTCCACCCATAACAGTCATCAGTGCCGGATTTGCCTATAAGCTAAACATGCTTAGGGCCCCCACATTTTTTGGGGCCCCGAAATTTTTTATATTTCATTATCTATATATTCTTAACGGTTAACGGGCTCCATATCTCAAATAGCTTAGGGCCCCATATCTCAAATAGCTTAGAGCCCCGTATTTCAAATAACTTAAGTCCCTATCAAGTCTACATCCGGCCCTGACAGTGATCATGGTCCAGAGCTTGGTTCCTATAGAAACCTGACAGTAACAGATGCTTGGCAGGGAAGCTGAAGATCATGACTCCAATTTTGCATGTTGCGAAAAGGTATAAAAAGTACAAACCCCTAGAATTTATCCCTGTACATATGGGGGCTGTGTTAGAATTTACCCCTGTACATATGTGGATGTCCATAGATTACGTCAAGAACATAAGACGAGGGTTATCTGAAAAAAGATTGGCAGTTGTTAAGGAAAGAGTTTGACTAAAGTTGATGTCAATACAATGGATTTAATACACCAATTACAATGTGTGAATTTAAAACAAATTCTAAAAATCATTTTTTATTTATATCGTTTTTATCAATTTTTCTTATAATTATTTTTAGGAAGGATATTTCGACATAATTTAACAGGTGGGGGTCCCTCACTTCTATGGTATTTTATCACGGGGGGGGGGGCAGGGGCAAAAATGTCAAATAAATATTGACGTAATGTATGAACTAGGTGGTAATCTGAGTACAATTAAGTCGAGCGACAACAGCTTTTAAGCCTTTCCTTTAGCCATAGCTAGGTGCGTGTATGTGTGTTATGGGTGCGCCAGTGTATATATGTGTGTATCCATGCGTGCATGTATTTCGGCATTCTCGAGTTTATGAATATGTGTTAGCAACTGGAAATGTTGTTCAAGATGCTACTGTATGTGATATGACTTGCACATACAAACTACGCTTGCTGGTATCACACTACACTTGTGAGGTATCACACTACACTTGTGAGGTATCACACTACACATGTGAGGTATCACACTACACATGTGAGGTATCACACTACACATGTGAGGTATCACATTACACATGTGAGGTATCACACTACACTTGTTAGGTATCACACTAGGCTTGCTCGGTATCACACTAGGCGTGCTAGGTATCACACTATGCGTCTTAGGTATCACACTTGACTTGTTAGGTATCACACTATGCGTGTTAGGTATCACACTTGACTTGTTAGGTATCACACTATGCGTGTTAGGTATCACACTAGGCTTACTATGTATCACCTTAAGCTTGTTAGGTATCACACTAGGCTTGCTAAGTATCACACTATGCGTGTTAGGTATCACACTAGGCTTGTTAGGTATCACACTAGGCTTACTATGTATCACACTATGCGTGTTAGGTATCACACTAGGCTTACTATGTATCACACTATGTGTGTTAGGTATCACACTAGGCTTGTTAGGTATCACACTAGGCTTGCTAAGTATCACACTATGCGTGTTAGGTATCACACTAGGCTTGTTAGGTATCACACTAGGCTTACTATGTATCACACTATGCGTGTTAGGTATCACACTTGACTTGTTATGTATCACACTATGCGTGTTAGGTATCACACTAGGCTTACTATGTATCACACTAAGCTTGTTAGGTATCACACTAGGCTTGCTAAGTATCACACTATGCGTGTTAGGTATCACACTAGGCTTACTATGTATCACACTATGCGTGTTAGGTATCACACTAGGCTTGTTAGGTATCACACTAGGCTTGCTAAGTATCACACTATGCGTGTTAGGTATCACACTATGCGTGTTAGGTATCACACTATGCGTGTCAGGTATCACACTAGGCTTGTTAGGTATCACACTAGGCTTGCTAAGTATCACACTATGCGTGTTAGGTATCACACTATGCGTGTTAGGTATCACACTAGGCTTGCTAAGTATCACACTATGCGTGTTAGGTATCACACTATGCGTGTTAGGTATCACACTAGGCTTACTATGTATCACACTATGCGTGTTAGGTATCACACTAGGCGTGTTAGGTATCACACTAGGCTTACTATGTATCCCACTATGCGTGTTAGGTATCACACTTGACTTGTTATGTATCACACTATGCGTGTTAGGTATCACACTAGGCTTACTATGTATCACACTAAGCTTGTTAGGTATCACACTAGGCTTGCTAAGTATCACACTATGCGTGTTAGGTATCACACTAGGCTTACTATGTATCACACTATGCGTGTTAGGTATCACACTAGGCTTGTTAGGTATCACACTAGGCTTGCTAAGTATCACACTATGCGTGTTAGGTATCACACTATGCGTGTTAGGTATCACACTATGCGTGTCAGGTATCACACTAGGCTTGTTAGGTATCACACTAGGCTTGCTAAGTATCACACTATGCGTGTTAGGTATCACACTATGCGTGTTAGGTATCACACTAGGCTTGCTAAGTATCACACTATGCGTGTTAGGTATCACACTATGCGTGTTAGGTATCACACTAGGCTTACTATGTATCACACTATGCGTGTTAGGTATCACACTAGGCGTGTTAGGTATCACACTAGGCTTACTATGTATCCCACTATGCGTGTTAGGTATCACACTAGGCATGCTAGGTATCGTACTATGCGTGTTAGGTACCACATTACACTTGCAAGGTACGACACTACACGTGTTAGGTACCACATTACACTTGCAATGTACGACACTACACGTGTTTGACATCACATTACACATGTTATATATAACAACTACACTTGTTAAGTATCACACTACGCTTGTTAGGCACCTAGCACATCTGTTTTGATATCTGAACACATCTGTAGCATTATTATCACATTTTTAGGTATCACACCGTATTTGTTATGTTTATTTGTCTGACGATGCTGCTGTGTTCTTACACGCCATACAGATTATGGAGTTTGAGTTACACGCAAACTTGTGTAAAAGCAGCAACGGAAACGAATACATTCCCTGTTACAATATCAACAATAATAATAACAACGTGTTCACGAACTCTACGGCAGCAGCAGGAATGTCAAATCATTTGAACACTGCGCTACTTGCACAGCAATTGCAACAGGGGGATTGCATTAATAATCTTAATGACAACGCAAGCGGAAGCCAAGGTAAGATGTTTTAAATGCATAATATTCTGTTCTTTTTCCCGTCCCCTCAATCTACCTTTGTTCTCTCTGAATTCATATACCTAGTAATCTCTGTACCTTCAGACAATTTTGCACATTACGTGTTTTTGTTTCTGCGTTTGTTCTCATGTTCTTATTTGTTAGCGGTATGGGGTCCAGAGAACGGAATGTGTGAGTCTTCATTTACAGCTTGGCTCCTTCTTCTTCTTCTACTTCTTCTTCTTCTGCGTTCGTTCTCAAACTCCTGCAGATTAGCAGGACGTAGTCCGAAGAACGGAATGCGCGGTGTCATGGTTTACATCATTGCTGCGATTTATGCGCCTTTCGGCCTGGCACATCCGTCTCCAGCATGGCTTTGGGTCACTGACCCTATATTGGATGGGACAGCCAACTCCATCCCATAACCTCCTTAGTCGCCTTTTACGACTTGCTTGGAAGGTAAACAGTGTTGCTATTCTTTGCTCTCCTTCCGGGCCCCGGCAACACAAGGGCGTTTGGATCCTAAATCTGTTTTATTTTCTACCTGACACATTCAACACGGCTTGGGCGTGACTACAGACAGTAATGGCTTACGAGTAGAATCAAAATAAGTTTATATACGTCATTTTTTTAATTGTTTCTTTGCATTTCGTTTGTCAGCGGTGCCAGGCGACACAAAGTGTATACATATTATATCTATTCGCTGAAACCTTTTGTTGCCTTTCGGCGTTAGGAGTAGAAGAGTTTTCTGTAGACGGCCCTTTTGTGTGCTAAGTATATTGTGGAATTTGTCGCTTCTTTTATTTCAGTGGTCCATCGTTTTCGTGGTCGGCCTTTAGGTCTGCCTTCGCTGTATCTGTGTAGCATAGCTTGCTGTGGTATGCTGTGTGATTGTAGTCGGCTGATGTTTGCAGACCATTTGATTTGTTGTCTCTTGGTGTATTCTAAGATTGGGGTGGTGCCGGTTTTTTGTCGGATGTCCTCATTCCTCACCCTGTCTCTTAACGATATTCCTAGGATTCTGCGTAAGCACGCCATTTCAGCTGTCACAAGTTTACGTTTGTCTTGCGCTGTCGTTGTCCAGTTTAGTTTGGAATTGATAGCACAGCGTTGGCATAATAAATTACATATTTACCAACGTAAATCACGTAAATAATAAAAATCATCATGTATGAAAGCTTGTATTAATTCTACTTGTAGGCGAGACAGTCGAACCCATAGAATACTTAATTGCAGAAAGTAAACAAATTAACACATTCGTTACATTTTTTATTATTATCTTGCATTTGTTATTCCCTATTTATGTACTTGGACTCGCCTGCCAAAACTAGCCATTGCCAACCAATGAGACTCACGGCAATAATCAAAAAGTCTTCTAGTTCATCAGTCCACAGCTATGTACTGGAGACTGGTGATGTTGTAGACGAGGGCTATTCAACTATACTTACTCGGGGGCCAAAATGTAGACAGTGGGGATCATCACGTGCCAGATTTATAAAAATCACATTGAATAATTTATACGTTTAATTTTTTATAACTTTATTTCACTGTTTTAGCAATGATCCGCGAGTCACTTACTAGACCTCCGCGGGCCGGATGTGGTCCGCGGGCCGCCAATTGAATAGCCCTGTTGTAGACTTTATATTGGCTTTGGGTACTAACATCCAAATATATTAGCAAATGGCAAACTACGGCGTCACAATTAGGTGGTATTCCCTTTGAGATTTCTCGTTTTGATTCAATTCTCACTAGGTAGAAAACAAGTCCTTTTCCATAATAATTTTGAGGACTGATCTGATGCAGCGTCACTTATATTGACATACCAGACTTCCCCGGTGCTTTTCATTGGCTAGCAACCTAAAGTATACGCAAAGTGATCCCTCGCACCAGTTAATCATAGTGACGCTGTGTTATATCAAGACGAAGGACTACATTGGAGAAAACTGAAGTCAATATTGTGTGAAAAAACATGCTATTTTTTTGTAACAACCGCCCCTTTCTGTGACGTTCGTTGATTGTCCTTTTGCATAAGTAAATGTCAGTGCTTTGGGTCACTTTTATCTTCCATGGGATGGTATTCCTAAATCCCATCCATAAATCACCTTTGTCACCCGTACCCATGATGGAGATCACATTCTGTTCTAGAAAGTGCTTCTGCTGAAGGCAGGCGCAACCATCCAATATGTGCACCACAACAACCAGTACGCCACGCATAATCGCAGTAAATTAAAGAAGAAGAATCGTTAAATATACAATAATTTTCTCATGCTCTATTTATCGTTCTTCTTCATATTCTTCTGTCACTCGCTGTATAATAAGTACGAGTTTATTTTTTTATTATATATTTATATATTATTATGGTATTTCTCAGTCTTGAGAATGAATATATTATTATGGTATTTCTCAGTCCTGATAATGAATATATTATTATGGTATTTCTCAGTCCTGAGAATGAATATATTATTATGGTATTTCTCAGCTCTGAGAATGACATCTCTTTACATGGTAGCTTTCATTGTCTTAAGAAGGGCGTTTTGTTAAAGAACTTGTTGATCGGGTTGGTGACTTGTGTGTCGGTTTGTGTGTGATGTTGTCTTGTGGTTATTGGCTATTTCTGAAGTCGAATTTCTGGAGTCTGCATCCTGGTTTCGCCGGATGTAGGATTAGTATCCTGGTGGTCGTTTGCTATTTTAGAAGATGTTTATAACATAATAGTTCTGTCTTTATGTTGTCTTGTCTTTAGATACGTAGTTCTTGATCTGTCTTTATTGTATCATGTCTTCAAATATGTAGCTCTAGAAAAATATTGTAAAATTATATTTAATACTTTTTTTATATCATTATTATTTTGTCGTATATTCAATACATATTTATATATTTTTAATACATATTTATATTGTCTCAATACATCACGATTCTCAAGAACGATCATAAGTGCTATCATAAATGGAACAATATTTGCTTTTATTCCGTAGTCAGTTTTTGTGCACTTTAATGCTTAATATATTGTATCTAAAGTATGTACATCATAGTTTTCTTGTTCTTTATATTCTTCTGTGTCTACTCATTTTTTACTCCTCGTTGTCTTCATGTATCTCGTTCGTTCTTTCTTTCCAACTTATTATTGTTTTCTATGTCTTTTCTCTTTCCTTATCCTTTTTTGTATCTTTGCCTCCTTCGTACTGTAGCATTCTATTTACATCTTGCTCTTTCTATCTACCTATATTTCTACCGTTTGTATTACATTTTTTTCTGTACGTGAATTGTTTTCTCTTTACTTATCCACCTCAGAATCTCTCTCCTTATCTATCTCCTTATCTATCTATATATGCATGTATTTGTCCATCTATTTCTCGGTCTTAATTACTATGAAGATAGAAAAATATCAGACGTACAGCCGCACGAGAAACGTGTGATAATCTTACCAAAACTGCCACCATGAATTAGAAGACACCAACAGACTGGAGAAAAGCTATCATAGTGCCAATATGGAAAAGGAAAGGCAGCAAAAGAGAATGTAACCAGTACAGTGGAATTTCCTTGTTAAGCCATGCAGGAAAACTATATGCAAAAATAGTAGAGAAAAGACTGAGACCTGTAATAGAACAACAACTTAGCAATACACAAATGGGTTTTAGAAGAAACAGAGGATGTACTAATGCAATATTTATTCTGAAACAGTTGGCAGAGAAGTCAATAGAATACAACCAAAATTTATACATATCCTTCATAGATCAAGAGAAAGCATTTGACCGAGTAAACAGTGAAAAACTATGGGAAACATTAAACATGTATGGAGTATGCCAACATTTAATTAACGTTTGTAGAAGTCTCTATAACAACAGCAGTTGCACTATAAGAACATCTGCAGGCTACACAGAGGACTTTGTGATTAGCACAGGAGTAAAGCAGGGATGTGTATTATCCCCACTACTTTTTATTACATACCACATGGACCATATAAACAAAACAGCAAATTCTAATGAAGCAAATGAACTGCTTTTTGCAGATAACCAGGTTTTATTCCACAACAGCATTAAAAACCTGCAAGACCACCTAAACACAATAGACACAGCAGGCAAGCAATTTGGAATGAAAATCAACATAGACAAAACAGAAGTAATGAATATTGCAAGAGAAAAGGAGAACATCAACATACAGATAAACAATAAACAACTAAAACAAGTAGATGAATTCAAATATCTGGGCAGCACATTGAGATATGACAACAAACAATAAGCAGAAATAAACGCAAGATGTAATAAGGCCTGTCAGATCATTGGTCAATTAACACCTTTACTAAGAAACAAAGATATTACACTAGAAACAAAGAAAGCGCTTTTCAACACCATTTTCTTACCAACATTGTGTTATAGTGTCAAACTTGGACATTAGATTCTAGAACAATACATACGATTAACACCACTGAAATGAAATGTGTGAGACGTATGATTGGAGTTAGCTTGAGAGACAAAATCAGGAATGAAGCACTAAGGAAAGAATTAGGGATCAAACCAACAATAGAATACATACAGAAACAACAAGTTAAATGGTACGGCCACATAACCAGACAGAAAGAGCAAAGTATTATCCAAAAAACACTTAACAAACGATACGAAAACAGGAGACCTATTGGACGCCCTCGTAAAAGGTGGATAGATAGTGTATTAGAGACACTCGGAAATATAACAGCAGAGGAGGCAAATAGAAGGGCAACAGACCGTACACTCACTCTCCCCTCAAAACACCGAAAGGTACATGAGGACAGAAAGAAGAAGAAGATGAATCAGTATACATCTAATATATGATATCAATGTATAGTACAACTTCTCTTCCTGTGAAAATCCTACCCACAGTCACTTCCTTTTGTCACCCAATGAGTCTCCTATTTCACTTTTACTCAGTGCGTCTTCCTTCTCTTATACCCAATGAGTCTCCTATTTTACTCAGTGCGTCTTCTTTCTCTTATACCCAAATGAGTCTTTCCTGTCTTTTACCCCGTGAGTGAGTCTAACTCTTCTTTTACCCAGCACTGCAAGGCATTAGTTATGTATGATTATATATTATTGGTAAATATAGCAGTTGTGAATCTGTGTCCATGTAGATTGTATTTGTAAGAACTACGCCTTATAATTACAGGTATTGTCCTGGAGCCACCGCCAGCTTATGGCTACCAGGGACAGAATCATTCTTATACATCACAAGGCGGCTATCATCCACCACCACAGGGATATTCGCAACAAGGATACCCACCCCAACAAGGCTACAATTCGCAGCAAGGATACACCCAACAGCATGGATACTCTCCGCAACAAGGATATCCTCCCCAGCAAGGATACCCCCCGCAGCAAGGATACCCTCCGCAGCAAGGCTACCCTCCTGGTCAACCGTACTATACACCAACTCCGCAGGTATATTACTCACAACCGGGCGCCTACCAGAATCAACCTGTCACTGTGGTTTACACCGTTCAAGCACAACGAAGGCAGGACCCAGCATATGATCAAACGGTCTGGTGATCCAAATTATTCTCTCATTTTACATATCTTAAATACCATTGCTACCTTTCACGTGTATTTGTTAATATCTGTCACATGTCATAACCATTGTCACTACCGTTAACATTTATTTGTTAATTTATTTCATGTCTGTTAATTGTAACATTTCAACCACCCACAACATGTCTGAAATTTAAGTATATATGTTGTATGGTTTATATATATAATTTAAATATATCGTACATGATCGTTGTCAACCAGAGATGAGAAATTGCTATCCCACGCAACAATAAACTAATGTTCAAATCAGAGCCTATTTGTCAATTATGTCCATGTTTTCGCTGTATACCCCTTTATGCCTTGCAGTGTCAGGGGTAGAAGAGTTCACTGTAGGTGCTTATTTGTACTCTTCATATATATTTGTTTTCGCTATTTTTTTTATTTCTGCAATCCATCTTTTGCATGGTCTTCCCCTGGCTTTGTGTCTATCGTGTCTGTATAATAATGCTTTTTTGATGGGCACTATATGTCTGGTAGCGTATGAAAACCACGTAATCTGCTGTCTTCTGATATAATCCAGGATTGGCATTGTGTTTGTTAGTCGTCAGGTGTTTTCATTTCTGATTCTGTCTCTTATTGTTACTCCAAGAATTCTACGTTAGTGTCCACGTTTGACATTGGTAACACAGTGATGGTATGATGATTGCTTTATATAGTGCAGTTTTAGTATTTATGTTCACATGCTTGTTTCTGAAAATAGGAAACATCTGTCCTAAGATCTGGTATGCTATATTGCATCTGAGTTGCATTTCTTTTGTGTTTTTCCCATTTGATGATATGATGCTTCCAAGGTAAGTAAATTGTTTCACCTGTGTAAGTTGTTGATCATCGATGAAAATACCTTTATGTTGTTTCTTTCTGTTTTTGCGATGGACATTATCTGGGTTTTTTTTTCTGTGTTTATCTTCATGTTAAAGACCCTGCATGTAGTGTAGAGTCTCTTTATATGTTGCTGTAGCTGTTCCTCTCATGTTGACATTATTGCTTGAACATCTGCAAAAAGAAGTTCGTTCAGGAAGTTTTTTATGTTACTTCTTCATTAACGTTGGAAATGTTACATATGCAATCGATATATGTAATGAATAACAAGTGAGATAGAACACATCCTTGTTGCACTCCAGAGTGTATATGGAAGTTGCCTGAAAGACCAGCACTTGCTCTAACTGCACATTGGCTTCCTGTGCAACTACTCCTGCACAAATTGATTAGGTGTTGTGAGACTCCGTATTGTGATGGTATTTTCCATAGTTGTCTGTCTATTTTGTCAAATGCCTTTTCTTGGTCGACAAACTCGATATACAATTCTTGGTTGTTTTCCGTTGTTTCTTCTGCTATTTGTATGAGAGTAAAAATTGCATCTGTACAGCTCTTGTTCGTACAAAGTCCCATCTGAGTGTTGTTGAGTTATGATTTGATGAATGCTCGTAATCTTCTTTCTCAAATTATATTGAAAATGTTTTCCAGTGTGACTTAGAAGAAAAGATACCTCTGTATTTTGTACAATCTCTCTTGCTGCCTTTTTTTATTCCAAATAGGTATTTTACAGGTTTTTCCAGTCTTCTGGTGCTTTTGTGTATTCCATATTACGTTAAAAAGCCTATGCAGCCATTTTATTCCTGTATCTTCTGCTACTTTGAGTAATTCGACTTGTATGTTATAGGGTCCTGGGGCTTTGTTTTGTGGAGTTTTTGTATTGAATTTTCTATTTCTGATCTCACGATGCTTCGTTATAATTCTTCCATTTCTTCGTGTTCTATTTTGTCGTCCCTTACTTCTGTAAAATTTAGTAATTCTTTAAAATACCGTTGCCATCTTTCCATGATTCTTTTCGTGTCATTTATTGTCTTTCCATTTTCATCATTTATATTTTCGGTTGGCTCATATTTATCTTCCCTGTTTCTCAAGTTTTTAACTTTCTTGTAGAATTTCTTTAGTGCATGTTTGTACTCTGTATTTAATAGTTCGTCATATTCATTCCAAGTTTTTGTTTTGGCATCTTTAATGATTTTCTTAAATATTGATTTACCTGTCTTGTACTCAATATAATCTTCTTGGAATTTGCATGCATCCCATTTCTTGAATTTTCATATCTTTTCTTTTCTTTTATGGCACCTTTGACTTCTTCATTCCACCATGCTGTTACTTTTGGTTTTCTACCTTTATGTTTCATGTATCCACAAGTTTCTTCTGCAATTTGCGTTATGGTTGTTTTCTTGAATATTTATCATTCTTCTTCAATTGACTTGGTAGTCATTGATAGCTTTTCAAATTCTTCAAAGATTCTTTATATCGTTCCCTTACATTGGTATCTGAGAGGTTCTTGAGTTTAGCTTGCATGTTTGTTCTGTATGTTTTGTTTCTATCCTTGTTGTTGTTCTTTCTATTTATTTTAACTGATGTTATTACAGCTTTGTGATCAGTGTCTGCACACATATTTGAAATTACTTTTGTATCTCTTATTTCTTTATTTCTATAATTATTATTATTATTATTATTATTATTATTATATATATATATATATATATATATATATATATATATATATATATATATATATATGTTACACAGGGGTCATCAGAATTTTAGAAAAACTTTGGTGGGGCATGGCAAAAAAAGGGTTGGGAAACACTGTACTAGATATTCTTAAAATACGTCCATGTCCTTTCCTTAATGTGCATTCTCCAATAACATAGAAATCTTATCTGTTTACGCTGTTCACATTTTTATGTTGTCAAAAAATTTGTCTCGTTCATCATTGTTGATTCGGGCATAGCACGGCGCGTAAACGTGGATGTTGGTCGTACTAACACCGTTTACGGTCACAATAACTGTTATTATTCTTTCTGACACGTAATTTGTTTCACTAATACCCTGTGCTGTTACGGGATTACGTTGATGAGACAGGTAAATGATAATTACAAGATTACAATTCCAAGAATAGTCACAGATATAAATAATAAGATTCAGGAAGATATATTTGAAGATCTATACACTTAGATAGGAATGGGAATGACTAAAATGGGAATGGTTAAAAGTACCTTCAATGACATGAGGAAATTATTAATATCTAAACAAATAACAAACAAGTTAAAAATGAGAATTATAAAATGCTACATCTATTCCATACTAATGTATGGCTCAGAAACATGGACACTAAATAAACAATTAGAAGACAGAATTGATGCCTTTGAGATGTGGATATATAGAAGAATAGGGAGAACATCATGGAAAGAGAAGAAAACAAATAAAGAGGTGCTAAAGACACTTAAAATGAAGAAATAACTACTAAGAGAAATACATATCAGGCACATAAAATACTTTGGACACATTAAAAGACATGACACCTTATTGAAGACCTTACTTGAGGGTAAAGTTAAAGGGAAGCGAGCAAGAGGTAGGCAGAGATACAAGTGGGAGAGTAACATCACACAATGGACAGGTTACAGTCTAGCAGAGTGCACCACCAAGACAAGAGATAGGAGATGTTGGAGATACGTTGCAGCCAAACTTCGTTGCGGAGACGGCACCTGATGATGATGATGACACTTAGATAAAGTATCATCTTCTAATGGCTTGATGCCAGAGCAGTAAATGTCTAAGCGTCAGGGTTAATAAAATGACTTTCACCCGATTGATGTGCAGCAGCAGAATACATGTCTTCCAACAAAGAGATAGGACAAAATTTGATCTATGTTCTAGAGAACAAATTTGCATCTCTGGAAAAAAAATGTACGTTGTAATGTCCAGCAAGTTTTTAATGTAGCGGTATAGCTGCAGCCAATACCCCACTGGATTAAAGGGTTAATGGATAGAAACAAACCATTGGAAATGAGAGGGAATAGAAGTCAAATCTGCTCAAAAATTCGAATGAATCACCATCAGAGATTATAATTTTCTTCTTCTGCCTTCAGCATCTCCGGTCATGTTATATTGTCAGGATTGTCGTCAGGACGAAGTCCACTGCCTTCTCCAGGTCAGAGCGACTGCCCCATAGCTTTTGCCTCAAATATGTATCCTTTAATAAAGTCTGCTTTCTTTGCTCTTTGTGTGTTGGGCAATCCTAAAGTATGTGTTCAGGAGTTTGGGTTCCGGATGCACATGGGGTCACTCATCTGTATAAGAGAGCTTCAGTAGGTGAAGGTGTCCCAACAGTCTGCAGTGACCTGTTCTAAGACGAAATAGTGTAGACTGTGGATATCTTTGCAGATAATGTATTGAATCATATTTGTATCTTCCACTTTTCTGTGTATGTGTTCTGGATTATTGTTTTTGCTTCTCCGTAGGGCAGTGGGTGTCTGTGTTGCTCCATTTCGCTTCCTGCTTTTGACAGAGCAACCGCTTTCTAATTTCCCATGATTCCACAGTGTGATGGCAACCCTTGAAGGACAATAGCTGATGATTTTTAGATATCTTAGCTCATGTCTGATGTTATACAGAAGGCTTTCGTTTCTGTTGCTTTGGAATGATTCCAGTACGGATATGAAATTGTGAATATAGCTATCTTCTTTAATCTTGGCAGTCCTGGTTCGGTGACTTTCTGTACTTCATAGAGTGCAACTGCATCTGCTATAAAGTTAGAGGAGTATTTCCCGGTGGGAAAAGCTTTTGATATTGTCTTCTCATCTGTGAGTCTTATAAGAATTCCGCCTCCCCTGTTCCTTACTACGCCTTCTGCCGATCCATCTGTGTAGACATTGTGTCCATTCCTTGGGATTATATTTTATTTCTATAGTCTCTAGTGTCAATGCTTTTAGTTCAGGTGGAGTCTGGTATACCTTATTAATTATTCCAGGAACTTCTGTTATTATGAAGACGTTTTGAAGACTAGTGTCTGGCTCGTCAAAATCCATTAGTGTTTCAATTTCACTTGGGAGGTATGTGAGGATATCTTTATGCTGTTGATAGAGATGGAGATATGACAGAAGCTGGTTCTCTTCAGCCTGCTTGTGGTTGATCTAGCAATTTGCGCATGCATCGAATGTATTGTATGCGCTTAAATTTTTCCCTTTACACATGCACTCTGTCTTCTCTTCTGTCATTCAGTGGGCGGATCTTTACGTGTTTTTCCATATAAAAAAATACGCCTTGCAGGAAACAAGAAAACAAGAAAAGATGGGGAGAGAGACCATGAAGAAGTTGACAAAAATGGTAATTGTATGGAATGAGCTGAGAACATGTCCATGTATAGAGACACAGTTGAAAATCGTTGTCCGTGGTTTACGCAAACGAGGATGTGTAAACACTCTAGGGGTCCCAAAGGCCAAATGAATTGGTTGAGAAGTACACAAGGTACTATCGTGCACAGCGATAACATTGTATAAGCTTTTGTGATTCGGGCTAACGAAACAGAAAAAGAATTTAAACTAACCAATTTAAAAAATGTAACAAGAAAAATAGTTAACAATTTAGACAATTAACAAAATATTTCAGTAACCAACTTTAATTGGTTATCAAACCAAATCAACTATCCTACTAGTCCACACACAAGTCGACAGAAGCAATAAATTAGAAAATGATTAAGCAATCACTCCAACATCAAAACAACCAAATAAATCAACAAACTAGCTTTCCCACAAACCAATCAACAATGATCCAATCACAAAAAATGTATTTTTTAAACTGTCTAATACACCAACCAATTAACACATTACTCAATAAACCTAGCAATAAATTAGTTAACCAACAAATCAAAAGCCACACACTAACATCGCAGCCAATAAATATACTAACCATCAAACCTAGCAACAGACAAATCAATCAGCAAAACAATACATCAAAAACTCAACCAACCATTTATTAACCTAACATCGATCTATAGACTAGAAAACAAACGAGAGCAGGGGGGGGGGATATAAGCAATGTAAAAATTTAGGACATATTTACATTTTATTATATATTTTACAGGGTAACAAATTGTAGCATAAATTATAGTCTGCATTAAGTTTAAATAGCGTATAAATCCTCTCATTAATAATATTTGAGTAATAACTCAAAAGAACGTGGGGGAAAAAAAGACAACATGCTCTTCTTTCTTTGACAGGTTATTCTATTTTGTAAGCATCTTCTTCTGTGGCTAACAACTTGCACGTAATGCAATCAAATTTTGGAGGTGCCTACGCAAACGACAGTACATATTCATCTGGATAAATTCAACATTGGTGTTTCCTATTCCTTACATAACTGGGACGATCACACCTCGCCACTGAAATCAACCATGCAATAAACATAAATTTATCAATGAAACAGCTCATCAAACAACATACCAGCTTATGAAACAACCATCTAATTAACCAGTCAATACACTAACCCATACACTAAGCAAATCTATAACTAATCAAGTAATCTACCCACTATGGAACTGAACATCAAATCAACCAACCCTACCAATCAATCATGCAACAAACCACCAAACCGAATAGCTATCAAAATAATTAACCAGACAAACAATAAATCAACAACCCAAATGGACTAACCAACCAAACAACATATGGGTTTCACCTGACGTCAGAGGAAACTCGATTGTAGTTTTATTAGAAAAAGTATCATATTCATCAAGTGCCGTGCCGAATGGCGTTGGTGATCATATTTCTCCATGTACATCGATCTCTCATATATGTCATCATCTGTGTTGGTGCCGTCAATCGAAGCCATTTAATCAAACTGTTCAATAT
This sequence comes from Meghimatium bilineatum, assembly GCA_034231615.1. Lineage (NCBI taxonomy): Eukaryota > Metazoa > Mollusca > Gastropoda > Stylommatophora > Philomycidae > Meghimatium > Meghimatium bilineatum. The sequence continues at coordinate 46,845,798 of CM067316.1, forward strand.
CTTTTCTCTGGGTCTTCCCATTGATATTTTCCCTTATATATTTACTGTTGTCACTATATTCTCAATGCCTCCTCTTCAGATTATGTGCCAAATAAATGTTGACTATTTGTCTTATATTATAAATAATGCATCTTTTTACATCCATCCTTCCAAGACATTCTTCATTAGTATTCTTGGCTGTCCAATGAATGCGTAACATTCTTCGAATAAACCGCTGCCTCCAATGATTTTTGTGATGTCTTATTTATTGTCCATGCTTCACTTCCATAGAGTAGCACTGGTTCAATGTAGCATTTGAGGACACGTTTTCTAGTATCCATCGATATGGACTTGTTGCATAGGATAGTTTTCATTTTATAGAATGTTGCTTTTACTTGTCATATTCTGCTTATAATTTCGGTCTTGCATTTACCATCTGAAGTTATTAATGTTTCTAAATATTTGAAACTATTCACCTGCTTGAAGTTTTTCTTATTTAATACTATTTTACTATTTGTGGGGTACTATTTGCTCATATTATCATTGTTTCTGTCTTTTTTATGTTTAAACTAAGACCTTTTTGTTCACTTTCTATCACCGTACCGTTTAACAAATCTTAGAGATGTTCTTGGCTTTCTGCTATCAACTTAGTATCATCTGCATATCGTAGATTATTGATATTGTTTTCTGTGTCCTTTTCGAGGATATGTATTGGATGTGTATCATTCTTTGCGTTTCATCGGAGAGTCGGCAGGATCCTGTTTTCGATAATGTAAACACGCTGAGTGTCATCACTTCGTAAACCCACTGCTGCCTTGCAGTTATGACCTGTAAGTCCAAAGGCTAGCGGAGAGTCTGTACACAAACCGACAGAAGGCAACGGGAAACCACTGTCGTACTTCCCAAGGAAAATCATATTTCTACATGTATATTTCTACATGTATACTCCCGAAAAATCTATGCTTATGTACATATGCCAATACTTGTCCTCGCATTTCGCCTGAAGTAGTGCTTGTGTTTTAACATATCGTATTCTCTTATTCTGTTTGACTCGTCTAGAACGTGATCATGATGGAATTCTACGATGATCCACAGAAAAGAAATGGTAGGATTTTAATTTTTATGATACGTAATACGTAGTGCTAGTCTTATACTATAGAATTGTATGTTTTTGGCAAGGTTAGACATATTCGTGAGACTTTTGTTTTAGTGACTCGGGGATGATGATAAATGTCTCAAAAGTTTAAATATGAGGTAAGGTGATCATGATGATGATGACGATAATGCCGCTGGTGAAGATGATGACGATGACAACGATGGTGATGTTAATGATGCGTCTGCAATGATGATAATGACAATGATTATCATGTGATGACGTTGATGATCATGAAGATGCTTATGGTGATAATGAGAGGGGGTTGGAGGATACAAACCCGAGGAAGGTTTCATAAACGCGGAAATCACTGGGTAGTGTAGTCTAAAGAAACTGCAATTTCCTTCATTTCCTCTTACGACATGCATGATAGGTGGCAATGTTGCTTGTTTCGCTTTCCAATTGAGCCGCAGTAATAAACAGATGTGGAATTAAGATAACCAAAAAAAATTTACAAAGAAAGATACGATAAACGTTTCGACCAAACATCTGCTTATTGAACTTTACGCAGTAAAAGAAACAATATAGACGGTGATGTTGCTTGTTTTGTTGCTTGTTTTGTTGCTTGTGATGTTGCTTGTTTTGTTGCTTGTGATGTTGATAATCTAGTTTTAGCCTGTATTTATTCTAAACATTATTTGGTCTACATTAGTCAGGCTATTTTGCTCAGAAGTATTCCAGCGAGACTTAAACCACAAAGAAATCTGGTTCAATTTTATCTATAGAAAAGTAGAGGGGTTTTCTCGGTAATGGTCCATAAAGATCCGAAAAAATGTGTGTTTCTTTTTAAACCTGAGTTATACCTTGGATGTTGTGGTTCCGAGGTATAACTCGGCACAACCTCCATTATATTTTATTGTAAAACGTTTTGATATAACCAAATTGGACTAACGTTGATGGTTGAAAGTTATGGATTTAGATATAGAAAGCTATGGATTTAGATATAGAAAGCTATGAACTTGGATATGAAAAGTTATGGATTTAGATATAGAAAGTTATGGATTTAGATATAGAAAGTTATGGATTTAGATATAGAAAGTTATGGATTTAGATATAGAAAGTTATGGATTTAGATATAGAAAGTTATGGATTTAGATATAGAAAGTTATGGATTTAGATATAGAAAGTTATGAACTTGGATATGAAAAGCTATGGATTTAGATATAGAAAGTTATGGATTTAGATATAGAAAGCTATGAACTTGGATATGAAAAGCTATGGATTTAGATATAGAAAGTTATGGATTTAGATATAGAAAGTTATGGATTTAGATATAGAAAGTTATGGATTTAGATATAGAAAGTTATGGATTTAGATATAGAAAGTTATGGATTTAGATATAGAAAGTTATGAACTTGGATATGAAAAGCTATGGATTTAGATATAGAAAGTTATGGATTTAGATATAGAAAGCTATGAACTTGGATATGAAAAGCTATGGATTTAGATATAGAAAGCTACCGAGTTATTTTATTTATTAAAAACATATTAAGATCCTTTGCAGTTTACATTAAAATGATTCCCCATCTATTGTGGGAAACGAAAGGGAGGGGGTGGGGGGAAAAGCAACACTGTCTATGGTCCATGCCTGCCGTGCGGGGCGACTAAGGAGTTATGGGGTGGAGTTGGCTGTCCCTTTATATATTGAGTGATAGTTATCCAGAAGTCGTACTGACGTCGGATGTGTCAGGCTAAAAGACGCAGATATTTCAGCAGAGATGTAAACCATGGCAAAACGCATTCCGTTCTCATGACTCTTACTAATTTACAGGAGTTTGAGAACAAACACAGAAGAAGAAGAAGAAGAATGAAACACTAAAAGATAATTCGCAGATATATTTATTTTTCATTAGCAACCTATTACCATTACATTTTCTATTTCAGACGATATTTACTACCTTTAACTGGCAGATAATTCATTATTCATCATCATCATCAAGTGCTGCCTACGCGACGAAGATTGGCTGCAGCGGACCTCCAACATACTCTGTCTCGTGCGTTTGTGATTGACTTTGCTAAACTATAAACCTGTCAATATTGTGATGTTTCCATCCCACTTTAATTTTATTTGCGAGATAGAAAAGTACATGATGAGAAACGAATAGTGAACAACGCAATTGTCCAGAGCATTACATGGATATACTGCCCTGATTATGCTAGGGTCAGAGGAAACTAGAGAGCTGAATTATTGGCAGGCAATGCAGCAATAGACGGCACAGTGCTGCGAAGGGATACAGCAGTCTTGATCAAGGAAGTAATAAATTCCTTTTTAAGATGAAGATGATGCCAATGAAGCTGAGAACGTACACATACAGAGAATGTTATGGGAGTATCTAGACGAGAGGGAAGGAAAATTAATTCTTTTGGAAGGCCCCGTAGATCACGCAATCAACACCTGACCTTGACTCTTGAATCTACATACACTGGGATGGCTGCTGGAATGGAGGGCAGATCACTTATAGAAATGCCCCACGTTCTGTGAAACTAGTTTATATTCAAGAATCCTTGTTTCGTTTATGGATATTATATCTAGACCATAATATTTACCTGATTTGTCGACTTTATCTATTAGTCATTGTCAATTCTATTCTAAATATTCTCAAATATAGAATATTTTGAGTCTTAGTCGGAAAAAGAATATTTAAAGGGAGCAGTGACCAAAAATAAATTAAGAATTGATATTATTTGCTACCAACATTCTAATTTTTCCGATTAAATTTTCTGCCAGATTGACTTCTGGTATAAAATATTTAAAATTATTTATGGTAAAACAAATATTTCTCTGACATTCATTTCTTGATATAACTCTCACAGAATTTATCCGGAAGGTATACTCAATTCTCTTCCTCCAGCTTCTGGTCTGTATCGCTGCTGTAGCCGTCTCCGTTTTTGTGTGAGTATATTTCACCAACAAACAGTTTACATTGCATATATTGATATCTGATAAGTATTTTTAAGTGCCAATAGACCAAAAGAAACAATCAGAAGAACGATACTTAGAGAAAGTAAAACAATCAATATCCATACTATTCAAGAACTGCACAGAATAGCTTTGAACGGATATAATTGGAGAGATCTGACCTATGCACTATGCGCTAACTTCAGCGCAAAAGGAAAATGAATGAATGGATGATTTTTTTAAGTATAGAAATATTCTTGTTACTTAGAAACTTGTATTAAAATTAGAACAAGGAAATGGGCAATGATATGTTAAGATGTAGTAAAATAGCAGGGCTATGGATGTGGGGGATGGGAGATCCAATGTATCATTTTCCTGCACCTTCCACTTCTTCAATCTGATCTCCAGAAAATATGCAGTATTCTGTGGTCCCCCTCTTGGATTTTACAGACGTGAGGACAATATTAGGGATTTCTTCGTTCAAAGTCACCGTATGAATGACGTCGTGTATCATTTCGGCACAATCAGCTGTCGCTGCTGGATATGCAGCATCGGTGTCTATGCTACAGAGACCGATTCCGTAACATTCCCCAAGTCACTTTCACAATTGAAGATGGCTTCACGTGTATGCCCAGCAACATTAGCTATCCCATTATTTGCGAACGTTATACAATGGCTTACGTACTGAAGACGAATAAGACTCTCGGGTAGCTAATCTGTCAACATCTGCACAGTATTAGCCATTATTCTGAGGCTGCCGTTCTGACCACTTCAATAGCACAGACCATCCGGGTGCCGCGGTTATCCATGTGATTGCTACTAAACTGTACTCCTCGGATGACCAGACTCGATATGCGCTTGAGAACCAGTATATATACTCACTTGTGTGGAGGACTACCACCTTTCGGTCTTAACACACATCATTCCTACGTGTAAATGTGCTGTTACATTGTATCCATTTTCCGGTTTTTTTTGTTTCACCTCTGTCGTTCATGTTTTTATATTACTAGTTAACATTCATACTTTCCGGGCTTCCATCATGTGTTCTCATAAGCCATTTTGTTATTAGCATTGCTACACTTTGCTAGTGGTGTGGTATGTTTTGTTCTTGATAAAGATCTTTCAGTCGAAACGCCGATTTGCGTTCTCCTACATTTTTCTAGATATTAGCAAATTTTCATTACACTATTTTGTAACTGCTCATGTCGGACTTCAGTTTTGCTGAAGTTAAAGAATTTGATTGGATGCGAAACAACAGTACAATTGTGCTGAATATGGTAAATAATTATAAGCAAATGTGAGCTCAGATGTATTTCAATGCATGTTTTCGCTTATATGTATTTGTAGAATTTGCATAAATTTAAATTATTTATTTTACAATTATCATTATCTTCATTTTTATTATTTTTATTAGTATTATTCAGGATGCACTCTCTCTCTCTCTCTCTCTCTCTCTCTCTCTCTCTGTGTGTTGTTGTGTGTGTGTGTGTGTTTGTTTGTTTATTTATAATTAAACTACACAGAGTTCAACATAAGAAATGTATTGTCCGGCTCCGTGGTGCCTTGGTATAGAACGCGTCTCTGACTGTTAATGTACCTTGTTCGGATTCGGACGCAAGCAATTCAGACCATTTAGAAAGGGAAAAAAATCATATATGTAGTGATTGCTGCAGTAAAAAACATATATGTAGGGATTGCTGCAGTAATTTACAACAATACACTAAGGCACATAATATTTAATCCAAAATGCTTGAATCTGGAAATATATGACCTGTCGCGACTAATTGCCGATGCTCTGGGTAATCTGTAACTGTAATATGTGTATATTGTAATATGTGTACAACCTTGGTTCATGCATTATCAGAAACAGTATATTATTACATCCTTCTTATGTATTTTTCAGAGAACCAGTGCGCTTCTGGATCTTACACCACTTTTACCTCATTTACTTATTTATGTAAGTATATCGTTTTATGAGAGTGTCAACTTTAGCTAGTTAGTTAGACGTTAGATCATCATCATGGCACTTTTGGAAAGTCCACAGGTGTTCCAATCTCATATTCAGTATGTCTTTTAGGTCGTGGTGGGCTGCAAAGGGTACCACACTGCTTTCGAGGAACCCAGGGTTAGCAGATAACCAAGATCTCAAAAGTACTTCCTCGTAGTGCACCCTGGAAACACAAATACAGCTGCTCGTGCTGATTCTGGTCCAACCTTTTCGAGATCGTGTCCGTGAATGTGGAGGCAGCAGATGGAATGAGAATTGACTGAAAAAGAGACCATCAATATAATATCTCCGACACCGCTGCGCCAACACATGCAGTGAAAATGTCGACACACAGTGACCCTAGTCAGTCCGGTCAGAGCATTGGAGAGGCTGCGAATGAAAACGAAGGGTAGATGCATGGCGAGAGACGTAAGACAACATACTTAGCACAATCAAAGGACAGCACAGAGCCAGAGGGCAGCAACAAGAGCAAATAGAAAGGGAAAACGTCCAAGAAAATCGGAATTACAATCTCTATTACCTCGAGACAAGCTTCTAGTTACCAGTGCTCCTTACGGGCAGAGACCCAGACCCAATCAATGGCGCCCGGCAAAGAAAGCAGCCCTGACCCAACTCTAATGTCGAGCTTTTCTATACCGGAAACATGCTCGGGAAGAGAAAGGGTTCCGTATCCGCTGGGCTGCAGACAAAACGGGACAAAGAAGGCAGCCCTGGCCCAACTCTACTGTCAAGCTTTCCTATACTGGAAACATGCTCGCAGAGAGAAAGGCTTCAGTGCCCGATTGGCTTAGGCACAAATTAGACAAGGTCATTAAGCTCGAGAGCACGCCTTACTCCCGAACACCTAGTGAGACTCGGACTTGACGAGGTGTTCACGATGTCGGTGACCAACTCTTCTGTCACGTTCTTTCTTAATCAGAACCAGGCTCGCGAATGAGAAAAGGTTCAGTACCCGATGGGCACGGGCACAGAACGTCTAATTACACGAGGTAAGCTCACTGACTGTGGAATACCTCGTGCGAGATAGACGTGAACGACTATCGTCTCGGCGAAGAGTCATTAAATACCCGCACGCCCGTCGACAGATAGGTAGGCTGTCACATGCTAGGGAAACCCACTATCCGAATTAAAGACATGACGAAAATGGATGTGCTGGGACTCGTATGTCCGGGCCACAAAGTGAGCCAAACGAGGTGAAAATAATACAGTGGAACTAGAAGAACAACGTACTTCTCGCTCACCAGCGGAAATCACACGATTTATTCATTGTGGCTAGAAGAGAGCGAGCGCAGAAGAATGAGGAGGAGGAGGTCGTGGTAAATGACTGTTACGATTCTGTGTTATTAACCCTTATTTAAATTGCATATATGCAGCTCGTTTTTTGCAACACCACACTTCACTCTAAGGTCCTGCAATCTAGCCATTGATACGGAAGAAAATATACACCAACATCTTCCATCTGGTCCAACAATATGATTGCATTCAAAATATCAACATGGTTAATTGAACTGTCACTACTCACTGTAGCCACTTTGGCAAGTCTGTCTGCTCTTTCATTTCCTTTAACACCAACGTGCCCAGCTACACAAATGAAGGTAACTCTCCTCGGCACAGATTTCGTCATCAACTCATGCCAATGACTCCGTAGATTCAACTGAATATTTCGAAGTATACTCATAGAATCGGTAAAAAAAACTGTCATCTGTAGCACTCTAGGCAATGATATTATTTCCTTCTTTACTGTCACCCCATCCATTGTCATACTACTAGTGGTTGTATAGAAAGACCACTTTCTTCCCTAATACATTTCCATGTGCATTAAGCTGTGAATGCCTACTGCGCATGTGCCGAACCACAAACATATCAGTGTAGATAATAATATTTCCGTTTGATGAATTCTCACTTGTTAGAGCCTGGAGGTGTGTTGTTTTTTTTCCGACCACAAGTAAGGATGGCCATTTGTTACATCGACTTTATAAAATTTAGTAGTCCTTGCCAATGAGGTGGAAAATGGAAGCACGCCCTTTGCTGACTCTATATTGCTGACAGGTTGGGCGTGGAGTGATTACTTTAGAACGAATTTTTGTAGCCTGTCTCCGCTGTTGAGGTAATAAATTTCTCCTTGTCTTGCAAAATCTTTGGATTTTTTTAAATTTCTTAACTTCCTGTAATTCTTTTTTGTTTCATGAATCATGGTTTTCAGTGAGCGCTTTAACGAGTCCTTGTAGCGGTTCTATTTGCCACTTTAAGAACGAGTCCTTGTACCAGTTCTATTTGCCACTTTAAGAACGAGTCTTTGTAGCAGTTATATTTGCCACTTTAAGAACGAATTCACTTATGCATGACTTTCTCCAATAAAGACCTTCCAACAAAATTTTAATTAAGTGACATTTCTAATAATTCGTGACTTTTTTTCAAAATTATTTTTGGATTTCGGTTGGTCACTATTTACATACCTTGGAATCGCATGCCAAAAATAGCCCAGTCAACTCCAAGTATAAAAATAGTCACCAACCGAAACCCAACAATAATAAAAACGTCACGAATTGGGTCCTAATTAATTCAACGAACAGGTCTTCTATACCGCGTCTGTCTCGACTAATGCATCTAAACATAGATATATCTCACAGAGATATACCTATGTGACATATAGTATGTGGCATACAATTCCACACATATAACAATATTCGAGGAAACACAAATATCTACACACAAATCTGTGCACACACACACACTCGCACATACTGTAGACCAGTGGTTCTTAATGTAGGTCATATGGACCCGGGGTGGGGGTTAATGAGATTTGAAAAGAGGGGCACAGAGGCAAATTGTGGAATTATTGGGCTACAGTGAAGTCATAGAATCGTAACTATTTGAACTACAAATTTGATTCATAGCGATAAAGCTGTAATACGCCTAGGTGACTTGCAAAGAAGTCAAATATTATTTTTAGGCGTGCCACACGCAAAAAGAAGTTGAGAACCACTGCAGTCGAAAACTATAATTTTTATTGCAAATATCTTTTAGGTTCTTCTATTTGGCCTGCGCTATCGTCATGTGCTGCTGTCTCCCACAGTTGTTTACAACCAACCCTGTCAGTATCGGAGTTCTCATCGTTCTTGTGAGTATTCTAATATTGTTGACTTAGCATGCATTTATGGAGAACACTACTGTCTATCACATGCATCAAAATAATATTCACACATAGAAGTAGGTCCAATGGCAAAAATCTTCGACCGGATGAAAATGTTATGAAAATACTTCATGTACTAAATCGCAGCAACTATTAGGATGGGTGGCCAGTTCCTTCCTTGCTGTATTTACCTTCCTCAACTTACGCGTCATGTACCCATTTACCCGACTGGAGGAACGGCCTGGAGGAGGCAAGAAATCAAGACATCACGACCCGGATTCATAGAGCCATTGATCCACTTAACCCTTACTGGTGATCATAGCTTTTTAAACAAATACATACCCACTGAACAAGTAGCTAGAACATAACAATGTAGTCTTCAAAATGTCGATCCATTGTTGTTAATCTGTTAACAAAGAGTTTAGATAAAGATATGTCCTTTTAGATATAGATATATAAAAGAATCGAAAGAACTTCATGGAAAGAGAAGAAATTGATACAAGAGGTTTCTGTCAATATTTCGTATGAAAAATAGAACTATTAAAGGAAATAAAAATTAAACAAGTAAAGTATTTTTGACATTAAAATACATGGTACCACGTTAACGATCTTACATGAGGGTAGAGTTGATAGGAATCGATTAAAAAGGTCGGCAAAGAAACAAGAAACAAGTGGGAGGGAAGTATCACGAGATGGGCAAGGTACAGTCTTGCAGAGTACACCACCAAAGCAGGAAACAGAAGATGTTGGAGGTCCATAGCAGATACCCTTCGTTTCGGAGACGGAACTTGATGACGACGATTCTGTTATCAACTCTGTACATCCATTGTGTCACTAAAAATTCTTTAGAAATTCACTAATACCAACGAGTCGTGCTGGTACTCTGATAAATGATGTATTTCTACAGTGACTAGAAGCGAGGGTGCCCAAAATGCAACCCTTGACCTTTTTTTTTTGTTTGTTTTGTTGTTTTTTTGGTGGGCCTATTCTGAAAAACATAAAGCAGCTGTATAATCATTATTATTGGACGTAGTCACCATTCCGTTCGATAATAATTGTCCAGGTCTATAAAGTGCTTAGATACATGTAGAAAACAGTTATCCTACCCCATCGAGGCCAGAACCTTGAAGTGGTGATGGGGCTTAGTTCAGCCATCAGAGGCTGGAAACTAAGACTGGTCGGGCACTCCCACTCGAGCAGGACCATAGTCCGGCCCAAGTAAGCAGAGTGCTGAAGACGGAGGCAACCAGCCAAAAGGCGCACAGATAATCAGGTTGCCACGCATAAAACACAATGGAAACATGTCTGCATCTAATAAACGTTATGGTGCCTGCCCTGTGGCGGACGTTCAGGCAGGGACGGTGCCGGGCCCTATACCTCGAAAGGGCCCAACCTCAGTTACTGGAAGTCCTTCTCAATTGCCCCGAGGAGCCAGGAGGCAAGGGAATAGAGCTACTGGCCAAACAAACAAACGACCAATAAAAATAATGCACTGGAATGCTGAGGGTGTCAACAGTAAAAGAGATGGATACAGCAAAAAATTGGAACTTGAAAATGTCCTCAGTGAAGAACAAGTTAATATATGCTGTATCCAAGAAACACACCTCAGCAGCGACATAGCCTTCAAAATCAGAGGCTACCAGTGCTACCGATCTGACCGAAAAGACAGGCGAAAGGGTGGAATTCTGACACTAGTTAAAAACAATATCAGCGCATGTCCGCTGGAAGTATACATGGACGGGGCAGAATACCAGATGCTCCACCTAAAAACAGACAGTGCAGAATTCCATCTCCTGAACTACTACTGCCCAAATGATAAACCATTGGCACTAGACACAATTCCAGAAAAAGAAAGGCTTATGGTGTGTGGTGACTTCAACAGCCACTCTCAGAGCTGGGGCTACGATCATATCGACAAGAGAGGTGAGGAACTTGAGAGCTGGCAGGATGAAAATAATCTCATTCTTATTAACCAGCCAGCTGACTCACCAACCTTCTACTCGAGAGCATGGCACACCACCTCTACACCAGACCTGGCATTCTACTCACCAGGCCTGGAATGGAACATCACACGTGTCGTTGGAAAGCAGCTTGGGGGTAGTGACCACAGACCAGTATTTCTGGAAATTCACAATGAATATACCAAGGACAGCAGCACGCTCACTAGGTGGAACTATAAGAGGGCAGACTGGAAAATGTACCAGCATTTAACCAGTGTTCTAGCTAAGGACATGAACTTGGACAAAGACATCAATAGAGCAGTGAGTGAATTTAATAGATGTATACTACATGCTGCTAGTAAAACCATACCCAGGGGGGCACGCAAAAACTACAAACCCTACTGGAATGATGAACTGGAAAAGCTGCAAAATGAGATGGAAACATCTAGAAAGCAGGCTGAGAACAGACCTAGCCAAGAACATCACAACAAATATCAGCAAACAAAGGCTAAATTTCAAAGAGCCAAGTTACAAGCCAGAAGGAACAGCTGGAAAGAAAAAACAGAGTCGCTGAACCTAGAACGAGATACTAGGAAATTATGGAAACTTGTAAAACAACTAAATGATGAAGGTACAGGGAGAAATACCAGGATCACACTTTATAAAGATAGAGACATTTTAACAGGTAAACATGCAGCTGATTACTTTGCAGATTCCTTTGCAGAAGACAATAACGTCAAAGTCAGCCCAGACAAACAACAGGAGGTTCGAGCGAACCAGCAAAACATTGGACAAGACCAACCTATACCTGAAGTCATGGAGGCACCAATCACAATGAGAGAACTGGAGCATGCAATATCCAAATTGAAAATGAAAAAGTCCCCTGGAGCTGATGGAGTGTCCAATGAAATGATTAGAAACCTGGGAATTGCAGCAAGAGCAAAGCTGCTGCAAATCTTTAACACAAGCTGGTCCACAGGTAATGTACCACAGGCATGGAGAGAAGCAATAATGATACCTCTCCTCAAATCAGGAAAAGATGGCAACACAGTCTCCAACTACAGGCCCATCAGCCTCACAAGCTGTCTATGCAAAACAATGGAACGCATTATCAATCTTAGGATGCAGTGGTACCTTGAAAGTGAAAACCTTCTGGTATCACAGCAAGCAGGTTTCAGACAGTGCTACTCTACTGAAGATCAGGCAACCTACCTCTCCCAAGAGATTGAGGATGCCTTCCAAGATAAGAAACTGGTACTAGCAGCATGGATAGACCTCAGGAAAGCATTTGATAAGGTCTGGAAAGAAGGGCTCCTAAAGAAATTGCGAAATTGCAGGGTTTGCTCAAGAATGTACAAATGGGTAAAAGCATACCTGCATAATAGAAGAGCCAGGGTACAATTAGATGGTCGCAAAAGCAAGAAAGTCCTACTGCGTCATGGAGTCCCCCAGGGAGGAGTCCTGTCACCCACACTTTTCTTGGTTTACATCAATGACCTAGTTGCTGAACTACCACACGGGATCAAAGTGGCAATGTATGCTGACGACCTGGTGATCTGGTGCACGGAAGAACATGCGACAGTGGCCACTAAACAAATACAAAGAGCTATCGATGCCCTAACCTTATGGGCAAATAGATGGTGTGTCAGCATTAACACAGATAAGTGCAGCACTACACTCTTTACCCGCTCACCAAAACAAAAAGCTGGTCATATCAAGATAGACGGAGAGCTCTTGAAAGAAGACAAACAACCAACATACCTCGGAGTTACTTTTGATGATAAGCTGACATGGAAGCAGCACATAAACAAAGCAACAACAAAAGCCAGGAGGAAGCTAGCTATCCTGAGAAAACTAAGTGGAACCACATGGGGAGCCAGTGGAAATATACTCAGTAAAGTTTACCAGCAAGGCATAAGACCACACCTGGAATATGGTTCAGCTGCGTGGTGTCCTGCATCAAACACCACATTACAAGATCTAGATAAAGTGCAAAACCAGGCACTTAGAATAATGTTGGGAGCAATGAAATCAACACCCATAGCAGAGATGCAGAAAATGGGAAGAATGCAAACACTTGGCGAACGCAGAGACACAAAAGTACTAATTCAAGCGGAAAAGTTTCAGTGTATGCCAAGTCATCCAATGAAGGAAAGATTCCAAAACCTAGCAATGGGGCGACTGAAAAGAAGCAGCTTTATCCATCAAGCTAAACGACTCCGTAGACAACTTACAGACCTACCTGAAGTTGACAGCCCCTTAAGGTCTGTACCAGAACAAACCCCATGGAGTGAAAGGCATGGAATGCCAATATACATTCAGACCCATGTGAAAGGAATACTAAGCGAGGACGAACAGAACAGTGTGCAGCGGAGGACAGTCACCCTCAGTTTCCTGGACGAGGAATATCCACAAGATATATGGGTCAGAGTATACACAAATGGGTCAGCACAGAATGCTGTGAGGAATGGAAGTGCAGGTGTATATATAGAATATCCACACAAGCCTAGAGATACAATCAGAACACCGACAGGAAAATTCTGCAATAATTATGATGCAGAAATCCAGGCAATTACTGTGGCAGCTAAAAAACTGCTGAACTCCAACTCTGACCTACAGCCTGTGGTATTCCTGACAGATGCAAGGTCAGTGCTTCAAGCTCTCCAGTCTGGAAAACTAACAGACTTGAAAAAACTACTTAGCGAATTGTCTTACCAGTATAGGGTAACCATGCAGTGGATACCCTCTCACTGTGGAATACCAGGAAATGAAAAAGCAGACCAACTGGCTAAGGAAGGTGCTGCCGAAGATCAACCAGATATACCAATCACCTACCATCAGAAAAAACAGATGATCAAGTCAATAAGAAAGCCACAAACACCAACACAAGATGACTATCACATTATGAACAGATCAGAACAAGTTATAATTCTACGTCTCAGAACAGGACACAACCGACTCCGCAGTCACATGTATACAAAGTTCAAGATTGGCAACACAGCCATGTGTACATGTGGACAGGCAGTACAGAGTGCCAAACATATACTTCAAGAGTGTTCTGAGCATGAAACGCTGAGGCAGACATATTGGCCAGAGGAAACAACACTGGAATCAAAGCTCTATGGGACACTGTATGAACTACAAAAGACAGTGAGTTTTATTAAGGAGACAGAATTGCAGATATAGACATGTTTCAAGTGAACGAAAGAAGAAGAAGAAGAAGAAGTTATCCTCGATATGGTAATCAATTATGTAACATTTGCTATACCTCTTCAACGGACCAGAATGTATTTCCTTACAATGAATTTTTGAGTCGTTCAAACAAGTGGAAATCACTTGATGTTATGTCTAGTGTAAGTGCCCGTGTATCATTGCTAAAACAATGAAATAGTTATAATAAAAACTAAATGTATATAACTATATTCGGATCTCTGGCCTCTGATGATCCCCATTTACTACATTTTCGCCCGCGAGTAAATATAATTGAATAGCCCTGGTCTAGTGAGTGCGGTAGATATAGTATGCACAGAAAATATTGAACGTCAATGGTCGCTGCAGCTGCACGAGAGGTATTGGGTAATTTTTATTGGGGCATTGTAATTCCACATCTTTATTCACAAGTCACCGTGTTTGGATTTAATTGCGGGTGGAAGATGATTCCGTTACTGAGACGATTTGTATACATAATAATGGAGGTAGTGTTTCCACTTTGGCATGTAGTGCTATACAGTAAGGCATCGTTCGTCCAAAAGAAGATGAGAATAACCATCCAAGCAGATGGCTCCTTGCGAAACATTGGTTTTAGTGAGGAGGGATGATGCTATTATGTGCTTATCTTTTTCTTTCTTTAACCAACCTTTCAGTAACAATTTTTTGATACGAAACAATTATTTTCTGCTTGAAAGTGCTGCAAATGATCCTGACAAGCATCAATGTATCGCTGATTCAGTTCTGGAGTAAGTTACCGCACTAACCACCTTGTAAACCACAATTAATAACTCTTTGTTGACTCATGTCAAAACTGGCCCTTGGCAAAGACACTAGCGAGAAAGATCACAGTTTGCGAAATGAGATGTTTTGGAAAGCTATAAATATCACGAGAAAAGACCATCAGAGAAATGAAGATATCAGAAAAGAAGTAAAGACTACATCAAGTCAAGACTACATCGAGAGGCAGTAAACCAGATGGTTCGGTCACGTCGTGAGAATGGAAGCTGCGCAACAAGACCTTCGTGCATACATCAACAGAAAACTAGGCTACATGGCACGAGGACGACCAACAACTAGATGAACAGAGACAATCAAGAAAACATTAAATAGACATGGGCTTACCATGGCTAATGCAACTGAAATGACCAAAGACAAAAAACTCAGAATTCCCTTCTACGCCCCCACGACTCTTAAGTGGACATGACAATAGATATATAATTAGAACTGTTGGCACCTCTTGCAGCCTTGCTCGAATTCAAACATAGACAGATGATTTCTCTTTGAGGTAAAAAACTAAGTTTGAGCTGGCTGGGGTACATGTAAAATTGGTAAACCACATTGCCTATATCAGTTTATGAGAGAGAAGGTGAGAGAGAAACAAATATAATAATAAAATACCGAAAAAGCAAATGAAAAGGGAAGAGATCAATAATTAGACAAATATGAAATTACAAAAACATTGTTTCAAAATCTAAACTCACAAAATCATCTTTTCTGTATTCCTTTAAACAGACTTTGGCGATGTCAGCCATGACAGGATTCATATCAAGGTATGCGTTAATTTCTGACAGTCAGTGTATAAAATGTCATTTGAAAGTTTAGACATTCTATATAACAGTGTTTCTCAAACATTTTGTAGCCACAGACAGACGATTCCCCCCCCCCCCCCCCACCAATCTGCTAGAATCTGGCGTTGATTGTCAGGTCAAATGTCTTTATTGATATGTGTATTTCTGTACGTCAACAATGTGCGTTAAAATTGTAAATTAAACTCGCATCACAAAAGTTGTATGTTTTAAATAGATCAGTTTTAGACTACACACCGGGCACTGTTGTTTCAGAGAATAGGCATTCTACTTGTTTGTGTGAAACAGATTCCCTCAGCCGAAGACGGATTTGTTGAGCCATTGGTGCAAATAAAACGGCGACACAACGCATTTCCATTCTCTGGACTACATCCTGTTGGAAATCTAGTAGGACAGTAGTCCTGCTACAAGGAAGATCCAGCGGGAGTTTGAGAATGAACGCTGAAGAAGAAGAAGAAACAGATTCCTGAACACAAAAGTAAGCTCTTCAAACCTCAACATTAGTATCCAGAAGTACGACGCGGCGAGTTGGAGTCACACCAGGAAACAAACTATGTCGCACAGGAACTCTCAGCTGGATGCTCACGAATTAACGTATAGTGGTGCTATCGACATGCGCGTTAATGGTGCTCACGAGCACTCCTCTACAGCTTCATAACTAACAATCACAAGAAAAAATCATGATAATTAATGTTACCTTCTGTGGTAATTTTTTCCCATATATTACTCAGTAAAATGTATACCTTTTAAAGTGATGTACGCTCCCTTCAACCAGCACACGTTAATTTAACTTTGTTATAGCAGAACTGTTTATCATTAAAACAATAATGGAAATTGTGGTTCGTGAAACCCCAGCCTCCTAGGCACAAAAATGTTATGCTCTCTATATATATATATTAGGTTACACATATATAATTTCCTATATCTTGTTTAAATACTTGTCTATTGATGGAGAAGAAATTAAATTCATTGGAATATAAATTTCATAAATCTCATAAATATATTATTGGGAAGAATTAAAGTCAAACACGGAAGTAAGAGAAGACACCAAACAGCAATACGTTTCTACAAAAATAAGGAGATAATGATGGACTTATATCAGACATGTAATTAGAATGAATGAAAACAGATAGTCACTACAAGCATTAAAATGGGTACCAGATGGATAAAAGAAAAAGAGGAAGACTAAAAGAGAGACTTTTCAGAACAACCATCATAGAGTGGCAATGAGTCACAGCAAGATACAAAATTTTCACACCCACAATAGCATCACATACCTCCAACTGAAGAGCTCTGGTTTCTGCCCAGTGCACTGTATTTGGCGCTGAAGGAACAAAGATAGATATTGATATTTCTGATGTTATGTAACGTTGTGCTTCGTAGTAGAAATTCGTTTCTTGTAAAGTATTTAAAAAAAACTTCTGGTTTATTTAGCGTACTGTGAACAAAAATATACTTTCCAAAATATTGTGTTTTAAATTCTAATAAACGCTAGTTTTTTTTAATTTATAAAATTATTAGAAAATCATCATTTCTCTTCTCTCCAACAGCAAGCATGGCAAAGAATCTGTGCTTATCGCCCTTATTGTAACAGCGGTAAGTGTTGAGACTACAGACTTTCCTTATTGTAATAGCGGTAAGTGTTGAGACTACAGACTTTCCTTATTTTAACAGCGGTAAGTGTTGAGACTACAGACTTTCCTTATTGTAACAGCGGTAAGTGTTGAGACTACAGACTTTCCTTATTTTAATAGCGGTAAGTGTTGAGACTACAGACTTTCCTTATTTTAACAGCGGTAAGTGTTGAGACTACAGACTTTCCTTATTGTAACAGCGGTAAGTGTTGAGACTGCAGACTTTCCTTATTGTAATAAGGGTAAGTGTTGGGACTGCAGACTTTCCTTATTGTAACAGAGGTAAGGGTTGAAACTGCAGACTTTCCTTATTGTAACAGAGGTAAGGGTTGAAACTGCAGACTTTTCTTATTATCACAGCGGTAAGTGTTGAATCTGCAGACCTTCCTTATTATAACAGCGGTAAGGGTTGAGACTGCAGACTTTCATTATCACACATCCTTCTTACTCGTTTATAACAGGGTTGGGCCACATCCGGCAAGCGGAACTAAATCTGGTCCCGTATGTAATGTATGCTGGATGACCAGACTGATTTAAAAGTAATATATTCGCAGACACCAGAGCTCAGAAAATACATCTTGGAACTGTGACCATAAATAAAAATATGTTTCCATCCCGAAAAATATGGTTCATCTGTTTCTAATCATGTGTGCCCACTCAGTGTTATAGCATTGTGTGCCCACTCAGTGTTATAGCATTGTTGGCATCTCGAATCATGTGTGCCCACTCAGTGTTATAGCATTGTGGGCATTTCAAATCAATTGTGCCCAATCAGTGTTATAGCATTGTTGGCATCTCGAATCATGTGTGCCCACTCAGTGTTAACTAAGTGTGCCCACTCAGTGTTAACTGAGTTGTATCTGAGTGTTATCCGAAAATAAATGTAGCCACTTTCAAACTCGCCTTTTTCAAGGCCCCAATCCATTGTTCTGAAACAAGACCTACTTGTACCTTTCTAATCATAGTCATAGAAACAGATCATGAATCAATAAGAAAGCCACAAACACCAACAAATTATGATTATCATATTATGAATAGATTAGAACAAGTTGTAATTCTACGCCTCAGAACGGCACACAACCGTTCAGTACAGTACGCAGTCACATGCACACAAAGTTCAAGATTGGCAACTCGGCCATGTGTACATATGGACAGGCAGCACATAGTGCCAAACATATACTTCAAGAGTGTTCTGAGTATGAAACTCTGAGGCAGATATATTGGCCAGAGAAAACAACACTGTGATCAAAGCTCTATGGAACACTGTATGAACTACAAAAGACAGAGACTTTTATTCAAGAGACAGAATTACAGATATAGACATGCTTCAAGTGAACGAAAGAAGAAGAAAATACTCATAGAGTCACTCAAGATGCAGACCTGTGTTGCATTATGTGTTCCTACCCATTAAAATGCTCGGGTCACCGCCATAATCTCCATGGTCATGCTATTTTGAGGCAGATAGAAAGACGTCGAAGAACATGATATAAATCTGCAAAATGGTGGTAATACATTGTCAATGCTGAAAATATGACACACACAATATATATATATATATATATATATGATTGCTAGAAAAGTTCAAAAGAAAAAAAGAAAAGACGTGGTCTGACCGGCAGAAAAATTGAAGCAGTGGTAGCTTTGCAGACTACGAGAAACATTGATAAATCTGAAGTAAGTAAACGTGTTTGAACATTTGGGTAGTTTAAATAAAATATGCAATATTATCTCGTGTAATATTGTATTTCACAAGATGCAGAACGTTTATATATTTGTCGTCGTATGTTATAAAGAGAATTATTACACTTTATATTGAACCAATCATGCGTGGTAAATCAGCAAAAGAGTAAGAAGTTATGTGGTAACAGCAGAAATATGCGTTTACTGAAGAACGGTGGTAGTATCACGAACTATGAGACTACTATAAAAATGACGTAGAGCAGATATCTTGAGATGAGTTTTGACTTTGAAAATAGAGCATGTTGTCTTCATAATAAGAAGACAGTTCACACTCTTTGAACACATCAATGAGATAAGGAACGTACATCACATTGTAACAACACGCAAGTTGAAAAGCAAAATGAGCAGAGAGAAAGACAAAGAGAAGATAGTGATAGACTTGACATACGGGAACATCGATAACGGAACTGATTGGCATTACACTAGACAGAAGAATATGGAAAGACTTAATAACTAACGCAACACTTCATAGACTTACATGATAAGGTATCACAATGCATGATATTCCGTGTTATCACCTCACACTGAAGTTACCATTTTTCTATCATCGTTACCAATGTACACAACCAACAGATACAATGGTTTGGTCATCTGGAAAGAATGCCGTGTGATTCATTAGCTTATAAAACATATACGATAAGAGGAGAAACACAAAGAAGAGCCAAGGGTAGACCTAGATTACGCTGGATCGACAACATCAAAGAGACATTACACGAACACCAAAAAACATTATCTGAAGCTGCCAGAAAAGCGAGAACAAGAACATTGTATCTCCCTCGACACCCGTAAAGGGTAAAAGAGGAAAGAAGAAGTACCAATGTACAATAATGAATACCGATTCTGAGTCACTAGTAATATTGTCCTTGCAGGTTGTCGTGTTTCTGCTGACCATGCTAGCCTTTCAAACCACCTACGACTTCACCTCATGGATAGGCGCCATGTTTGTTGTACTCCTCATTTTTATTCTTTTCGCATTTTTTACGGCCATCTTGAGCAAATATGTAAGTATGAATATTTTAGTTTGAAATCATGTCAAAAAGTAAACCTTCTCGTAGAATATTTTGTTTTTTTTAAGTTTAGCACAATTACAAAATGGCCTGTCTCTATATGAACTGATGCGTAACCTTCGACAGTATTTATAAGGTCACTATACAGAATTAATGCCGGGAATTGTGGCGTGCTCCTCTAATCCAGCTACATGGAGGCTTGAGCTGGAGGACGGTTTGAGTGCGGGGGTTCTGCTTTCAGGCGTACCATGTCGATCGGGTGTCCGCGCTAAACTTCGCATTAATATGGTAATCTTGTGGAGCGCGTGGCCGTACGGGAAATAACAACGTTTCCTGGCCATAGCAGAAAAACACGCAGTATTGAAAGAAAGAAATACAGAATTAATTAGAACTTCATTTGTTACGTTTTTGATTATTGTCGTGATTGATTTTGTTGGTCACTATTTATATAATCCCATGCCAAAAATAGCCACGTAGTCAAAGAACGAAATGCGATGTGTCGTGGTTTACACAATTGGTGCGATATATGTGCCTTTCAACACATCCAGTTTCAACACATTGGTATCTGGGTTAATTTTACCTTATGTGTGATGCGCCAGCGAACTCACGCCATAGCTTTCTTAGTCCTCTCTTACGTCATTCATGAAATTTAAATAATAATTGTTATTGCTCCCATCTCAGGAGCCCCACAGCACAGGGGCAACCACATACTCTATGAATCTCGAATATTGGTTTAGAGTGTATGCTATAGTATGTAGCTTTACTCCAACATCTTTGTTGATCTATTAGTTTTGTTACATGCCCACGGTATATTCAGAATTCTCCTTTAAAAACACATTTCGACAGCCTCTGTGAGCCATCTTGTTTGATAATAGGTTATAAATACAGCAAAGATGTAAATCTACATGCGAAAATTAGAAAAACAGGCTACCACAGCTTTTCTAATCAATGGAAATACATAGCAATACATACAAATCAACTTTCCGACCAAATTGTTTTTAATCAAGAATACATGGTGCACCGCGAGTAATGTACCTCACTGTTAACGATCATATCACAGAGCTATATGTTATCACACTCTGAAAGTGTTTATATGTGTACATAAGTTCACAGAAAAGAACCTGCTCGGTATAACACCTGAACGCTAAAAAGGTTAAGTTAATGGTAAGTTAAATTATGCACAGCGTCATATCAAATGGTTTCTCAAACGTTATCAACTGTCTAGTCAGTGTTTGAGCAGAACGCATTGGACTAGCATTGCATACGGTACACGTTCGGTAACGATCGGTGCCTTTTATCGACAATCTCATAGCCTAAGCCCTGGTACCCTGCTTACTTGTAACGATATATGCCTGAATACCCAATGACTCGATGAGCATGATTGTGAAAGTACAGGCGAGGTACATTCAGGAACAGTAGCTGGATGCAGAGAAGAATGCCTGTGTGCGTGAAGTGACTTTTATTTTTACGGCGGGATATGTGGGAGTCCAGGGTAATGAGATAGCAGACAGGTTGGCTGCACACTCGGCTAATACGGCTGTTGGTGAAGTGATGGATTGGGCAGACATTTGTAATGCCTTACGAGAGAATACCTCTATACTTTACCACCTTGTTCTCTCTTTAATGGCCACGGCGAACGATATCGTTTATATGGTATGTCATTACCAGACCGAATGGGTGTCTCTCTTCACTGGTGGAAACAAACAATGCCCATTGTCAGGTAGTCCAAACTCTGTCGACTTATTGACCTATGTCGTCTGTTTTGCTAGCTTAATGGAGATTGTCGTTCTAAAACATGGTTTAATGGGCCCTGAAGGCAAGTTTGGGAGAATATTATAACTAAACTTTACTTGTTCATATGGTTCTGTCAGACTTTATGTCTGGATTTGACTAATCAGCCATGATACTGTTCTATTGTACCGGCCTGCCATGAGGAGCTTCACAGTCGATGAACAAATCTTGTGTAAGAAAGGCATCATTCTCCTCCATGCCCTTGTGTGCTAACCAAATTCTCTCTGTATGAGCCGTGTTGGAAAACGGCAACAGTCGAGTTAGACTAGGTTTGCGGTGTCCTCGACGACAACGAATTGCGTCTACACTGCCCACAGCATCCACAGGCCGAGTGTCTACACTGCAACGGACGGACGTTTTGAACAATGTGCTCCCCGACATTTGTTAAATCCATTTTCTTGTGTGAATTTGGGGAGCTTTATTCAAAGCTTGTTTCAATACTCAGGAGTGCATGTTCAAGTTGGCGTATACAATACCTGAGTCATGACTCATGACTCTTACTTTCAATTCGGTATTTGTGGTGGGACATGTGGGATTCTCTGCGTCCTTGAGCATGAACAGCACTTCCGACTGTCGGTCTCGAATGCTGAGCTTGTAAACCTTGAATAAACATACAAAACAGCGCATACACTCAATGAATTAAAACAAAAAGCTAATACTTTTTTTAATGTTATTTCCTCTTAAATAGATTCCTATCATAAGGTTGATTTATGCCTTCCTGGGAGCTTTGATTATGAGTGTGGTAAGTTGATGATACAACGATGCTATATTGTTGATTACAGACTATACATATTCAATAATATATTATGTAAGTGTTAGTTTAATTTATCTTGCAGAAGCACATTGAGCAAAATAGTAACTAGTTGAGTAGTTCTCTAATGAATCACGTTATCACGTTATCAGTTCTAATAGTTCTCTAATGAATCACGTTATCAGTTCTACGCGATCACGTTAGTCATAGAACATTTCAGTTTGTATGTATGTATATGTATGTATGTATGTATATGTATGTATATGTATGTATGTATGTATATGTATGTATGTATATGTATGTATGTATATGTATGTATGTATATGTATGTATATATATGTATGTATGTATATGTATGTATGTATATGTATGTATAGAAACATACATGCATGCGCCCACTAACACACCCGGCGAACGCGTATTCGTACGCAGAAGCACACATACACACACACGCACGCACAAGCACACACTCATACTCATTCCAACAAACTACACTCACCCATATCCACACACAGACACACACATGCAGACACACACACATACAGATATATTCACGCACGAACGCACGCACGCACCCATATATATATATAGGGTGGAGTTGGCTTACCTATCCCATGTAGGGTCAAAGTTACCCAGATGCCATGCTGAAATTTGATGTGTCAGGTCAAAAGGCGCAGGTATAGCAGCAAAGTTGTAAACCATGGTACAACACACTACTTTCTCCAGACTACATCCTGCTTATCTGCAGGAGTTTGAGAGTGTACGCAGGAGAAGAAGTACTTATGAAGGCAGTAGGTAGGTTCTTCCTAACCATATATCATGTCAGCTGACGCAGGCGACCATGTGCCTCCATAAACTTGTGTCACGGTCATGCTTACGTTCGCGGAAATAGTAGAACAGGTATACTTACATAAAATGCTCCTGTAAAGTAAATTGGCAATGTGTAAATTGGCAATGTGTAAATTGGCAATGTGTAAAGAGGACAGTTTTGAAGTTTCTTAGAGAGTGGTCAATACATGTTGACACTGATACATGTTGACACTGATAGATGTTGACACTGATACATGTTGACACTGATAGATGCTGACACTGATAGATGCTGACACTGATAGATGCTGACACTGATAGATGCTGACACTGATAGATGCTGACACTGATAGATGTTGACACTGATAGATGTTGACACTGATAGATGCTGACACTGATAGATGCTGACACTGATAGATGCTGACACTGATAGATGCTGACACTGATAGATGTTGACACTGATAGATGTTGACACTGATAGATGTTGACACTGATAGATGTTGACACTGATAGATGCTGACACTGATAGATGCTGACACTGATAGATGTTGACACTGATAGATGTTGACACTGATAGATGTTGACACTGATAGATGTTGAAACTGATAGATGTTGACACTGATAGATGTTGACACTGATAGATGTTGACACTGATAGATGTTGAAACTGATAGATGTTGACACTGATAGATGTTGACACTGATAGATGCTGACACTGATAGATGTTGACACTGATATATGTTGAAACTGATAGATGTTGACACTGATAGATGTTGACACTGATAGATGCTGACACTGATAGATGTTGACACTGATAGATGCTGACACTGATAGATGCTGACACTGATAGATGCTGACACTGATAGATGTTGACACTGATAGATGTTGACACTGATAGATGTTGACACTGATAGATGTTGACACTGATAGATGCTGACACTGATAGATGCTGACACTGATAGATGCTGACACTGATAGATGCTGACACTGATAGATGTTGACACTGATAGATGTTGACACTGATAGATGTTGACACTGATAGATGTTGACACTGATAGATGTTGACACTGATAGATGTTGACACTGATACATGTTGACACTGATAGATGTTGACACTGATAGATGTTGACACTGATAGATGTTGACACTGATAGATGTTGACACTGATAGATGTTGACACTGATAGATGTTGAAACTGATACATGTTGACACTGATAGATGTTGACACTGATAGATGTTGACACTGATAGATGTTGACACTGATAGATGTTGACACTGATAGATGTTGACACTGATAGATGTTGACACTGATAGATGTTGACACTGATAGATGTTGACACTGATAGATGCTGACACTGATAGATGTTGACACTGATAGATGTTGACACTGATAGATGTTGACACTGATAGATTCTGACACTGATAGATGTTGACACTGATAGATGTTGACACTGATAGATGTTGACACTGATAGATTCTGACACTGATAGATTCTGACACTGATAGATGTTGACACTGATAGATTCTGACACTGATAGATGTTGACACTGATAGATTCTGACACTGATAGATGTTGACACTGATAGATGTTGACACTGATAGATGTTGACACTGATAGATTCTGACACTGATAGATGTTGACACTGATAGATGCTGACACTGATAGATGCTGACACTGATAGATGTTGACACTGATAGATGTTGACACTGATAGATGCTGACACTGATAGATGCTGACACTGATAGATGCTGACACTGATAGATGCTGACACTGATAGATGTTGACACTGATAGATGTTGACACTGATAGATGTTGACACTGATAGATGTTGACACTGATAGATGCTGACACTGATAGATGCTGACACTGATAGATGTTGACACTGATAGATGTTGACACTGATAGATGTTGACACTGATAGATGTTGACACTGATATATGTTGAAACTGATAGATGTTGACACTGATAGATGTTGAAACTGATAGATGTTGACACTGATAGATGTTGACACTGATAGATGCTGACACTGATAGATGTTGACACTGATATATGTTGAAACTGATAGATGTTGACACTGATAGATGTTGACACTGATAGATGCTGACACTGATAGATGTTGACACTGATAGATGCTGACACTGATAGATGCTGACACTGATAGATGCTGACACTGATAGATGTTGACACTGATAGATGTTGACACTGATAGATGTTGACACTGATAGATGTTGACACTGATAGATGCTGACACTGATAGATGCTGACACTGATAGATGCTGACACTGATAGATGCTGACACTGATAGATGTTGACACTGATAGATGTTGACACTGATAGATGTTGACACTGATAGATGTTGACACTGATAGATGTTGACACTGATAGATGTTGACACTGATACATGTTGACACTGATAGATGTTGACACTGATAGATGTTGACACTGATAGATGTTGACACTGATAGATGTTGACACTGATAGATGTTGACACTGATAGATGTTGAAACTGATACATGTTGACACTGATAGATGTTGACACTGATAGATGTTGACACTGATAGATGTTGACACTGATAGATGTTGACACTGATAGATGTTGACACTGATAGATGTTGACACTGATAGATGTTGACACTGATAGATGTTGACACTGATAGATGCTGACACTGATAGATGTTGACACTGATAGATGTTGACACTGATAGATGTTGACACTGATAGATTCTGACACTGATAGATGTTGACACTGATAGATGTTGACACTGATAGATGTTGACACTGATAGATTCTGACACTGATAGATTCTGACACTGATAGATGTTGACACTGATAGATTCTGACACTGATAGATGTTGACACTGATAGATTCTGACACTGATAGATGTTGACACTGATAGATGTTGACACTGATAGATGTTGACACTGATAGATTCTGACACTGATAGATGTTGACACTGATAGATGTTGAAACTGATACATGTTGACACTGATAGATGTTGACACTGATAGATGTTGACACTGATACATGTTGACACTGATAGATGTTGACACTGATAGATGTTGACACTGATAGATGTTGACACTGATAGATGTTGACACTGATAGATTCTGACACTGATAGATGTTGACACTGATAGATGTTGACACTGATAGATGTTGACACTGATAGATTCTGACACTGATAGATTCTGACACTGATAGATGTTGACACTGATAGATTCTGACACTGATAGATGTTGACACTGATAGATTCTGACACTGATAGATGTTGACACTGATAGATGTTGACACTGATAGATGTTGACACTGATAGATGTTGACACTGATAGATGTTGACACTGATAGATGCTGACACTGATACATGTTGACACTGATAGATGTTGACACTGATAGATGTTGAAACTGATAGATGTTGACACTGATAGATGTTGACACTGATAGATGTTGACACTGATAGATGTTGACACTGATAGATGTTGACACTGATAGATGTTGACACTGATAGATGTTGACACTGATAGATGTTGACACTGATAGATGTTGACACTGATAGATGTTGACACTGATAGATGTTGACACTGATAGATGTTGACACTGATAGATGTTGACACTGATAGATGTTGAAACTGATAGATGTTGACACTGATAGATGCTGACACTGATAGATGCTGACACTGATACATGTTGACACTGATAGATGTTGACACTGATAGATGTTGAAACTGATAGATGTTGACACTGATAGATGTTGACACTGATAGATGCTGACACTGATAGATGCTGACACTGATAGATGTTGACACTGATAGATGTTGACACTGATAGATGTTGACACTGATAGATGTTGAAACTGATAGATGTTGACACTGATAGATGTTGACACTGATAGATGTTGACACTGATAGATGTTGAAACTGATACATGTTGACACTGATAGATGTTGAAACTGATAGATGTTGACACTGATAGATGTTGACACTGATAGATGTTGACACTGATAGATGTTGACACTGATATATGTTGAAACTGATAGATGTTGACACTGATAGATGTTGAAACTGATAGATGTTGACACTGATAGATGTTGACACTGATAGATGCTGACACTGATAGATGTTGACACTGATATATGTTGAAACTGATAGATGTTGACACTGATAGATGTTGAAACTGATAGATGTTGACACTGATAGATGTTGACACTGATAGATGCTGACACTGATAGATGTTGACACTGATATATGTTGAAACTGATAGATGTTGACACTGATAGATGTTGACACTGATAGATGCTGACACTGATAGATGTTGACACTGATAGATGCTGACACTGATAGATGCTGACACTGATAGATGCTGACACTGATAGATGTTGACACTGATAGATGTTGACACTGATAGATGTTGACACTGATAGATGTTGACACTGATAGATGCTGACACTGATAGATGCTGACACTGATAGATGCTGACACTGATAGATGCTGACACTGATAGATGTTGACACTGATAGATGTTGACACTGATAGATGTTGACACTGATAGATGTTGACACTGATAGATGCTGACACTGATAGATGCTGACACTGATAGATGCTGACACTGATAGATGCTGACACTGATAGATGTTGACACTGATAGATGTTGACACTGATAGATGTTGACACTGATAGATTCTGACACTGATAGATGCTGACACTGATAGATGTTGACACTGATAGATGTTGACACTGATATATGCTGACACTGATAGATGCTGACACTGATAGATGTTGACACTGATAGATGTTGACACTGATAGATGTTGACACTGATAGATGTTGACACTGATATATGTTGAAACTGATAGATGCTGACACTGATAGATGCTGACACTGATAGATGTTGACACTGATAGATGTTGACACTGATAGATGCTGACACTGATAGATGCTGACACTGATAGATGTTGACACTGATAGATGCTGAAACTGATAGATGTTGACACTGATAGATGTTGAAACTGATAGATGTTGACACTGATAGATGTTGACACTGATAGATGCTGACACTGATAGATGCTGACACTGATAGATGTTGAAACTACTATAGATAAATAAACCAACCTGCGAATTTGGTATTAAATGTGGCACCGGTAGGAATGTGTATCTCGGGAGCTGAATATGTGGAATGTTTGTAACTAGCGTGATATTATAGGTACCATTAGTACCCATACACTTCCATATTTTGTAGAAGATGATGATAGCGTCTGCGCTTGCCTTGCGTGTAATAACCTCGGCTTATCATTTGGCTAGGTTGCCCAGAATGGTATTTCGTCATCTGTAGCGTCTATGTTAATTTTGGAAGCAATTATTAGGATGGATAACAGAGACCGGTAGGTAGATAGACATGTAGATAGACATGTAGATAGACATGTAGATAGACATGTAGATAGACATGTAGATAGACATGTAGATAGACATGTAGATAGACATGTAGATAGACATGTAGATAGACATGTAGATAGACACGTAGATAGACATGTAGATAGACACGTAGATAGACATGTAGATAGACATGTAGATAGACATGTAGATAGACATGTAGATAGACATGTAGATAGACACGTAGATAGACATGTAGATAGACATGTAGATAGACATGTAGATAGTTGACGTTGTAGATAGTTTGGCATGCAGCTAATTTACATAATTATTTTTTATTTAGGTCGATATATAGGTGTGTAGTTGTATATATATATATATATATATATATATATATGTAAGTAGGTAGGTCGGTGGATAGATATTCAGGTAGGTGGTCATGTTTAAAGGTAGGTAGACAGGAGATACGCAAGCGACATCTCAGATACACAGATGCATACGTAGAAATAACAGACAGATTGACACATATACTGGAATAGATAATGGATACATAGATATCGATTACAGACACTGCAATGTATTATCAACTTAACGAATGTCCACGCTTATTGTCTTTGGCAGTACATTGTGATAGATACACAGACGCTGATGTCAGGTAAACGATACTCGTTAACCACAGACATGTACATCCTTGGAGCAATCAGCCTATTTGTGGATATAGTTCTGCTCTTCCTGTATATACTTCAGATCGTCGACAGCAGCAAATGATATCTGGTACGATGTTTTATTTGACTGGGGATGTTATACAAGGGATAAATGTTACAGTATAGGGTAACAATCCCAAACAGGAACTAAGTGGCTGACACTGTGGTACAGTGCCCTAGATTATTTTGTAATCATGGGGAGTCTAAATATGCACTGTCCTCGCTCGTATGCTGAGAAGTTTGATTGGGAACCACAGTAATTTATAGTAATATAAATAATATAAAATAAAGAAATAAAAGGGGGAACGGGTTACAAACATTTTTATGGTATCTGTAAAATTAATCTGAACTTCTATTTACGAAATAGAGCAGGTGGGTTCTTGAATCATTTAAGCAATCCCTAATCCCTGAATCTACTGCCTTACTTTATAGTTTTGTAAGAGCGAACTGCTTTCAATAGGCTATTTGTAAAGTAAAAATTGTATTTGACAGAAAATATTATGTTTGACGTATTACAGAGATAAAATTGTGTTTGAAGCGTTAGAGAGATAAGATTATGTGTTTGATGTGTTAGAGAGATAAAATTATGTGTTTGATGTGTTAGATAGATAAAATTATGTGTTTGGTGTGTTAGATAGATAAAATTATGTGTTTGATGTGTTAGATAGATAAAATTATGTGTTTGATGTGTTAGATAGATAAAATTATGTGTTTGATGTGTTAGATAGATAAAATTATTATGTGTTTGGTGTGTTAGAGAGATAAGATTATGTGTTTGAAGAGTTGAATCAAATTCTGTTTAAAGTGTTAGTGCGATATATTTGTCTTGGACGTTTTCTGGGGTGAATTATCGCTGATGCATTTGGAAAGAACAATTATTCATCATTTGAGTGTTTTCATAATTTAATTTGATACGCGTGGGATATTTTCTGGTAGTTTAATCCATCATCTCAACATACAAATAATAAATATCACATGCTCTATAAGTCACAGACACTAAAAAAGCGTCTCTCCTTCACATGTGTTATTACTAGTGTTTCACTTGTTATATTCTTGTTATATTCTATGTTCGCTAAATCAAATCTTTCACAAAAATATCTCGAATCGACCCAGCCTCATATAACACCATAATTTCTTCTTCTTTTGTTCACTTGAAACATGTCTATATCTGTAGTTCTGTCTCCTGAATAAAACTCACTGTCATTTGTAGTTCATACAGTGGCCCATAAAGCTTTGATTCCAGTGTTGTTTCCTCTGGCCAATATGTCTGCCTCAGCGTTTCATGCTCAGAACACTCTTGAAGTATATGTTTGGCACTCTGTGCTGCCTGTCCACATGTACACATGGCCGTGTTGCCAATCTTGAACTTTGTATACATGTGACTGCGGAGTCGGTTGTGTCCTGTTCTGAGACGTAGAATTATAACTTGTTCTTATCTCTTCATAATTTGTTAGTCATCTTCTAAACACCATAATAAAAATAGGAATGTAAATGGAGTCAACTTGGCGATGGCCATGTTACCCACCCTCTCTCCAAATGAGTTATAAAAATACAAACATAGTATCATTTTCCAGAATGTTGTCTTCGTCGTAGATAATCTTAACTCCCCTCTCTCTCTCTATCTCTCTCTCTTTCTTTCTCTCTCTCTCTCCCGGGCAAGCAGGCCTACAAAGGTCAGAGACATGTGCATACATTCTTCGATGTCGCTACTCCATCGTCTTCTTGGTCTTCCTCTTCTTCTCTCACCTGGCCTCCAGAATAAATCTCTGGATACTATCTTGTTGCTTTATGTGTCCAAAATACTGTATAGTATCACATATGCCTCAATGATGTTATAAACGATTTCATATTTCATCATAAATTGTTGCTACATTTGTTCTTTCTTGTTGATAATGATCATAATGATGATGACATAATCAATTTAGATATTAACAGGTTGCTCCTGACAGCCGATAGCCTTTCTGACAAAGCACAGGTTCGTCTTGGTTGTATAACTGAGGAGACACATGGACTCATAAGACGTCTCCAAATCAAATATACGCAATACTACGAGTGTAGGAGGAGAGAATGAATTATAGTGGGAAAGAAAGAGTGGCTGTTATAAGTGTGTCTCAATAATGTCGACCATGTACAATTTCGTCTTCTTCTTTCTTTGCACTAGTCCTCTAGACCATGCACAAAACTATTTTTTAACAATTATAAATATATTTTTTATCGTCCCTCTGTATCACTGACCATATCATATTCCATTCCCCGGTGAAGTATCATCTCACCTCAAAATGCCACATCATTCAATCATCTCCATAATTGTTGCATGTCTAAATTGCAAATTGTCATGCAAAATTGAGAAACAAATAAACGTTTAAATGAATTAAAGAGACTTGCCTGTGTAAGAGGCTTTAATACCTTATTTAACAAACAAACAGCAAGTGTGAAATGAAAAATAATTTCATATTGACTCGCTGTTGTTGAAAAAAGGTCGATATAAAAAGCAGATTTTAGTACTAACATAAACACGTAAACTGTATGCCAGATGAACAGGAAAGTCCAGTATATTATTATCATGCATACACCACTATTGTATATATATATATATATATATATATTCTATTTCATTCCACATTTTAGCTATGGACACCCCACAAAGCAGCACATGTATCATCACAAAGGGTTTTCTGTTGCCATCCGCTGCCACTCGATGTCAGCTGACACTACTTGGAAACTATTTATGATGCTAAAAGAATGTTTCACTTCTGAAATTAATGTTTATATCATCAAAACATTCACAAATTTCAGTGGCGGCTCTCGAGTTTTACAGCATGAGGATTTTACACTAGATGCTGGGCTTTAATTAGCTATATGAATTGTGCTCATAAACACGCAAGTAAACAAACAATAAACACTCAAGTAAACAAACAATAAACACGCAAGTAAACAAACAATAAACACGCAAGTAAACACGCAATAAACACGCAAGTAAACAAACAATAAACACGCAAGCAAACAAACAATAAACACGCAAGTAAACAAACAATAAACACGCAAGTAAACAAACAATAAACACGCAAGTAAACAAACAATAAACACGCAAGTAAACAAACAATAAACACGCAAGTAAACACGCAAGTAAACGAACAATAAACACGCAAGTAAACAAACAATAAACACGCAAGTAAACAAACAATAAACACGCAAGTAAACAAACAATAAACACGCAAGTAAACAAGCAATAAACACGCAAGTAAACAAGCAATAAACACGCAAGTAAACAAACAATAAACACGCAAGTAAACAAGCAATAAACACGCAAGTAAACAAGCAATAAACACGCAAGTAAACAAACAATAAACACGCAAGTAAACAAACAATAAACACGCAAGTAAACAAGCAATAAACACGCAAATTTTGAGATAACAAATATATTTTTTCGCCTGGTGAATAGCGCTGGCATATTTAAGACATAATAAAATCTAAATAGTATATTCTAGTCTTATTCTTCTCATCCGAAGTTTTTAACGTGTCTAAACGGCAAGTCCAGTTTTCTTAATAAACGCTGCTGTATTTTAAAGCTTAGTGCTCCCATACAACTTTCTGTGGATAACCTATGTGTGTCAGTTCTTCCCTTAAATGGCATAGTGTAATACAATCTTGCAGGATGTGTTCGGCAGTCTTTGCTGCCTGCCCAAATGGACACAGAGGTGATAGAACCAGTTTTAGTCTATTTAAGGGGATATTAGTTGTGTCATGTCCTGATACGGAAGATAACCTGCTCAGCTCTGTGAAGATAGTGATATTTTTTTTTCGGTATTCGACTTTCCTGATAGTTTTGATGAGGGTCATTTTTCCTAGTAGGTGATTTCTTGGTCTTTTTGTTCTTGTGTTGTTCATCTTTTGCCAGCATATCTGTCTCTTCATTTCCTGGTATGTCATAGTGGGATTCTTCTTCTTCTTCTTTCGTTCACTTGAAACATGTCTATATCTGTAATTCTGTCTCCTTAATAAAACTCACTGTCTTTTGTAGTTCATACAGTGTCCCATAGAGCTTTGATTCCAGTGTTGTTTCCTCTGGCCAATATGTCTGCCTCAGCGTTTCATGCTCAGAACACTCTTGAAGTATATGTTTGGCACTCTGTGCTGCCTGTCCACATGTACACATGGCCGTGTTGCCAATCTTGAACTTTGTATACATGTTACTGCGGAGTCGGTTGTGTCCTGTTCTGAGGCGTAGAATTATAACTTGTTCTGATCTGTTCATAATGTGATAGTCATCTTGTGTAGGCGATTGTGGCTTTCTTATTGACTTGATCATCTGTTTTTTCTGATGGTAGGTGATTGGTATATCTGGTTGGTCTTCGGCAGCACCTTCCTTAGCCAGTTGGTCTGCTTTTTCATTTCCTGGTATTCCACAGTGAGAGGGTATCTACTGCATGGTTACCCTATACTGGTAAGACAATTCGCTAAGTAATTTTTTCCAGACTGGAGAGCTTGAAGCACTGACCTTGCATCTGTCAGGAATACCACAGGCTGTAGGCCAGAGTTGGAGTTCAGCAGTTTTTTAGCTGTCACACTAATTGCCTGGATTTCTGCATCATAATTATTGCAGAATTTTCCCGTCGGTGTTCTGATTGTATTTCTAGGCTTGTGTGGATATTCTATATATACACCTGCACCTCTATTCCTCACAGCATTCTGTGCTGACCCATCTGTGTACACTCTGACCCATATATCTTGTGGATATTCCTCATCCAGGAAACTGAGGGTGACTGTCCTTCGCTGCACACTGTTCTGTTCGTCTTCGCTTAGTATTCTTTTCACATGGGTCTGAATGTATATTGGCATTCCATGGCTTTCACTCCATGGAGTTTGTTCTGGTACAGACCTTAAGGGGCTGTCAACTTCAGGTAGGTCTGTAAGTTGTCTACGGAGTCGTTTAGCTTGATGGATAAAGCTTCTCCTTTTCCACCTTTCCAGATTTTGGAATCTTTCCTTCATTGGATGACTTGGCATACACTGGAACTTTTTTTCTGCTTGAATTAGTACTGTTGTTTCTCTGCGTTCGCCAAGTGTTTGCATTCTTCCCATTTTCTGCATCTCTGCTATGGGTGTTGATTTCATTGCTCCCAACATTATTCTAAGTGCACAGTGGGATAATATCCTCTGTAGTACTACCCTTCTTTGGATGTTCACTTCTCGTATGACTTTCTTCATGTCTGGCACTTTATCGTTGTCAATTGATTGCATATTATATTCAGAATGTGGCGATCAACTCAGCATTTGTTGGTTGTGCTTCTCTAGGCAAACATTTTATGTTTACTATGCTGCCCTTACTTTCAGAACTGCCCAGATACACACTTGTAAGCGTTGGAAATTGAAATTTTTAATGACTGTCCGAGAAAAACGTTGTGTCTATTACGTCACAGAGCTTTTTATGAGCTAAACAGTGTGCAAGTATGCACGCATTTATGAGCTGAACATAGTGCAAATATGCAAGCATTAATGAGATGAACATAGTTCAAAAATCCAAGCATCTATGAGCTAACAATGGTGCAATATATACAAGCATTTATGAGCTGAACATATTGCAAATATTCAAGCATTTATGAGCTGAACATATTGCAAATATTCAAGCATTTATGAGCTAAACATGGTGCAAATTTATGAGCTGAACATAGTGCAAATATACAAAACATTTATGATATAAACCTGGTGTAAATATGCAAGCATTTATGAGCTAACTGTTGCCCGATGCATCGATTTGCTTTCTACGCACTGCGAACCATTCCCCCCTCCTCGTTCCCAGTCATCCAAGGGGGCGGAGGAGCTCAGTGTGTAGAGCGCAAGTCGATGGATCTGGCAGCTGCACTAGCGAATGTAAAATGCGTGTTTGTCGATATTTCGTTTTGTTAAATAATGTAGGAATGTCTTTCATTAAAATGTAGGCACTTCTCTCTGTATTTAACCAATAAAGACTAAACATTTCAAAAGTAAACACTAAAAATCTGTCAAAACAGAAAACCTAAATCTCTAACTAATTGCACACTATTTAATCAATGTTTATATAGACGTATTTCTTGTATTATAGGTCTCAAAAATTCACATAGAACCTAAAAATAGATGTAGTTAAGTCTATATTATTTTTGATACAGTGCAAGAAGACGCTACCACATTGGTGAGTTATTAATCTTGTCTATGTTTGTATATAAATTTCATGTTCATCGTTTAATAATTTAAATATTAATTTATTTTAGGGCTTTGGTTTGGGTTAGGATAGTTGTGTTTTACATAACTAACCATAACGCCAATCCTAAATAAATAAATATTTTAATTATTAAATGATTAACATGAAATATATAATCATAGACAAGGGAAATAATAAACATGTGGTGGCGTCTACTTGTACTGTACCCTATGTTCTTTAAAATGTTATTATTATATTAGGAGGATTGAAGATGGCAGAATAGCGAAGGATCTACTGTATGGAGAATTAGTCTGGCTAGAGCTCTCAATGTCGACCTCTACTTCGGTACAAAGACAAACGTAAGCACTATTTTCGTGATTTAGACATTGGCGCGGAGTCATTGGAACTATCATCTATTACTACCATGAATCGCCTTGCATGGAGGAGATCCGAAATGGTATAAAGACAATGGAGAAATTTATAGCAGTTACTTTAAGAGATACACGTCTAGGAAGACACACAACAGTCCACGATGGTACGTGTGAAATCAGTGATTCCTTGTATTAAGATACGACCGAACACTCTTTGTGGCTCAGATTGGACTTGTGAGTCCCGTCCACCATCGCAATGATTCTTAGATATTTCTTATAGCACAACAGCATTATCGTATTGAAAGGTGCATATTAATAGTATTTTATTTAAAGTCTACATTTTACATCTTAATAAACATATTCAACAGAATATTTCAAAATAAGATCATATCTCATCTGCTTTCTTATTGATCTAACTAATGGTGTGATGTTTATTTCCAGAACAATGAGTGACAAATAATGAAACTTATTGTTCTCAATCGTCACTTTCCAACAGAAATTACAATAAACAAGTGCATGAATTTTGAATAATAGAGTTTCGAATAACACTGACATACGATTGTCATTTAATATGGCTCTATAAATTGAAAATGCTCCTTCCTCATCCAAGCCCTTTCTAGTAAATTCCTGTTCGCTGATACTAAAAAATGTCACATAAATATGACGATGCAACTTTTCCCGTGTTTTTTATTGCCTGCCTGGCGTTAAAAAGAAACGAAAAAAGGATCAAGTAATGGGAGCATGGGAAATATCAATACACAAAACACGCCAAACTTTCATATCTTCGGTCCTACCAATGAGTGTGAACAAAAACCACGTACTGACCATTCTTTGATATTATGAAGTGAAGATTTTCTTAAAACCCCGTTCTTCTTCCACCCTCATATGTTTCCTGCAGGAAAATATTTGATAGCGAATGGTGTCTCTTTACATGTCTAAATAACGGAAGCTTATGCCGTTAAACCGCTGTTAACTGTGGTTCCTATCGACCTGCAAGTTCAGTTACTTTGTCTGAAGCACATACATTTCTTATATAATCTCTACAGAAAGTTTATCAACACACACCCGGTGTCACTTGTATTCAAACGTCCGCAAGCTTCTTGCTGTATATGGAGTGAGTATTCATCATTGACATCCATTTACAGCGATGTATACCAGTGCTTTGTAAATATTGATCTAGACTACGAAATTGGTTTTTCCTTTCCTTACTATATTCAACATTGTCATGGAAGTCATAGCCATTTCAAGTCATTTCTTAATTTCGACACTGGAATCCTCATTGCATATTTGTGTTATTAGACATGTAAATGTAGACAAATCTTTAAATACCAGCATACGACCATTGAGCTGAATGTTAGTTGGATTTTGAGCATTACGTTTGTTCATCTGTACAGTATTGTATTTGTGTGGTTTCTCCACACCACATGTTCTACTTATTACCTCTAGACCTGAGGTGAGTTCTAGAAGTCAAATCTTGAGAGTAGTTAAGAATTATATTAATATATAAATATAACATTTATCTTTAAAATAATTTGCAGAAAATGTATTCTCCGATGAAGAAAATGTGTGTAATATAACAATACAACGTAAATAAATTGAGTAAAATTAGACTTATTACCAAAACAGATGCAATTATGGGTCAAAAATGTGAAATATCATAACCAAGTCCTCCGTAACACAAACATGTCAATGTAAGGTCATACGTTTTACAAGTAATAATCTCGGATAACAAACATTTCCAAAGTTTCTGAAAGTTAATATCAAAAGACGATATTATACATAAACTTGTGAGATAGTCGCCACTGAAATGGTTATTGTTCTTACAGTTCGTTCAACTTTTTCAATCGATGAGTTAGGTCAATGTTTATATCTGTATTTTTGCAGCAATATAGTTTGAATGAAACCTACGATTTACAATAAAACAATGATCAATGTAAGAGAAAGTGCTACAAGTGAATGCGTTTATTTTTAAAGTTTCCTTGTAAAAAATGTACCAATGTCTTCGTTCTTCATTGCTGTCTTTACTCAATGTCTTATTTCTTCATTGCTGTCTTTACTCAATGTCCTATTTCTTCATTGCTGTCTTGACTCAATGTCCTATTTCTTCATTGCTGTCTTTACACAATGTCTTCTTACTTCATCACTATTTTTAATCAATGTCTTCTTTATTCATTACTGCCTTTAATCAATGTCTTCTTTAATCATTAATGTTTTTACCTTCAATTATAGAAATATCACATAATAATGGGAGCCGCAGTAGTGTAGTTTCTAAGCCATTTGCCGTGAACCTAAGAAACCCATGGTTTGAATTAACACACGACTCGTTTTATTTTTTTAAATAAATCTACCCAGCCACTATGAAATTGGTACCACTGCTCATATTCTGGCTAGGTCGAGAAATATCGTTACTTTTTTCTTCAGTGTTCATTCTCAAACTCCCGATGAATCGCTCGTTTAGTAGGACATTGGTCCTGCGAGATATCCAGAAAGATATAATCCAGAGAACGACCCAGTGGGACAAATCTGACCCCCATCACAGGTCATTTTTATTGGCCCACCAGACTCTAAACATAAAATATGCGTTTAAGCCTTAGCTCAAAAAGTATTATTTGAGAATACAATAGAATAGAAAACATTAGCTCTATGGTCCCAACTTTTACAAGAAAAGCTCAATCCAACTTACCAACTCAAAAACAGCTAATTTCTATCTTAGCCAAATTCATATGTATCTTGTGCCAACAGAAGAATGATGCGATTTAGATAAACAGACACCGATAATGTTTAGGCTTTAGGGGAATATGTGCGGTAATTATTACACATTAACTACTTCACAGAGTAATCTTAAATAACGACGCTCATCCAAATCTTAGCTCCATTAGGATATCTCTCTGTTGTACTATTCTCTCTGTTGTACGACTCTTTATGTTGTACGATTCTTTCTGTTGTACGATTCTCTCTGTTGTACGATTCTCTCTGTTGTACGATTCTTTCTGTACGATTCTCTCTGTTGTACTATTCTTTCTGTTGTACTATTCTCACTGTTGTACGATTCTCTCTGTTGTACTATTCTCACTGTTGTACTATTCTCTCTGTTGTACGATTCTTTCTGTTGTACTATTCTCACTGTTGTACGATTCTTTCTGTTGTACGATTCTCTCTGTTGTACTATTCTTTCTGTTGTACTATTCTCACTGTTGTACGATTCTCTCTGTTGTACTATTCTCTCTGTTGTACTATTCTCTCTGTTGTACTATTCTCACTGTTGTACTATTCTCTCTGTTGTACTATTCTCTCTGTTGTACTATTCTCACTGTTGTACGATTCTCTCTGTTGTACTATTCTCTCTGTTGTACTATTCTCTCTGTTGTACTATTCTCTCTGTTGTACTATTCTCTCTGTTGTACTATTCTCTCTGTTGTACGATTCTCTCTGTTACTCATCAAAATCTCCAACTCTACAACTCTCTATAAATCAACATATGTAACAAACGTTTCATCAATACATGAAGACTGCCAGGTCTTGTGCTATTATTAAGTGAAAGCACAGCCTCTCATCGATCTGATTCCAACCAGAGGCGGAAAGTGATTTTTGTAGACATGACAAGACAGTCTTGTCTCTACCGCCATGAACCCCGTGT
Source organism: Meghimatium bilineatum (assembly GCA_034231615.1). Classification (NCBI taxonomy): domain Eukaryota; kingdom Metazoa; phylum Mollusca; class Gastropoda; order Stylommatophora; family Philomycidae; genus Meghimatium; species Meghimatium bilineatum. The sequence goes on from CM067316.1 coordinate 46,885,689, forward strand.
AGATTTATCTAGCGTTACTCAGGGTTCTTTATATTTTACTTGGACTCATAAAAGTGTACTTTGTGTATTCAAACTTGGAAGTAGATGTTTGATTTTTCTAAAATAATCGTTTACCATAACAAAAATACCTAGAAGAACCTGAAGATGTGAATAGTTTTACATATTAGGTATATCACAGTGAATAAATATACAGTTATCGGATCTGTTTCTGTAGTTTCTGAAGTGTGTGTGTCATGTGACGTATTCCTTCCAGAACGTTGTCTTCCCAATGAAACTCTGAACCTCTCTCTGTCTTGGGCGATGTGTCTTGCATTTTCTAGCGATGTATTCATGTTATCTTTAATGTCGTCAGTCCATCGTCTTCTTGGTCTGCCCCTTCTCCTCTACCCAGGTACTCTTCCCTCCATTATTTGTCTTACTAAACAGTAGTCTCTTTATATGACCAAACAGGCGTAGTTTTCTTTTTGTTATTGTGTTTAGTAACCAACACTGTGGAATATTCAGTGTGTTTATAATATCTGAGTTTCTGATTTTATCCTTCTATGATATTCTAAGTATCTTCCTGTAGCATTTTAGCTCGAAGTCGTTGATCCTCTTTGCCGCTGTTTTACTTAGAGTCCATGTTTCACAGCCGTATGTTGCAACCGGAAAAATAAAAGTTCGTAACATTAGCACTTTCGTTTCTATTTTGTTGTTTTTCCATATGTTTTTCAACCGTGTTATTTTGCAATATGCCATTGCCAATCTCTTCCTTATTTCTGCCATGCAGTCTCCTACACCGTTGATGTTTGCTCCTAAATATTCAAATTTATCCACACATTCTATCTCGGTATTGTCTATTCTGATTTTTGGTTGTTGTGTTGTTATATCTGTTGACATGATTTTTGTTTTCTGCGTGTTTAAATACAAATTTTGTGCTTCGCTATATTTCTTTGTGTTCTTGATTAGTTGTTCCAATCCCTTGATTAGTTGTTCCAATCCCTTGATTATTTGTTCCAATCCCTTGATTAGTTTTTCCAATCCCTTGATTAGTTGTTCCAATCCCTTGACTAGTTGTTCCAATCCCTTGATTAGTTTTTCCAATCCCTTGATTAGTTGTTCCAATCCCTTGATTAGTTGTTTCTGAAGTAGGAAGCGAAAAAAGAGATTGAAGTTGGTTTGGATATTCCAGTAAATGATTGTTTCTGTGACAAAGCCTGTTGGGGATTCATATTTGGACTTAGAGATGACATCAATCCTTGTATCTGCTGCATATTTCCAGATTGAATGGACGTCACGACAAAGTTCCTTCTGATTTAGAAAAAAAGTCAGAATATTGTTTTATAGCATTAGTAAATGGAAAAAAAAAACGCCATCTGAGATCCGCAAAAACACTGGAAAACTTTCCCTGGAAAATCTCTGCAAAAACCTTCCAAGATATATTTCTAATATTTCTAATTAAATTGGATTAGAAAACCAGTGAATTATTTGTTCGTAAAGTTTGGTTAAGCTTATATAAAATATGCAAGAGGTAACAGCTGGTTGCATACAGAAATTCTTGATTTAAATATTCTCTATCAAGTATAAACCAGGAATTGAGCAATCTTCTAACACGTAGTAGACTTTGTCTTTCAATCTCTGGACATGCAGTTGAGATACAAGAGTTGATATTTCAGCAGGTTTCATCACAGCAGCAATCTGTTAGTGTGATATCCAACCTTACTCTCAACAAATTTTTTCATCTCTTACTACATGTATGGCAGATGATATTATTACTATTCTGCGCTTATTTTTCGAATTCCAGTAACATATGAGCTGAACTTATCGATACTATAAATAAGGTTGATTGATTGAAAAGGCGACATTGAATATGTACGGGTTTGCCCATATTTATTCGTCCTTCTCAACGAAGCAAAAAGATTTGCTACTTTGATATATTAAATACTAACACTAATGTCTAATACTAGAAAATTAACACCAGTGTTAGCGTGTCTAATACTAGAAAATTAACACCAGTGTTAATGTGTCTAATACTAGAAAATTAACACCAGTGTCAGTGTGTCTAATAATGTTCAAGTAACAGCAGTGTTGCTTTTATTGTGGTACAAATAGAAAAATAGAAATAAATCTGCTAAGAACGTTTATTTTTTCTGCTGCAACATGTGGCTGTGAAACATGGACACTAAATAAAACAACGGCAAAGAAGATCAACGCGCTTTTGAGATGAAAAGCTACAGAAAGATACTTAGAATATCATGAAAGGAAAATGAGAAACTCAGATATTATAAGCACATTGAAGATGCCAGAGTTTTGGTTACTAAACACAATAGCAAAAAGAAAATTACTCCTGTTTTGGTCATATAAAGATACACAACTGTTTAGAGCAGTGTTTCCCAGCATCAGGCCTACATACAACATGGGGGCAATTTGATTGTTCAGAGGGGCATTGTGATTGTTCGTGTGGTGGGGGATTCAGGAGGGTATAATACAATTTTTTTAATATTAAAAAATATGTATATATTACATTAGGGGCATCATTAATGTAGAAAGACTTTAATGGGGCATGATAGAAAAAAAGGTTGGGAAACACTGGTTTAGAGTGACAAATAGTGGAGGGCAGAGAACCTGGGTGGAGAATAAAGGGCAGACCAAGAAGACGACGAAATGACGATATTAAAGATAACAGAAATTCTGCGTTGGAAAATGCAATCCGCTTGTCCTGGCTCAAGACATAGAAGAGTTCAGGAAGATCATTGGGAAGACAACATTCTAGGGAGAATACGTGACATTACAACACCAGTGCTAGGGTGTCTCATACTGGAAAAGCACCATTAAAGTTAATGTCTAATAATGGAATATCAACGTCAGTGTTATTCCATGGTCCTGCTACAAGAGAGATCCAACGGGAGTTTGAGAATGAACGCTGAAGAAGAAGAGGAGATATCAGCTAATCTGCAGTAGTTTGAGAACGAACGCACAAGAAGAGACTTTCTGCTTCTTCTTTTTTCCCTTTTAACCCCTTTTATCTTGATGTGTGGTAATATACTTATGGATGTTGTGTTAGATATTCTCCTGATGATAATCGGTGATGGTGAATTAGATATTCTCTTGAGCTGTCTTTCTTTTCGCTTTATAGCCCTTTCTGCCTTGCAGCGACAGGGATATAGTATCTTGACTGTAAGTGAAATATTTAGTGAAGATGAATATTCTTTTGATGTCATAAAAACTTGGGGAAGGTGAATTAACTATTCTCTTGATAATATGTGAAACTACTTGGTGACGGTGAATTAGATATTAGCTTCATGGTAGGAGGGAAAGGCTTAGTGAAGGTGTTAGATATTCTCTTAATGATTGGTGGAAAAATTTAATGGAAGGTGAATTATATATTCTCTTGATGATGAGAAAAACTCGGTTTAGGCTAATTGGATACTCTCTAGACCAGGGGTCGGCAACCTATGGCACGCGTGCCACACTTGGCACGCTACGCAATTTAAAATGGCACACAGACTCTTCACATTCTTCTTGATTAATGATGTTGGCACTCTGAATAATTTGAAACCTTAAGTTGGCACATAGAAAAGGTTGCCGACCCCTGCTCTAGACGATATGTTAAAAAACTTTGTGAAGGTGAATTAGAAGTTATTTTGGTGAGTGCGTGTATGTGATGACATATTTACGAATAGTGTATTAGGTATTCACTTGATGGCATGTGAGAAAAACTTGGTGAAGGCGAATTATATTTTTTTTGGTTGCATGTTATAATATATTTGTCGATAGTGTATTAGATATTCGTTAGACGTGAAATACTCGATGAAAGGGAATTAGAGTTTAATCCTCGGAAATAAGTCCTATCGGCTAAGGGAATTCAAGCCTTCTAAAATGATTCATTTGACTATTCCCCTAATTTTCATTGACTGTCGCATAACGTATAATCATAGTTACCAATGAGAATAGACAAATAAGTCATCAAGAAAATATGTTTCCCATTAGCCAGTAGGTGTTATATAGTCAACAGTCATGATTGGATATTATCTTCGTGTGTGGTGACATGCTTAGTGATAATGAAAGAGAGATGGTTCTCGTTGAAATAACAATGAGGGTTTATAACTGTTCTTACTGCGCAAGGAAAAAGAATGCTGGAGGACTAGGGCTGTTTTTACTGAGAGGAATACTCAAGATAGGACAGAGAAAAGGTATATTTTACTTCTTGTTTTTTGTTGTTTTTTTACATGATTTTACCTCATATCACTAATTGTTGAGAAAAAATTCGCAAATTTTATTTTTGCGGTCGTTCTTAATCTTCTACTGTATCTTTCTTGTACATTTGTGTTACTCGATTTTAGCAAGATGTAAGCTAAAGAGTGAAAGAAAGTCAAAGGAAAGCGAGCAAGAGGTAGGCAGAGATACAAGTGGGGGGGGGTAACATCACAAGATGGACAGGTTTCAGTCTAGCAGAGTGCACCGCCACGACAAGAGACAGGGGATGTTGGATGTCTGTTGCAACCAACCTTCGTTACCCCGTAGTCGTAACCTTCGATAACAGTTACTATGTTGTTCCGGCGGGCCGACGTTGTGCTTGAACTAGTTACGGGCAAGGCGTAGGTGGGCGGAACAACAAAGAAACCTGTTGCAAGGGCCAGAGTTGTGCACTGATGTCGACATCTGTTTCAGCGACATTAGACTCGAAACGCCATCGAGTCGGATGGCTGCTGGAACAGAGGGCGGAGCACTTATAGGAATGCCCCACGTGCTGTGAGGTCTGTTTCTAATCAAGAATCAAGAATCTTGATGATGATGAAGCCAGAGAATAGAGATTATTAGTGTCGTGGTTTTACTTAGCGTCAATACCCCCTACCGTGGCAGTGACGTGTGTACGTTTAGTGTTTTATCCCTTTCGCTCAATGCTGTAACTCCGTGGTAATATCCGCTAATAAGCCAACCCTACGCGCTGCAACTTGTTTATCCGTGTTGTTCACACAGCACGCTAACAGTTTAGTCATGTTTTCTTATTGTGAACCTAATCATCGTTAATTTACCTCTGTTCCGATGTCTGGATTGTTATCCACTCGACTACAGATGTCCATGTTATTTCACGAGATCAGTCAATAAACAGATGAACTTGTGTAAAGATGGCATGTAAATTGTTTACAAGTAGTAGGCCTAATATTACATATAGGCCTATACTTAGGAATACGCAAGGTTTAAAAACATCTACCAAGCAAATATAAATAATATACATAAATGACAAATTCAACAAAGTTTCGGCGTCAATACCTACCTCAGAAAAACAACAATACAGACAGCAGACAAATCAACTAGATCATAATTTAATAACGTGTTTACAAATTATGTCAGCATTATTTTTCCAATTCTTACCTACCCGCTTAATGCTTAATTTCGATAACATGATTTATCCCTTCTCTTCCTCTACCCCCAAACACAATTTTGAGTGTGTTTATTTTAACCCATTGTTGTGTGCCGCAACACTGCCAGCAAAGGGACTTGCATCGCGGAAGGGCATACAATCTCGGAAGTACATATAAAACGTGCTGCTCATAAAGACGAATAATAAACACGCAGATGCCTAATTCTGATCGTAGGTGTGTCAACAATAACGCATGAAATTACATGCCAGGGTTGCACTTTTCAGTCACCAGAGATCTAATAACAGAAGTCTCAAATTGTAGCCCTCATGGCATGCGATGGCCTGCTATTATATAAAAATAATTATGTATATGAACCAGAATAAAAAAATTACGCCTCGATATAACCAATATGGACACCAGTCTTAGGTTGAAAGGGCGGGCCTCGACCATATGAGGCATAAACCCCTACTTAACAAACCAGAATAAACCATATATTTAAATATATATAATTTTACTTGCAATTTGTGTACTTACTTTTCCTCATAAAGGTATTGAGAACACCTTCAAATAGTTATACGCCATATTAATGATTAGATTAAGTACAGCAATGAAGATAAATCTATATAAATATTTAATAATATATATAATTTTGCACGGATGTCAGAGTTGAACAATTAAAGCGGAACTGGAGAGAATACGTGCTTTTTAAAACAAATGTTACAGACAAATATTGCGCATCCACTATACGTTGTTTTCATAGGACACTAGACGTGGAAAGAAAACAGGGAAGACCAAAAACAACGCTCAGAAGAACATTGATGAATGAATTAAAATCAACAGGCATAAATGCACAAGACCTGCAATCCCTGGCAACTGACCGACAGGCATAGAGAAATATGACATCCGCCCTGTGTGCCAAACTTGAAAAAGAGGAACTGACTGACTGACTGACTATACAGAACAGGGTAAAGTAGGTCCCATGACAGCAATCTGCCGTTGGAAATGAAGATAACTCTTCATGTACTAAGCCGCAGCAACTATGCCCTATTAGGTGGGGTCGCCAGTACCCTTCCTTGTTGCGTTTTAACATCCCTCAATATATGCGTCAGGTACCCATTTACAGCTGTATCGAATGGAGGTGCAGCCGTGTCAGTGCGAGAAATCATGACCCGAATTTGTATTTATCCGGACGCGGTTTCGAACCGAGCAGGCTATAACCCTGTTATAGTAAGCAAGTTCACTATTAACTAAGCTACCACGCTTCTCAGATTATATGAAACCAACATACACGTGAGAAACAAAATAAATAGTCATGCAAGTCACCAATAACACCTCATGGCAGTGGTGAAACGTGGTAAACTTGTGTGGTTGTACCATGTCATGAAGCGTGATTCTCTTTCCAAAACCATCCTTCATAGAACAGTTGATGGCTAAAGAAGAAGAGCTGGACAAAATAAAGTATGGATTAATAATACTATTAAGGATTGGGCAAGATTGAGACGCTTCACACTTAAACAAGGATCTGAGAATAGAGAAGCATGGCAGGATTTTTGCGTTGATGTTTTTCTTAGTGGCACCCCTACGATCTGGAAGGGCTATGGGTTTCATGATAATGATGATGATGATTATGATGATGTTTGCTATAATGTTTGAGAACAAAATAGTTGGGGATTGTTAATAAGAATAATATACATAATGTAAGCTGCATAATAATAATCAACTATTTTGTTTGTCCCGAAGTATTAGGCATGTTATTTATTCTTTTCACACACTGGCCATGTCGATAGGTGCTCAGATCTCAGCTTCAGTTGATCTCTCAGGGAATAACGGCTAATGTCTCCGGTTTTATATTGGTTCACAACAATTTGTTTTAAATCCTCGTTAGGTGTTATCTATGTGCCACACCTACACTCACTTCCAATTTGCGCATTCTCGAGATTTACTCACGCTCATTTATTTCAAAATCATCTGTTGGTGTTGATTCATAAACAGCTATGAATATGCCTGCTCGGTTCATAGGCTGACCTGACATCCTCATTGCGTTTGTTGGCTCTATGTTGTTTCATTCTTCTTGTTATCTATGTTATTAATACTTGTTAGGTCTTCTTCAATGTAACACATCGCTGCCTGTATATATTATATTGTTACCTTCCATTTTTACTTTGCGGCTCGCACCCTTTCCTAGAATTTTCTATGGTATTATGGTAAATATTCATTGCACAATTATGTTTTAGTATAACAAACAAAAGTGCCCAAGGTAAGCTGGAGGCAACTGAGATGTGGGGATTTAAGAAGAATGATGAAAATTTCATGGACAGTTAAAAATAAACTAATGTAGAAATTCTCAGAGATGCTGGAGTAAAATGACAAATTATAACAAAAATTAGAAACAGACAATCACGATTTTTAGGGCATGTAATGAGAGAAATAAAACTTGAACATTTAGTAAACATCGGAAAGATCAATGGGAGAAGGGACAGAGGAAGACAAAGAACGAAATTTCTGGATGCATTGTCACACTGGCACAAAAAGAAGTCACAAACTGAACGTATTAACAACACAAGAGACATAAAGTTGTAGAAAAGCATGATCTCCTATGCCACTCGGCATGGCACTTGATTGATTGATTGATTGATTGATTGATTGATTGATAACAAACGAAGAGATTTACAAAATGTACTAACTTTTTTCAGCAGAGCAAAGATAGATATACAAAGATGACTGTCATTTTCAGTATAGCAACTATAGACAGATGAACAAAGTTGACGTGAATTTGTGTTTCTTAATATAACAGGAGACCATGTAAAATGTATAGTTCTTACATGTCTTTTTCTGTTGTGTATGTTTATTTGTGGTCTTGATAAAGGCCTTTTGGTCTAAACGTCGATTTGTGTGTGCTATTATGTGTGTCTCTAGTGACTAGCAATAAGCTTTTACACTATTCCTGAATTAACCTATTGAAGAATCATATGACAAGAAATCGAATAAATTTAGGAAATGAATGGCCAGAAACATTTCAGGATGGCGGGATTGTATGTATACCATGGAAAATGATCAAATCGTTCGCTTAGATTTGGATTTTAGTCTTGCAATTTCGCCCGTTGCTTTTAGCGAGTGGCTTTCGATTCGTGCTACTGTGCTTTTCAGTTATAAGATCTGATAGAATGCTCTTGTGAACAAATCGATATGAAGATAGCCTCTGTGCAATCATTCTTGTACTCATAGCCTCTGTGCAATCATTCTTGTACTCATAGCCTCTGTGCAATCATTCTTGTACTCATAGCCTCTGTGCAATCATTCTTGTACTCATAGCCTCTGTGCAATCATTCTTGTACTCATAGCCTCTGTGCAATCATTCTTGTACTCATAGCCTCTGTGCAATCATTCTTGTACTCATAGCCTCTGTGCAATCATTCTTGTACTCATAGCCTCTGTGCAATCATTATTGTACTCATAGCCTCTGTGCAATCACTCTTGTACTCATAGCCTCTGTGCAATCATTCTTGTACTCATAGCCGCAGTGCAATCATTCTTTTACTCATAGCCTCTGTGCAGTCATTCTTGTACTCATAGCCTCTGTGCAATCATTCTTGTACTCATAGCCTCTGTGCAATCATTCTTGTACTCATAGCCTCTGTGCAATCATTCTTGTACTCATAGCCTCAATGCAATCATTCTTGTACTCATAGCCTCTGTGCAATCATTCTTGTACTCATAGCCTCTGTGCAATCATTCTTGTACTCATAGCCTCTGTGCAATCATTCTTGTACTCATAGCCTCTGTGCAATCATTATTGTACTCATAGCCTCTGTGCAATCACTCTTGTACTCATAGCCTCTGTGCAATCATTCTTGTACTCATAGCCGCAGTGCAATCATTCTTTTACTCATAGCCTCTGTGCAGTCATTCTTGTACTCATAGCCTCTGTGCAATCATTCTTGTACTCATAGCCTCTGTGCAATCATTATTGTACTCATAGCCTCTGTGCAATCATTCTTGTACTCATAGCCTCTGTGCAATCATTCTTGTACTCATAGCCTCTGTGCAATCATTCTTGTACTCATAGCCTCTGTGCAATCATTCTTATACTCATAGCCTCTGTGCAATCATTCTTATACTCATAGCCTCTGTGCAATCATTCTTGTACTCATAGCCTCTGTGCAATCATTCTTGTACTCATAGCCTCTGTGCAATCATTCTTGTACTCATAGCCTCTGTGCAATCATTCTTGTACTCATCAAATAGGAAAGGAATACACTGACCAAGTGTTAGCATTAGGCAACATGCTCAGAAGTAGTATTCGATTTCACTGAAGTTTTCGCGAAGTCTGCTAGAGTAGAATCGAGACGAGAATATAGACTATTAGGCGTTAGTAGTGCAACAAAAGTGAGATAGAAATAATATATTGAATAATTAGAATACTGGGTTGAATCAGGATTTGCATATCAGGGTTTTCTAATTCCTGAAATATTATTATAACACGGAAGAAGTTGTATTTCGTCTATTTCGCTTTACTATCTTGTATGCTGCATTTTACGTGAATTCAGTTGTTAAAGAAATAAACATTAATCTGTAGACAAGGAATAGAACATAAAAAAGACTGCTAGTTAGTTAGAAATTGAAGACATACTTGAAGCCATGACGTAGTTTATTCGTCATATGTCTGCTCCAATAGTGTATTATGTAGCTGCGAAACCACCATCACTTCTAACACGATCGTCTCCAGTATAGAAGTCTTTTTAGTTAGAATTGTCACGTGATCCGATAGAAGTCCTATTTTTGTAAACACTGTGGTCTTGCGTATGTTATATTGTTAGATTAATCTTGGTTTGTTATGGAATTTTTAAGATTTTATATTGAATTGCTTCTAATATTGTCATAAACATATATCACACAATAATATTATACAAGAAAGGCATCAGATATGCCTCTAAAGTGTTGTGTTCATAGCTTCACTTCTAACTATCGTACAACCAAAGTTTATGTGAGTGTATTTAAATGTAACTCGGATATGGAGCTTAGAGAATAGTGGATTAAATATATTCCACAAAAGTACTGGATACTAACAAAATCAAGTGTGATATGTAGCAAGCCCTTTCTGTCAAATTTTTCATTTAGACAAGTTCACAGACAAACTTCGTGTGAACATGTAATTCCACGACTAAAACCTGACTGTAAAGAATGCATATCCAGCTGTCTTTCCTGGTGTACAATTATACCCTTCAGTAAAGTTTTTGTGTAAACATGAATATTCATGATTGTTAATTACTTGCTTCACGGGGTACTGAGGAGTTCCTTTTATATATTTCTGGGCTTGTTTCACAATAAATTGCACAGAAATATTCAGTGCGCTGCTTGTAAGGATTAATACAAACATATAGAATATTGAAATGTGACGCTGACATGTCTTGTCAACAGATTATATAAAACTCCTTGACCATGCAGGTTTCAAGTATCCTTTCATGTTTATTTTTTCATTGACATTTCTAACATATGCAGCTATGCAGAAGCTGAACTGTAAACAATGTTTCTAGTCTGTAATCTTCACAAACGGTTGCTTATTCATCCTGTTTCATGCAGTTTGTAGGAATATTGTACTGTATGTTCAGAGAGTTACTCCAAAGTAAATATTATTTCTACGACATTGTCTACATTGACAAATATGTTCCTTATATAAAAGTATCCGCCGAAGACGGATGTGTCGGGCCACTGGGGCAAATAAAACGGCGACACAACGCATTTCCATTCTCTGGACTACATCCTGCTGGAAATATATTAGGACCATGGTCCTGCTGTAAGGGAGATCCAGCGGGAGTTTGAGAATGAACGAAGAAGAAGAAGATATAAAAGTAGAGAATGACATCTCCCAAAAGAAATCATCATCATGTGACAAACAAGAAGTTAGCCGAATTCAACCCACACAACTTTCTCAAAAATGTTCACACAATCAATGTACACTGCATAGACATGTGTTGAGACTATAGTTTCTGATTATATGTATATACTTTATTGAGGCTTATAATAAAGGATTTGTTTACGTGACCATGATAGCAAAGACCAAATCAGCATTTCAAAAGATGAGAAACATTTATGCAGTGGATTAGTATCAATGAATGCGCAAATTAGAGTGCTATAATATAGAGTGCTATAATATAGAGTGCTATAATATAGAGTGTTAGTATGTTATATTAAACTAATTCTTCTTCATTGATGCGAGGCTTGGACGGTAAACAAAAAGAGCTAAAGTTGAGCCGGGGGGAACTGAGATGTGGTTTTTAGGAAGAATTATTACAATTCCGTGGACAGGCAAGAAAGTAATGCAGAAGTTCTCAGAGATGCTGGAGTAAAAAGACAAATTATAGCAAAACTTAGAAGCAAATTGTCAAGATTTTTAGGGCATGTGATAAGAAAAGCAAAATTTGAACATTTAGTAAGCACCAGAAACATCAAGAGTAGATAGTACAGAGGAGAAAGACAGAGGAAGACAGAGAGAGAAAATTCTGGCACAAAATGATGTTAGCAACTGAACGTATTAATTAACAACACAAGAGACAGAGTTGTGGAGAAACATTATCGCCTACGCCACTTTGCATGACACTTGATACTTACACGTAGGCCTAAGTAGTTTTATAATGTATATGGGTATGTTGAGACCATAGTTTCTGATGATATAGAAACATATTTGTGAATACTTCATTTATTGATTATAATAAAAGACGCGGTTACGTAGGACTAAATAGTTGTACACTGTGTAGACGTGCGTTGAAAATAGTGTTTCTGATCATATAGACAGCCTATACACTTGTGATTTTATTTGTTGATAATTCATTTTGGCTTATAATGAGGGGCACAGTTACATGTAAGCAGGTTCTACATTGTCGCTTTATTCGGTTATTTTTCTGTAATTAATTATTATTTCATCATGTCACATTGGTCAGATTAATGCATTCACATGAAGGCGATGGGCCTAATTTTGTGACGTCACTTACCGGAAACCCTCCCAGCGAACAGGTCTTTCATAGCCAACGTTCACACTTCTATGCGCACACATCTTATCACATTTACGATTAGTTTCTCGTGAACAAGGATGCGTTTTGGTGCAACAGATGGAGCACGCTGTGAAGAAAATATACACTACTTTACGATTTACAAGAAAGGCAGCAGACCGACTACGCCGAAAAAGACACAAAAATGAACACATCGTTAGCGGTCTAAAACGTACTGAGTAGCCTAATAATACTCTAGGTCTACTGGGTACGTCATCTGTCAACAGTGACATTCTAAAATGAAAGCATAAGATTCCAATTGTTCAGAATCGCGTTATTCCAAGGATATTGTGTGCCAAGGCTATAAATTGTAAACGGTGCATCGAGAATTTAGTCAGAAGCTGTCTCGTTATGCAAAAATTCAGAACGAGCAAGTAGTTTGTTCCGATATTTTTTGAACTTTAACGTGAGTAACCTGCTATATAGGCCTAAACACGAGTTTTTTTTAAAATAAATATTTTAGCAATATGAATGTTTTTAAGTTAAAATAGAGATGTGCAGAATATTTTGTATTATTATTTATGTTTTGACTAAAATATCATCCATATAGTTATGTTTTGACTAAAATATCATCCATATAGTTATGTTTTGACTAAAATATCATCCATATAGTTATTTATGTTTTGACTAAAATATCATCCATATAATAGACGCACCGTAGAGTGATGAAGTGTAATTGATTTACTTGTTTTTCAGGGTAAATAGTGAATATTGTATTTGCTAAATAGCAGCTTTAATATACGCTGTTCACTCTAAGAATGAAGTGGGTCAGTGCTTCTGATTGGTTGGTGGACGCAGAACACATAAATCGAATGTTTAGTGCGTAATAATATAGTTCATTAGGATATAATACTGTTGTTAAGTTTTAATTTAAATAAATTGTTGCCAAATGAAATATGTCTATCACAATAGTAATATATGTTTTACATGTCTATCACAATAGTAATATATGTTTTACATGTCTATCACAATAGTAATATATGTTTTAAAATTAATTTTCATATAATATATATTTACATTCCATGATAAATTACTATATCCGATGTTATATCTTTGCGCAGGCGCAAAGAGGTCAGGGGGCAACCATTATAGTTCATTGTCTATCCCCAGGTGGAAGCTGATTGATAGCATCCACACTTCCCATTATCGTAGGGGTAGGATCTGTAAATTTCTGTTCAAGACCAGATGTGACTCCTGAGTCGTACTGAGTCCGTGTTTGTGGAAGGTTGTCGTGTTGTTATCGATCCATTTCTTTCTCGGTCTTCCGTCGGCTCTGTATCCAGATGATCGCTTGTTATAAGCTATCAGTGGTATGTGGGAGGGGACAGGGTTGCTATGACGTAAGTTCTGAATAAATAATTATGTTATTGTTTTTAAATTCCATCAGTTGTATATAAATTACCAGTTGTTGCGGAGTAATATATGGGTGTGTTTTGTGCGTGTACTAATCTGCGGTTTAGCTTCGTAACCACAATCTCTTCTATTCGCACGCATCCTATCACAAATTAACTCGACCAGATAGATAGGCACGTGTACAAAGAGTACATCCTCATAAAAATTTGCTTCGATCAATTTTTTGCAGTATACAATCAGAAAAGTAACAATAAAAAGAACTCTAATAATATCATCATGTATCATAATCAATTTGATTTAGCGCTGAAGTTATAGCATAGGGCCTCTCCAATTCTCTCTGTTCAAAGCTATTCTGTGCAGTTCGTGAATAGTATGAATGTTGTTTATTTTACTTTCTCTAAGTATTGTTCTTCTGAGTGTTTCTTTTGGTCTACCCCTTGCTCTTTTGCCTGTAGGTATCCATTCAAGAGATTGGTGGTGTGTTCTGTTGCTGTCTGACATGTCCGATGTAGGACCGACGTTGGAATGAACTCACTTCTGTTATACAAATCGGTATGGACTTTACGATGTTGGAGGGTCGTCACTAAACGATGGATCACATACAGACCCACACGTATCAATAATTACCCTTCGATAAAATATTCTTCATTGACATCAGCTTAACTACCAAAATTTCTAACCCACACTTTGTGATATATTATATAACACTTCTTCCCATCATTTCCCTATCAGTATCAATATTAAGGAAACATTTTAAACATATCTACTCTAAAAAGAAGGCTCACATTTTCCTTTAATAAAGCAGATTGGGATGCATATAAGAAAGACTTAAGAACATTAGATCCACTAAACTTACTGAGAGATATATTCTCACATCCATAAACAAACTTAATACTGACAATCGCTACAAAACAAATCTCAAATGTAAACTTCTCCCTCACACCTAATTTTTATTTTGTAAATCAATACATAAGACAAATTTATGCAAAAACGTTAATCCCTTACCATGGTGGTCGAAAAAGTTCTCGAAAGTTATACAAGTGAGAAAATTAGCTCAACGAAAATTTATAAACCACAAAACATAAAATAGATTAGATTATAGAAAAAAAATAAGGAATAATAACAACCGATTATTCCGGTATCTAAGGCGAAAGAAACTCACTGGAAAAAAATTGTGGCTAGCATTAGGCATAAAACTAGCTCTAGAGAAATTTGGGAAAAAAGCATAACACGAAAAGAATCAAGGTATTAAAATAATCCCTAAACTATTAAACCCAAAAACATTCACCGATAATGAAAAAGTTGATAAGATGGTCAAACATTTCTATAGAGTAAGTGCCAACAAACAATCATCAAAACAAGAAAATAAACAAACATAATCGCTAGATTCACAAATATTAACGGATGATGAGAGCCATGAAAATTTCATCAATGCAAATATAATCATAACATTTTTTTTTTAAACCAGAGATTAGAGACAAAATAAATTCTACATTAGGAACAGACATATTAAATTAAATAAATTCTACATTAGGAACAGACATATTACACTAAAGAAATATGTAATTAGGAACAGACATATTAAACTAAAGAAAAATGTAATTAGGAACAGACATATTAAACTAAAGAAATTCTACATTAGGAATAGACAACCATATTCTCCATTAAAAAAGTTCCTACACAGATCCTGATCATAATACATGAATTATTCAATATTATTTGGTCAACAATAAAATTACCAATAACGTAGAAAATATCTACCATTATTCCTATACTGAAGCCATGTAAACATCCCAAAAAATTACATTCATATCGACCAATATCCCTTACTTCTCATTTAGGAAAGATATTGGAGACAATAAATAGAAGAATAGTGTATTATCTAAAACATAATTAAGCATAGGGCCTATAGCAAAATCAAATTAGGCTTTAGGAAACATCATTGTACAATTGATCAGTTACTAAAAATGGAACATGAAATTAAAACCTATTTCTTAAAAAATACAAACACATTGCCATTCTCCTGGACTTAACAAACGCATTTGATGAGTGATGGAGGAAGATGCTTTAATTAAAATTTTAAAAATTGGACAACGCAGTATGTACTACTACATTCAAAACTTTTGTCAAGATAGATACTTTCAAGTTAGAATTAATCAAGAAATATTTTGGTTTTTTTTTATAAATAGAAAAATAGAATTCCCCAGGTGTCACTTATTTCTCCTTGTATATTGACCATAATGGTTAATGATATAATCATATGTTTAGAATTTAATATCAATCTATTTTAATTTGTCGATGCTTCTGCCGTTTGTATGGCTGGTAAAGTTATACATTATTTACAAAAACATCGATACAATCATTTCTCTATACAAAAGCAACTAAATAAAATATTTGGATGGATGAATAAATGAAATTCTCAAAATAAATGAAACAGTAAGAATAATATTACTGGTCAACACATTTTTACAAAAGTTATGTTACTGAAATGATATTAGTCATTTGCATACCAATACTAATATTGCAAAGGTAAATGCCTGTAGAAAATCAAGGCATAGACTACTTCTTAGATCTCTTCGCCTGTCTCAGCTTGTTCAGCTGTTTCGGGGCATTTCTGGGGAGTGTCCAGTAATAGTCAGCCAGAAGTGTAGTTGACCATTATTCCTGGTATCTTTGTTCCACTGTTGATATATCTTGATGAAAACATTAGCCATGTTTATCACTAACCACGTCACAGTTCTCAGATAATAAATCCAGATGGTTAAGAAGGAAGTGCATCTTTAGATACATATTGCAGCCAAGTATCGGATACTTCATCAGCATGTCTTCTACTAGTTTCTTGTAGTTTTATGTGATACTTCATCAGCATGTCTTCTACTAGTTTCTTGTAGTTTTATGTGATACTTCATCAGCATGTTTTCTACTAGTTTCTTGTAGTTTTATGTGATACTTCATCAGCATGTTTTCTACTAGTTTCTTGTAGTTTTATGTGATACTTCATCAGCATGTTTTCTACTAGTTTCTTGTAGTTTTATGTGATACTTCATCAGCATGTTTTCTACTAGTTTCTTGTAGTTTTATGTGATACTTCATCAGCATGTTTTCTACTAGTTTCTTGTAGTTTTATGTGATACTTCATCAGCATGTTTTCTACTAGTTTCTTGTAGTTTTAGGTGATACTTCATCAGCATGTTTTCTACTAGTTTCTTGTAGTTTTATGTGATACTTCATCAGCATGTCTTCTACTAGTTTCTTGTAGTTTTATGTGATACTTCATCAGCATGTTTTCTACTAGTTTCTTGTAGTTTTATGTGATACTTCATCAGCATGTTTTCTACTAGTTTCTTGTAGTTTTATGTGATACTTCATCAGCATGTTTTCTACTAGTTTATTGTAGTTTTATGTGATACTTCATCAGCATGTTTTCTACTAGTTTATTGTAGTTTTATGTGATACTTCATCAGCATGTTTTCTACTAGTTTCTTGTAGTTTTATGTGATACTTCATCAGCATGTTTTCTACTAGTTTCTTGTAGTTTTATGTGATACTTCATCAGCATGTTTTCTACTAGTTTCTTGTAGTTTTATGTGATACTTCATCAGCATGTTTTCTACTAGTTTCTTGTAGTTTTATGTGATACTTCATCAGCATGTTTTCTACTAGTTTCTTGTAGTTTTATGCTCTAATATTACCGAGAAAGTTGGTGGACACTATGCGAAACGAATTCCGTGCTTGTTTTCCATCAACCTGCAGCAAGTTGTTGACCCGGTTATCTTTTAAGAGTTCTCGAATCTGAGAACCCACAAAAACTGCCTCTTTAATCTTTGCTTCACTGAATCGAGGGAAGAACTCTCGAATCTGAGAACCCACAAAAACTTCCTCTTTAATCTTTGCTTCACTGAATCGTGGGAGGAACTCTCGAATCTGAGAACCCACAAAAACTTCCTCTTTAATCTTTGCTTCACTGAATCGAGGGAGGAACTCTCGAATCTGAGAACACACAAAAACTTCCTCTTTAATCTTTGCTTCACTGAATCGAGGGAAGAACTCTCGAATCTGAGAACCCACAAAAACTTCCTCTTTAATCTTTGCTTCACTGAATCGAGAGATTTTTCATGCAGGTATAGGAAAACTGACGAAACCCGGTTCATAGTTTTCACGGAATTCTTCAACAAATTTAGTTTTATTATATGAAAGGATGGTATCGGATTTTGTGAGACTCGACCAGAGCTTAGTGCCGGATATTCTTCTCTCCAACTACTACCTTTGTCTGCAAATCCATTCCTTCCGCAAGTAGTACAATTCCCTTGCTCGGCTATCCCACTCACATAAAAAGTGCATGTATTGTGTATAAATTAGGAACAAATGTTACTGCAGTCCCATTAAATGGGCAACTACTTTCAAATCACTACATAGGTGCCACCTGTACTTGTTATACTCAATGTAATTTTGTATCTGTTTTTTTTTAATCCAAATATCCTGATAGGAAGAAATGTTAATAATTAATATAAAAGAATAGTTTTAAAATTTCCAATTAAATCCAAAATAAAACTATAAATTCCCTTGTCCCCCAAGCACTCGGTAATACTTAGGAGATTTTTTAATCTAGAATTGAAAATTGTGTGTCTTCTTTTCGAAGGCTTTAATTCATAAATCAAAGTAAAATTTAAATAAAAACAAGACTAACAGATTAAGATACGGATAAACATGCATGTCACACATGACACACACAGGGAGTCTCGTAGCGCAGTGATTAGCGCACTGGCTTCGCATATGAGTGGTCCTGGGTTCATTCCCCAGTTGAGGCGGAAATGTTTTTCAGATCGCAACGGCTCCCAGGTCGACCCCGCATTAAATGGATACCGGATTAATCCCGGAAGTAAAGACTGCGAGGGAGAGGAGATGGCTACCGCCCTCATTTGCAGAGCCTCTGAAATGTGAGATCGCTAACATCTCACATCCCTACTGCATTAATAAATGATATGGGTTACTTTACTTTATTTGACTACACATTCATGACAAACAGCCGACTTAAGACAAAGACATTTGAACTGATCACTCTCGGTGGTTGATCTGTGCTTTTCAGTGTTCACTGTGTATACATTGTGTGTCACCATTCTATGTAAAGATTGGATATACCAGAGGGAATTATACATTCGAAGTCATCTTATCTCTAACCTGAACTCATTGACGACTTGACTAAAATCGCGTTGGACCCAGCGCCGTATTTAGACTTGATAATGCCCTAAGCTATTTGTGATATGGGGACCTTTATAAGTCAAGATATTATATGTCAGTACCAAATATAATTTTTGGATGCCCCAAGACATTGGGGACCCTGAGCTATAGCTTGTTTAGCTTATACGTAAATCATGTACTGGTTGGACCCCATTTTTAAATTTTGATTATTCTCGTTGATCAGTATTTATATACTTGGAATCGAATGCCAGAAGTAACCAAGGTCGATCAATAGATTACACGGAAATGGAAACTAGTTCATGTTTACGTTTCAATTGGCAGGTCTCCTATACAGCCAATCGGTCACTTCTGAACGGTCTAGGTTAAAATCCCGTCGGCTACTTTCAGATTTTTCCCATAAATTCTTCAAGCCTTCTTAATAATAACCGTATACAAAATAATTGAGAGCCTTTATTAATCATTATTGGAATAAGAAAACAAATCTTTATAGGCGTAGAGGATTGACTCCATTGTACTAATGTTTTCAATATGCACTCCATGATACTCAATAAAACGGTACATCGTATGCCAAGAATGCTATTTCATAGTATGCAACTTAAATATTAGCTTAAATATTGGAATAACAACGAAAACTGTCATAGCATAACTGGAGGGTCAAAGCATACATGGAGCGTCATAGCATAATTGGAGGGACAAACGACTACAATAGATTTCGTGACGTATTCATCAATTAAATCTAGACAGTTGTCTCAGTTTTATTGATCGAAAAGCTCAGTTTTCACCCTGACTTCTGGAAAAACGACAGCAGTGTGCAGCATCAATTATACACGTTTACATGAGTCGAACACACAACCAAAATCAATATTGAAGCAGGATTTCAGGACAAAACAGTATATTATATGTCACAGGCAAGGAACGTATAAGATAATTGTAGTGACGGTTGTGGGTATGACTTTATAACTAATTTTAACGTTTTGTGGGATTTCTATAATCTTCTTTTGAAAAAATACGCTAAACAAAGGTGTTTAAAGTAAATTCATTTAAAAATAAATCATCCGAAGACGGATGTGTCGGGCCGTTGATGCAAATAAAACGGCGACACAACGCATTTCCATTCTCTGGACTACATCCTGCTGGAAATCTAGTAGGATCATGGTCCTGCTACAAGGGAGATCCAGCGGGAGTTTGAGAATGAACACTGAAGAAGAAGAAGAAAAAAGAAGAAAATAAATGTCTTAGAAAACTTAAATATTTGCTGGGGAGAATTCAAGTCAAACAAGCAAATAAGAGAAGACACTGAACAACAATATGTTTCTACAGCAATAAGAAGAAAATGATGGACTTAAATTGCACATGTACCTATGATGGATGAAAATAGGCTGCCAATACAAGCATTGAAATGGTTATAAGATTGCAAAAGACAGAAAAGGAGAACAAAAAAGTGTCTTCACAGAACAACCCTCAAAGAGGTTATAGATATGTGTCTCAACAACATGCAAGAACTAAACATAATAGCATCACATCGCTCACACAGGGAAGCACTGATTGCCCTGTCCACATTTTTCTTTCTTATATAAGAGTACGTTTTCTTAGGTCAGTTTCTAGCGCTGAATTCATATTTGAGATCCGTTTATCTCTATCACATCCGTTCTTAAGATATTTGTAAATGTATATTTTTTGGGAAAACCATTAATGTTCCGTTTGATTTATACTATATAACTTTCTAAAAATTAATATAATGCAAATTAATTCTACTTTTTATACTGCTAAAACATGTCTGACATATGTTGCGCTATTTTTCAAACAGTTATTGTATTTTTAAATAATTCTGAGCGAAATATGGCTTCTTGAAGTTGTAGACATTCGACTTATTATTTCTGTTACGTGTGCGGATATTTTATAGATTGTGTTCACAAGAAAAACTTTATACCATTACTAAAGAAAGCATATGTAACACCACATATTTCGATTTGAAAGTTGATGATGCAAATAAATCTTGGAAACCAATTGCAATTTGATCGACTTGTGCGACTACATTGCAGGTTCGTGACGACAATTCCCTAAGTTTCAGTTAAAGCCTTTTTGGAGTTCTAGTAATATGACGTGAACTGAAAAATCATGCTACTTTTTATTACTTCTGCTTGACAAATATCCATGATTTCTATGTGAATGGGACAGCCGCAACAGACATGAACATTATGAAAGAAAGGTGTAGCCTATCAAGGATCATGTGCAATTGAGGCATAAAAATGTAGTCCACCAGCCATTAGTTAACACAGACAGCATCATTTTACCACCGTTACATATATAGTGTGGGCTCATTATTAATTTTGTAAAAGCGTAAGAAAAAAGTTTTCACTTATCGTCGAGAAACGTTTCCTAAAATTAGCGATGCAAAGATAAAGGAAGGTATCTTTGTAGGATCTTAGATTATGAAAATTATTGCAGACATACAATTCGAGAACTTGTTACATGGTTGGGAACTTCGGGCATGGATAGCATTCAAATCTATTGTCACTAACTTTCTGATAAATCATAAATCTGTCGACTATGTGCATATTGTAAGACAGTGCATAGATGCATACAAGGATTATGGGCTGTAATATGTACCTCAAAATCCATATGCTTGATTCGCATCTTGACTTTTTCCCTGACAACCTTTACGACGTCAGTGATCTTCTTCTGCGTTACTCTCAAACTCCTGCAGATTAGTAGGATGTAGTCCGGAGAACGGAATGCGTTGTATTATGGTTTACAGAATTGTAGGGGTGCAAAAGGAACGCATTGCTCTAGGCGGACCCAGGGTTAGCAGATAACCAAGATCCCAAATGTACATCCTCGTGGTGCACCCTGGTAGAAAACAGCAGCTCGAGCTGATTCTGGCCAGATCATTTAGGGATCATGTCCGAGAATGTGGAGGAAGCAGATGGAAAGAGATTTGACTGCACAAGAGACAGACAATATCTCCGACACTATTTGCATCACCACATACAGCGACACTGTCGACATACAGTGACGCCTGTTAGTCCAGTCAGAACATTGGAGGGGCGGCCAATGTAAAAGGCACGTAAAGGTGGATGCATGGAGAGAAACAAATATATGTCATAATGAGTACAATGACACAATGAAAGGGCAGAACAGCGCCAGAGGGCAGCGCGAACTGCAAATGAAAAGTGAAAAGTTCCTAGGAAAGGGGAATAAGCTCTGTTAGCTCGAGACGAGCTTCTAGTTATCTGTGATCCTTATAGGCAGAGACCCAGACCCAATCGTGGGCGTTCGGAAAAGCAAGAAGACATAAACCAACTCTAATGTCGAGCTTTCCTAAACCGGAAATATGCTCGCGAAGAGAAAGGGTTCCGAACCCGATGGGCTTAGGCAAAAAAGGGACAACGATGGCAGTCCTGGCCCAACTCTATTGTCAAGATTTCCTATACCGGAAATATACTTGCAGAGAGAAAGGGTTCAGTACCTAATGGGCGCAGGCGCCATTGGGACACGGTAGCTCAGCTCGAGAACGTCTTGCTCTCAAACGCGTGGTGTGAGACTCAAACTTGTGCGAGGGGTTCACGATGTCTGTGAACGACGTCTCGGGTAGGAGGGCGAACGATCCAGGGTCCAACTCTTCTCGCGAGTTCTTCCTCTACGGAACCAGGCTCGCGGATGAGAAACGGTTCAGTACCCGATGGACACAGGCAGAGTTCGTCCAATTGCACGAGATGAATTCATAGACGGTGGAGCACCTCGTGCGAGATAGACGCGCTCGACAGACGTCTTGGCGAAGAGGCACTACACACCAGCGTGCCCGGCGACAGATAGAGGCTGTCACGGACTAGGGACCAAACCTGAAATAAAGGAATGACGAAAACGGATGTGCTGGACCTCGGACGTCCTGACCACAAGTGGCCAACCGTGGTGCAAATAATCACAGTTCTACTGTGGAACTTGCAGCACAACGTTCTTCACGCTCCCCCGCGTAAATCACACGAAATATTCGTTGTGGTTATATGAGATCAAACGCAGAAGAAGAAGAAGAAGAAGAACAGCATTACTGCGATATCTGCGCCTTTCGGCTGACACATCCGACTTCAGTATGGCTGTGGGTCACTGACCCTATAGGGGATGGGACAGCCAACTCCATCCCATAACCTCCCTAGTCGCCTTTTACGACATGCGTGGAAGGTAAGCAGTGTTGCTATTCTTTGCTCCCCTTTCGGGACCCGGCAACACAAGGGCGAATCATTGATGAATATGGAGAATGATTCCATCAAGATATCACCCTGATGAAGTCACGTTATCAAGGACGGTGTTGTGTGACCATGCTTGCCGATTACTGTTGCATGCTTCACCGCTATGTACCACATGCAATGCACCGACGGAAGTCGACTGTAAAGAAATTCAAGCCTACATAACTGTTCTTCTTCTGTTACGAATGATGTTGTAATACTGTAGGTGTTGTTAAAAAAATCTTCATTTGCGTATTTCTCGAGATTCCGACCTGATAGAGAAAAACTGTTTGCAGATTAAAAAACAACGCATTAAAAAGTTACAAGAAAAACATATCTTGAGACTAACGGGAATTGAACCAGTTAGTCTCAATAATTTTTAAATTGTCCTCTGGCTTCCTACTTAAATTCACAAGAAAAAACATAGACATGTTAGAGAAAGACGCACAAAAACCTTTTTGTTTTGTTTTTTTGTTACTGTTACTATGATATGCACTGCATTCAGTGCTGAAAGAACATATACATACAAACAGTACCATATTTCATGTCACATTTTCTCTCCTCCATTTCTGCTTGCTTGATTATGACCAGGTTTTATACAAGAATGAAATCCTTTTGATCTTTGTCGACATACGTATTATTGTATATCGAGAGCAGATATGTTACTATTTCAGACGTTACACCGGATACAACCTTAAACACTGTCTGTCCTGTGTTCTATCGTCTATTGTCTGTCCCCAGGTGAACGATGGCTTATCGTATTCACACTTGCCGTTAAGCGTAGGGGTATGAACTTCAGCTGTCGTTCAAATGCCAGATGAGTCGCCTTGTTTGCAGTAAGTCCATGTTTGTTCAAGGCTAAACTAATGTTTTCTATGCATCGTTTTTGTAATCTACCTTTGGCCTTATGTTATGATACTCTTTTATTATATGCTCTTATTGGTCTTTTGTTCAAGAGTGCAAAATGTAAAATTTCACGATTAAAGCATTGCCAATTGTATGATAAATCAATCATGTAATTGACGTCTTATAATTTACTGTAAACATATTTTAAAATGCGTGGTGACAAGTAGTCTATTGATATATCCATCTATCTGTCTATACGCTGTGTCCCTTGTTTACTTTGCGGCGTCAGGGGTGGAAGAGTTCTATGGAGATGGCCTTCTTGTGTGCTGCTTGTAAGCTTGTTCCTGTGGCTTCTTTGATTTATGTGATCCATCTTTTTCGTGGTCTGCCTCTGGCTTTATAACTGTTATGTCTATGTGTCATGGCCATTTGTGGCATGCTATCTGTCGGTTGTCTGGAAGCGTATGAAATCCACTTGACCTGTTGTCTTTTGATGTGTTCCAATACTGGTATTGTTTTGGTTATCTGTCTGATGTTATCGTTTCTAATTCTATCTCTTAATGACATTCCGAGTATTCTTCGTAGACATGTCATTTCTGTTGTCACTATTTTTCTTTTGTCCTGTGCTGTCATTGTCCAGGTTTGGCAGGTTTGGTAGCATAGTGATGAAATAATAATAGTCTTGTATAATGCAACTTTAGTGTTTATGTTTACAATTTTGTTCTTGAAAATACGTGTCTGCATTTAATGGGGAAAAAAATGTATTCATTGGGTCTATATCATTTTAAATTCTCACACAAATATATGTTATTATATGCATTATATATTTGCTGAGGCACATCATTCTTAAGTTGGGAAAAGTTAGTAAAATGTGCTAGTAGAATTTTTTTAACCTTTAGCAATCTGATTTATTTGTAAACTCTTTCCGAGAAAGTTTCCCCTGGCTAGTGAGTCCGTTTTGGAAATTTTCCTAATTTTCGGAGGGTGTTTTGAAAATGCAATAACTTTTGTTTTATTAGTGATGTTAAAATAATATTTGCATAATTTTAAATAACGAATTATATGCTGCTAATGCATCTATTTTATTATAATTTGTTTCATGTCATACAAGAGGAATGAATAAATAAAACATGCAACAACTTACCTTGTCCAAAAACGCTTATAGAACAGTAGACCTAATATCGATAAATATTTATCACTTCGTTTCTTCCATGCGTGTTCAATGACAAAATCTGCTTGTTACTATATCTAATTAGTAATAACATTGTTCCCAAGAATTTATTACTATCGAAATCACACTCCATAATGATTTTACGTCAAGTATACATATTGATGACCATATGTAATCAACATATGTAGCCCACCTATGTAGTCCACCTATGTAGCCCACCTATGGATTCTAAAATGTATGTTGTTGGTGTTCTTCGTCTTCTGCGTTCGTTCTTCAACTCCTGCAGATTAGCAGGATGTAGTCCGGAGAACAGAATGCGTTGTGTCATGGTTTACAGCATTGCTGCGATATCAGCGCTTTAGGCCTGACCCATCCGACTTTAGAATAGCTTTGGGTCACTGACCATATACGGGATGGGACAGCCAACTCTATCCTATAACCTCCTTAGTTGCCTCTTATGACATTCAAGGAAGGTAAACAGTGTTGTTATTCAGTGTTCCGCTCTCGGGTCTCGCGGATATTGCTCAATTTTGAATTTCTTTTTTTCCACCATCCTACTTCTAAGTAGTTTCGACATGGCAGAAGTGTCGTTTTCCCACAAGAGGTCGCGTACAATACTGATCACAGGAAATTTATATTTAAATCTTTAAAAATTCGCTTAAAGAATCCCACATGACGCAATTATGCAAGAACAGACGCCAGAAAGAAAATAATTCAGAAAATTTCCACAATTTTGCGCGAGTAGGGTAGTAAAGATGCATTCTTTGCAATAGGAAAGAACAAATTGAAATTGGGGCATTGAGCTGTTTTAGATCTGACCAAAGAGAATGAAATACAGTATTTAAATGATATTTAAAAGAAAAGCAGCGTCAAACTTGAAGCTATCACTATCGTGACAGAGCAGAGCAAGTTATTATCTTCCGCATCAGAACAATACATAACAGACTAAACAGTTACTTAAATAGAGTAATACTGGTTCAATCACTTCTGTGTCCATGTGGGCAGGTAGCACAAACGGCTGAACACATCCCGCAAGACTGCATTACACTAAACCCGTTAACGGAGAAACACTGGCCCACAGAGACGGATATCCACAGAAAGCTGTATGTGAACACTGATGAGCTTTCAAATACAGCAGAATTTATCAAGAAAACCGGACTTGCTGTGTAGACATATCAAACTTTGAACAAGAAGAAGAAGATCAAACTCACAATCCTCTAGGATCGCAGTGGTGCCACTCTAGTAGCATCAACACAAAAATCCTGCCATTCTTCTCTGTTATCACTTCCTTGTTTAAATGTGGAGAATATAAATTTTGTCCTGAATTTAATATTATCAATCTATACTTTCTTTAGCTCATCTTGTTCCATCTTCAGCTGTTCCCTGCAAGATAAATTTGGAAAGGAAACAGTGGCTCATTCTAAGATCAAATCGCACACGTTTTCGACACAATCTTTAAACTATAAATAATATGAAATCTTGAAAAAAATAAACTTACATTTTTAGGATACAAGGTACCACAGAACATTTGTCCCAATAGGGAACCAGGTATAAAAAACAGTATGAGAACCACTGTGTTAGGGAACTCAATAGTGGCTATCGAAGGAGTATTTATATAACTGAAATTGCATGCCAAAAATAGCCAAGGCTACTCCAAGTATATAAATAGTAACTAATGGAACACGTGACAATAATCAAAATCGTACCGAATTAAGGCATATTTACGTTTAGCAGTTAGGTCTTCTATTGCGTACGGTCACAACTCAATTCAGAGTTACTTGTAAGTCAATAAAAATCACGGGAAACGTTTGATCAGTAAAGGTAAATATCGCTGTTTGGGATCAGCGTGTATACATATTCTAGAGATGTTCTTGTGTGAAGGACTTGGCACATATTCTAAAGATGTTCTTGTGTGAAGGACTTGGCACATATTCTATAGAAGTTCTTGTGTGAAGGACGGCACATATTCTAGAGATGTTCTTGTGTGAAGGACTTGGCACATATTCTATAGAAGTTCTTGTGTGAAGGACGGCACATATTCTAGAGATGTTCGTGTGTGAAGGACTTGGCACATATTCTATAGAAGTTCTTGTGTGAAGGACGGCACATATTCTAGAGATGTTCTTGTGTGAAGGACTTGGCACATATTCTATAGAAGTTCTTGTGTGAAGGACGGCACATATTCTAGAGATGTTCTTGTGTGAAGGATTTGGCGCAATCAGCCAATTCCAAGAGGTTACTAGATGGTTATTTTATTTATCAAAATTGGTGTTAATCTTTAGTAATATTATTTCTATACAATCAGTTGGATTATGAGTTAAACATGACTACTACTACCAACACTGTATTGTCAATGGCCTTGTTCGTTGAGAATTCTAAAGAGAACTATATAGAAATTGAGAGTAGTCTAGAAATTGAACCCAATACATTGTCTGTTGTTTCAAGTTTTTCTTTCCTTATAGACAATCAGTTTTCTTGTACATTACAATGTGATAAGCACAAATAGAATAAAATATAATTCTAGAGAAAAACAAATAATATTATTATTGCTATTATTATTATTATTATTGTTACTATTATTATTATCATTATTATATGATACGAATCAAGCAACTAGTATCTGCAGTATTATTATTCTCTTCCTGCAGGACGTCGACGTTTGTCAGCATTTGTTGGTGCTATTGTAGTTGGTGTGTGCATATACACTCTACCTCGTGGCACTCTGTCATGGTCCAACAAATATATTGCCGATATATTTTGCAATCGTGTAAAAGTCAACATAACACGTCAAATTGGAGTTCCCTCCAGTAGACTTTTACCACGCACAAGCTCTGTCTACATGAACTTTTATTTTCCTGTTATCAATCAGAAAAATATATCATATTCCTACCACAGAAAATGGGTTGGTTTTCCTGATTTTGAAAACGTTAATTGTTTGGAACCTCTGAATTACCCAACGTTAAATAGGATGTACCCAAATTACTTGCGGAGAGTATTTCCATCAGATTTCCTAGTGTACACAAGAGATTGCAAGTCGTTTCTTAACGAATATGGATACACAAGACATCCATCGGTATTAAAGGAAGAACTGGACTTCCCAATTGCCTTTGTCCTGCTGTTTCACAGAGATTTAGATCAGGTAGGGTCATTACGTTAAATCGAATATTGCTGTTGTTTTAACACTTGCATTTATATTAAAAATTCTTAATGTACGTTGAAGTTTAATGAAAACATAATTAATATATATATTAAATTTTTATTAAGATATTACTTTATTTCAAATGGGAAAATGAAGGAAAGAAGATATAAACGAGCAATACCAAGGTCTGAAAGGGGATCAAATAATATGAACACTGCTATTTACTACTCGTATCGTATTAAAATCGTTTCTGGCTGGAGTTGACTGTCCCATCCCATAAACGGTCAAATCGCATTGATATCATTACTGACAATCGCAATGATCCCCACTCTCAGTGCTAACAAACACAATGATCCCCATTCTCAGTACTAACAAACACAATGATCCCCATTCTCAGTACTAACAAACACAATGATCCCCACTCTCAGTACTAACAAACACAATGATCCCCATTCTCAGTACTAACAAACACAATGATCCCCACTCTCAGTACTAACAAATACAATGATTCCCATTCTCAGTACTAACAAACACAATGATTCCCACTCTCAGTACTGACAATTACATTGATCAAATCTATCACTACTGACAAACACATTGATCACCACTCTCAGAATTGACAATCATATTGATCACCACTCTCAGAATTGACAATCATATTGATCACCACTCTCAGAATTGACAATCATATTGATCACCACTCTCAGAATTGACAATCATATTGATCACCACTCTCAGAATTGACAATCATATTGATCATCACTCTCAGAATTGACAATCATATTGATCATCACTCTCAGAATTGACAATCATATTGATCACCACTCTCAGAATTGACAATCATATTGATCACCACTCTCAGAATTGACAATCATATTGATCACGACTCTCAGAATTGACAATCATATTGATCACCACTCTCAGAATTGACAATCATATTGATCACCACTCTCGCCACTGACACTCGACACTCTTTTATATGAACAAAACTATCAATTGTTACAAAGGCCTCAACCCCATTTCACGGGAACAAAAATAACAGTTGTTACAATGGCCTCAACTCTATTTCATAGGAACAAAAATAACAGTTGCTACAATGGCCTCAACTCTATTTCATAGGAACAATTAGCAGCTGTTAAAATGGCTTCTATCCTATTTTATGGGAATAATTAACAGATTTTACAATGGCCTCAACCTTATTTCATGGGAACACAACTAACGGTTGTTACAATGTTCTTAGCTCTATTTCATGGGGAAAAAATAGTTGTTCTAATGGCCTATTCGTGGAAATATAAATAACAGTTGTTACAATGGCCTCAGCCATATTTCGTGGAAACAGTTAGCAGTCCACTCTCTAACAATAGTCTCAATCTTAAAAAAATATTCAAAAGCCATAGAGGATTGACTTCACTGTATTCGGTTTCCCATAAGTTCTCAGTCAATCTCAACGATGCGGCACGTCGCAAGCCGAGAGTAGCACCCATAAAATGTAACTTCGTAGCTTCAAGCGATAATTCACAGGAATCTCCGAAAAAATCCACCTTGTAAACAAGACGACAAGCTGGATTCGAACCCATAATTTCTTGACCACAAAGAGAACAGCTTAATCAGTACGCTAGGACGATCCTCTTTTTCGTGAGAACAACATTAACAGTTGTTACAATGGCCTCAGCCCTATTTCCTGGAAACATCAAATGAAATTGTTACAATGGCCTAAAATCTATTTCATGTGAACAAAAACAAAAGCTGTTACAATAGTCTCTATACTATTTCTTGTGAGCAGTAATAACAACTGGTACAATGGTATCAACCCTATTTCACGGGAACAAAATTAGCAGATGTTACAATGATATAAATCCAATTTCATGGGAACAAAAATAACAGCTGTTGTTTGTTTGTTTTGCGTTCGCTCCATTGTAACCAGCACGGATATCCGTGCGATTTCCGCCCGGAGGGTGATTAAGTTGTGCCACCGTTATGCGCCTTGTAGGCCTAGCACATCCGATTTCGGCATGCCTTGAAAATTCGGATGGGCTACCCTAGCCTGTGACAGCCTCCATATCTGTCTCCAGGCTCGCGTGTATGTGGTAACTCTTCGCCCGGACAATTTTTGCTCTCGTCTGTCTCGCACGAGGTGTTCCACTGTCTATGAACTTGCCTCGTGTAATTGGACGTACTGTGCCTGTGCCCATCGGGTACTGAACAGTTTCTCATCCGTGAGCCTGGTTCCTTAAGGGGAAGAACTCATCGGAAGAGTTGGAACATGGCTCTTTCGCCCTCTTAGCCGAGGTGTCATTCACCGACATCGTGTACCCGTTGTCCAAGTTAGAATCTCACACCACGCGTTTGAGAGCAAGGCGTTCTCGAGCTGAGCGACCTTGTCCCAATAGCGCCTGAGCCCATCAGGTACTGAACCCTTTCTCTCTGCAAGTGTATTTCCGGTATAGGAAAACATGACATTAGAGTTGGACCAGGGCTAAAATCGTTGTCTCTTTTGTGCCTGAGCCCATCGGGTACGGAACCCTTTCTCTATGCAAGTGTATTTCCGGTATAGGAAAACTTGACAGTAGATTTGGGCCAGGACTGCCATCGTTGTCCCTTTCTTGCCTAAGCCCATCGGATACAGGACCCTTTCTCTTCGCGAGTATATTTCCGGCTTAGGAAGGCTAGACATTAGAGTTGGGTTAGGTCTTCTTGCTTTTCCGAACGCCAATGATTGGGTCTGGGTCTCTGTCTGCAAGAAGCACATGTAACTAGAAGCTCGTCTTGAGCTGACGGAGCTTGTAGTACCCCTTTCCTAGGAACTTTTCACTTTCTATTTGCAGTTCACGCTGCCCTCTAGCGCTGTTCTGCCCTTTCATTGTTTCATTGTACTCAGTATGAAATATATTTGTCTCTCGCCATGTATCCACCTTTACGTGCCTTTTACGATGTTTGCTAATATCGTTTCTTTACTTTTCTGGTATGTTATCTAGATCAATGGTTCACGTCATGGCCGTCCATGTGGCCCCCATGGGCCAAGGAGTCAGAGATATTGTGAAATGTGGTGCCACAGGAAGATTACTTAGCGATAGACAAGGAATATAGCAATATAGGTTAAAAAGCGTTGGTGACTTGTAAAGAACAGTAACTACTTTTAAAAAAAGTTTTTTTGGCTTCGGGAGGGGCATTGAAGTAAATTATTACAGAAAGGAAGCTAAAGGCCAAAACTAGTTTGAGAATTACTGATATAAATATCATAATTTGTTTCTGGTTAGCTGCATAATAATTTGTGACTTCATAGTTTGCTTAAATCTGGTCTGCAGGCTAACTGATTCACTCCGTTAAGCCGATATGTTTTCGCACCTTAAACTGTCGCCACGCCGACCTAGTCGTGTTTCTAATATACTGCTTAATATGCAACTGCGAACTAAAGTATGAAAGGCTTCGGAGCAAATTGATTAAGCTACTATTTCTTAATGATTTATTTCATTACGTACTTCTTTCATTGCAACATTTATTGTTTATAGTAAACATGTATAATTGCAGGTTAATTTCCTACTTCGCGCAATATATCGCCCGCACAACGTTTATTGTCTGTCGGTAGACACCAAATCCAGCATTGAGTTCTTGGAAGCAACCAGGTAAATAACTATGTCTAATCGGTAGATACAAAATCCAGCATTGAGTTTTGGGAAGCAATCAGGTAAGTAACTATGTCTGTGTGTAGACACCAAATCCAGCATTGAATTCTTGGAAGCAATCAGGTAAGTAACTATGTCTGTGTGTAGACACCAAATCCAGCATTGAATTCTTGGAAGCAACCAGGTGTGTAAATACATGTCTATAGATAGACACTTAATCTAACATTGAATTCTTGACATTCGGACAAATAAACAATCCGGGTATTGACTTCTCGCTTGACACGACCACTCCTGCAGTCGACAGCTGCAAATGAGTACCTGACGCATGAGTTAGGGGAGGTAAAGGCAGCAAGGAAGGGAACTGGTCCTCAGCAACCAATAGTTGCTGCGGCTTAGTACATGAAGAGTTATCTTCAACCCGACAGCAGGTCGCTGCCATGGACATACCTTTACCTTTTTAAGAAAGAAAAGAAAATGCAAAGAAAAAAATTCTTCTGTGCTGTGACATGACCTTTTGAAAAGTCCTTATTCCTGAGAAATTGCTCAATGTATTGCTTCCTATTTTTGCTTAAAGACCGTCTGTAAGACGCACCAAAAAAACCCACCATAGATAGAACTATTCCATCACTTTAGTACTCTTGTAAATACTTACATAAGTTGCCTACATTGTCACGGTGCATGAATTTACATTGGTGGTGACACCACGTCATCTAATTGTCAGTATTTAGTGTGAATATATGTGAAGTCAATGCAAACCAACATTATAACCATGATGTACCTTGTACAGTAACATACTAGAAAATACTTTTCTTGTTTCTTATTTTCTACAATTATCTATTGATGTGATTTCGCCTTCATATTGTCGGTTGAACCGACGAAT
This sequence comes from Meghimatium bilineatum, assembly GCA_034231615.1. NCBI lineage: Eukaryota > Metazoa > Mollusca > Gastropoda > Stylommatophora > Philomycidae > Meghimatium > Meghimatium bilineatum. Next base: position 46,918,514 of record CM067316.1, read on the forward strand.
AACACACTGGATTCATTCATCAATATTCAGTACATATGCCAATAAATCTAAGGGTATGCTTTTGATAGTAATTTGACGGGGAGTGGGGAAAATGTTAATCGCCAAAATATGCGGAAATATTGATACAACTCGCTCAGCCCGAAAGGGGAAAAAAATAATAGCGACACTGTTACCTCCAATGCATGTCGTAAGAGGCGATTAAGGGGAGTTTTCGGGGTGAAGTCGGTTGTCCAATCCCAAAGAGAGTCAAAGGGACTAAGAAACCGTGCTGAAGGTAACACAGGGCAAATATCATAATGAACAAAAATAGAAATAAGTGTTACCAAAATAAGTCGTTGTTAGGTTGTTTTATGACTTACTTTGATAACATGTATACCTATTTATGTTCATTCTGCTAATAAGTGATATATAGTGGAATCAATTTCCATGACCACACAGTTTATTTCTTTAAAATAGATTGGTGTAAGTTAAGAAAGTTGTGGATATCACAATTTTGAGCATATTTATGTCCAAAGTATATGTATTACAAGTGTATACCAGAACTAGTGCCAGAGTATTTTGGCTTCCGCCTAAAATGGCCGACTAGAATGAATGTGTTCTCTGTACGGTATTCGATTAGCGGTTATTCCTTCCCAAAAGTAATGGCAATCTACGGGAATATTGTGCCTAGAAATGTCCAATGGATTAATCATGTCTACAGATATAACAACACAACAACCCCAAAAATCAGAACAGACAATACTGAGATAGAATGCGTGGATAAATTCGAATACTTAGGAGCAAACATAAACGGTGCAGGAGACTGCATGGTAGAGATAAGGAAGAGATTGGCAATGGCATATTGTAAAATAGCACGGTTGAAAAACATATGGGAAAACAACAAAATAGAAACGAAACTGCTAATGCTGCGAACTTTTATTTTTCCGGTTACAACAAACGGCTGTGAAACATAGACCCTAAGTAAAACAGCGGCGAAGAAGATCAACGCATTGGAGATGAAATGCTACAGAAGATGCTTAGAATATCATGGAAGGAAAAAAAAGATAAACTCAGATATTATAAACACATTAAAGATTCCAGAGTGTTGGTAAACACAATATCAAAAAGAAACTACACCTGTTTGGTCTTATAAAGAGACATAAACTGTTTAGAACGACAAAAGATGGAGGGCAGAGCACCGGGACGGAGGAGGAAAGGCAGACCAAGAAGACGATGGACTGATGGCATTAAATATAACATGAATACGTCGTTGGAAAATGCAAGCCGCATCGCCCAAGACAGACAAAAGTTCAGGGAGTTCATTGGGAAAACAACGTTCTGGAGAGAATACCTCACATGACACATACCAGAACTATGGCATGTGTCGGGCATGTACAGCTAATGCAAAAAGTAGTTGATTAGATACTGTACGGGTTAGAGCACAGTATTGAGAAGAGACAAAGTAGACAACAAATGCAATCATAGATTTGCCACATAATAAAGAGGATGACACTGGATTTCATAATCAACATGTACGTAGAATGATAGAATTTGCAGTGACCACGAGTCATGGGAATCATTGTGCTTTTTCTGGTAAGATGTTACGATCCTGTAATACTTAGAGTTTGTGCATTTAGGTAGCTGGTGGCGAAGAAAGTCCAGTACTTATAACAAATTCCCTTGTACTATGATGTTGATTTATAATCAAGAATCAAGATACCAAACAAAGAAAACGTACAGGAGAAGAGTAAAAACTGAAATATGAACCATAAAACGGAGTACCAAGTTCAGAATGGCTACAACTTCAAAAGTGTTCTGAGCATGAAACGCTGAGGCAGACATATTGGCCAGAGGAAACAACAATGGAATCAAAGCTCTATGGACCACTGTATAAACTACAAAAAAACAATTACTTTTATTCAGGAGACAGAATTACAGATATAAACATAGTTCAAGTGAACGAAAGAATAAGAAGAAGAATAATGGCTACAGATCTATACTGAAGAGAGTTTGTTATTGCAACAGACGCCAACAAAAGTATTGATCTCCGATTGTTTCTTTAGTGTCTTATCAATGATGATAGAAATTGAGGCTGCGTACCCCTTTTTTCTTTCATCTTTTGAATTTCTATTTTGCAATTACTTTCATTTCCTATTATTTTATAGTTTTATTTTCACATCCTCTTTTCGTACCTTGCATTACTCTTCCAGATCGATAGCCAAGTGCCTACCAAACGTTTTTGTTAGTCGCAAATTAGAGAATGTTGTGTATGCAGGCTACTCTCGATTGATGGCTGACCTCAACTGTTTTGAAGAACTGAAGGATCACCCAGTACCATGGAAGTACGTCATTAATAGTCCTGGGCAAGCATTTCCTCTACGGTAAGTAATATTTCTTTTTCTTTTTTTTTTAAATTGTGGACTATTTTTACGGTAATATTTTCTAACAAATGGAGACATGGATTTTTAAAAAATATTTTGAGTAGCATTTCTTAACAATCTTATGAGTGTGTTTTTAAATTTCAAGTAACATTTGTAAATAGACAGATACAAAAAACGTATGTTATTTATTGTATGTAGCATTTTTTAACAGAGATAATTATTTCCTCTACGTTAATTAACACATTTGTTAACAGACAGACAGTGCTTGTATAGATAGGTTCTTTTTGGCTACTTTTGTAACACCAATCACTATTAATACAGTTATGGTTGTAACAGACATCACTTCAAGCGCTAAAAATTACCATATATAAATACAATGTTAACAAGACGTGTGAGATATGCCAGTTTGTAATTTATTTAATTGGATGCACTTCCTGTCTGCAATCTGCAAACATGCTGTGTCGTGAACTCAATGAAGACATTTTTAGCAACGTGTGATTCTATCTGTTACGATATTTTTTTCATAACTTACACTTATGTTTTCAAAAGTTGATAAACTACAATCCCCAAGTCTAATACTTCTGTCAACATCGATCTCAATTAACAAATGTACCAATAATTTTCTGAATTATGTCTATAAGTTAAATAATTACTCCCATTCAATGGGACAACTTGCGTCACTAGTTTGACAGTCTTCTACATTTACAGCATATAGCACTTTGGTGTAAAACTCAGTAAAAGCCCCTCTTCTTCCCTCCCTCCCTCCTCTTTGGGATAACAGAAAGAACATGATTTTAGTACTAGGATCCAAAGAAAAAAGATGGACTTGCAATGAAAATGTACGAATGTCCTGTGTTTTTTTTTTAAATTTTATAAACACTCTTTTTTTTCTTCCCTTCTACTTCTTTCGCTCACTTGAAATATGTCTGTCTATATCAGTAACCCCTTTTTAAAAATGGAAATGGATCTCCGGTCCTGGCAGTCAGTCATTTTCGTGACCAGTAAATGATTTTTCCAAAGATTCCCGTGGATACACAAGTGAATGTTACTAGTACTGAAAATGGAGTGCTTGATAACGGCTTTCAACGCTAACAGATTGGACAGGTTACAAAATGATCACATCAGAAACGGAATAGGCATTATAAATTATGTATTGAATATATGGAGATACTGCTTGCATAATGGTTGAGAATAAAATACACTCAACTGCATATATGCGCATATAATAAAATACACTCAACTACTTGTAGGCGCATATAATAAAATACACTCAACTACTTGTAGGCGCATATAATAAAATACACTCAACTACTTGTAGGCGCATATAATAAAATACACTCAACTACTTGTAGGCGCATATAATAAAACACGATCAGATTTTACAGTCAGAAGGAGGGGAAGAAAGAGATGAACTGAGAACATCTAAAGATATTTTGAGCAAACATGGATATAGAACGTCAAGATATACAGAAATAGGTAGGTGTGTTACAATAATAATACATAAAACAACTTAACAACGAGATACAGAGACAGATGAAGTTTCGACTATACAGCCTTCATCAGGACAAACATATGACCACAATAAAACAAATCTTACATGGAGACAAATAGGGTTATAATGAGGAGGATAATAGCAGATAGGTAATGAGGGAAAAAAAGATGTGGAAGCATAACAGGTGAGAAAAACGTATGGGGAGAAGTTAGTAAGTAGGAAGGAGAAAGTAGACTGAAGAAAGTGAGATGAACAAAGGAAAAGATATGGTGAAAAGTAAATTAAAAGTACATTAGCAATACTGACCTCACAAGTGGTAACAGAGAATGAATGCTACATACAAACAATCATGATGGTACGAGGGATCAGGTGGGAGAGAGAAAAGGGGAGAGAGAAAGAGGCTAAAAAAGGCAGGAACAGAAGAGAAAGAGCTCACTTGAGAGCTCACAGAGAAACAACAAACCGATGTCACACTTCTGGGCTTGGAACGAAAAATAGAGATGCTTAATGACAACTGTGAATCAGCAGTGTCACTATCACATGGGACGAGACAATAAACACAGGGGAAACTTCCCTGGTGTAGTGTTTATGCCATTCGTTTTGTGCTCAAGGGCGAGTTTGAGTCTTGTTAATAAAGTTGATTTTTTTGGAGATCTATGTGGAATATCGATTTTGAAGATCCATGCGGATTATCGATTGAAGCTACAGAGTTACGTGCTATTTGTAATACTAGCAAACCGACAGTGTAGAACTTATACTCTCGTAGGAAACGTGGAGAATTCTTTAAAAAACTTGTTACAACAGAAATAACGTGTATACGTAGAATTCTCCGAGTAACAATAAAAGACAGAATCATAAACTAAAACATCAGAAGAACAACAAACACAATGCCAATCCTGGATTACATCAAAAGACAACAGATTAAGTAGTTTTCACATTCTTCCAGACTACTATCAGACAGTGTTCCTAAAAAACATTACTATATAGACACGATGGATACAAAATCAGGAGCAGACCATGCAAACGATGGATTACAGAAATAAAAGAGTCAACGAAAACAAACGTATATGAAGCAAATAAAAAAAGCAATCTCCAGAGAACTCTTCTGCCCATGGCACTTCACGACACAAAGGGGTATGACAAAGGAGAAAGGAAATAAAGAAAGTAATACTAGCGGCATGCAGCGTAACGCTTCGTTGAGAGGAACGAAGTACTTATGGGATAACCCCGGGAGCGACTGTGCAATTGTTACTTTGTTAGTAATGTTCGTAACACTGTTTACCAGTAACTTTTACTCTTACTGCCCAGTCCAGAACCGTACTTACAGTGTCAACTCACCTTGATTATACTTAAAAAGTGGCGTTTCTAAGAGTTTGTTTTATTTTTATTTTTTTAACATGTAAAGGACCAATCTGGAAATGGTACGAATTCTCAAACTGTTCAACGGAACAAATGATATAGAAGCTAAAACAGGAAGTCAAAGAGAGGTGGAACGTTATGCCACTAGTTGGGAGTACGTTAAAAACAGTACATCTGGTAAGAATGCCATCTTAATATCTTGTTAGTAACGATATTTACATATAATCTTTACAACTGGCCACACAGGAACGAATATATATGTATCTGTGTGTATATATATATATATATATATATATATATATATATATATATATATATATATATATATATATATATATATATATATATATATATATATTACATACACATACGCGCGCGCGTATACACACGTACATACTGGTGAATCGATAAAATTACAGATTGTTAACAACATAGCCTGTGAAAGATCTAGGAATAAACTCTCATCTCCATCCACAGAGAACTTCCAGATAGACAAATTAAAAGATAGGCAGACAAAAGAACAGGATAATGTTCGTCAGTCAAATAGACAAGACAAGGAGGCATACAACAATATGGGAATGAAATCATACAGTTCTTATAAGACAGTAGATAAAAATGTAGACACGCAAGCATGTAGACTAACATATACCAAACGTGTAGTTAGACACACAAGTATAATCTTTAAAATAGCATTTAGATAGGCATAGTCTACACAGAAGGAAAGTAAGTAAATGTATAGATATGAAAGTAAGTAAATGTATAGACGTGAAAGTAAGTAAATGTATAGATATGAAAGTAAGTAAATGTATAGACGTGAAAGTAAGTAAATGTATAGATATGAAAGAAAGTAAATGTATAGACATGAACATAGACAAATTTGGTAGATTTGTTAGATACTTTTTTATGCGATAATATTCATGGGGTTGATGTTAGTAGATCGCGTGTGTGTGCCCGCGCGTGTGCTTGCGTGCGTGCACACATATACATGCGCGCGCATGGATATAAGCTGGAATATATGAAAGTAGACATGAATAGTCTTAGGTATCTTGGTAGCTAGATACGGGTAAATCAGTGTAGTCGTTCTTAGTGGGACCACAGAGACATCCAGGGGGGTTTAGAAATTGGGGCAGGGTGCACATACATATCTTTGGGGGGGGGGGGGGTTTAAAGAAGGTAACTTTTGAAATGACAGGTGTCGATAAACAAAAAAACCGTTTTTATATATGAGGAAAGTCAACGACCAATTTATAAATACATGAGGGCGACGTAAGAAATTGGTCTTAATAGGTTCATGGATCAAAAAATAACGTCGATAATCACTGGATTAGTGGATTATATCAGTAGATGTGTGTTTAGTTAAATCGTGGGTGAGTTGATTGGGAAGGTTGTGAGTAAACCCGTGTGTGGATTGGTAGAAGAGCAGAAATATAGATTGGTTGATATATGCATGATTGATAGTGTGAGTATATGTTGGGTAGATGATAAGTAGATGAGTAAGCGGGCGGATTGCTGAGAATGTAGACCTGTTGAATTATATATGTATGTGTGTAGATGTACGTAGATTTGTTGAGTTATTTATGTATATGTGTAGATGTACGTAAATCTGTTGAGTTATATATGTATGTGTGTAGATGTACGTAAATCTGTTGAGTTATATATGTATGTGTGTAGATGTACGTAGATTTGTTGAGTTATATATGTATGTGTGTAGATGTACGTAGATTTGTTGAGTTATATATGTATGTGTGTAGATGTACGTAGATCTGTTGAGTTATATATGTATGTGTGTAGATGTACGTAGATTTGTTGAGTTATATATGTATGTGTGTAGATGTACGTAGATCTGTTGAGTTGTATATGTGTAAATGTACGTAGATTTGTTGAGTTATATATGTATGTGTGTAGATGTACGTAGATCTGTTGAGTTATATATGTATGTGTGTAGATGTACGTAGATCTGTTGAGTTATATATGTATGTGTGTAGATGTACGTAGATCTGTTGAGTTATATATGTATGTGTGTAGATGTACGTAGATCTGTTGAGTTATATATGTATGTGTGTAGATGTACGTAGATCAAACTTCGGTGACTAAGAAAGTCATTTGATGTGAGGTTGTAGGATCACAACCCTGACACAGAGATCCTCCAAAAGTATAATTTGAGAATCATATATATCTTGTTCATCAGATCGGAGCTGTGTTAGACCTATCACGTCGTCCAAATATCAGATGAGCGTCTTCCACAGAGATGGTTCTATTGTAAGTAGTGCAAAGGTAAAGTGCTCAAGTGGGTGGCAGAAAAAAGTATCTCAAACACTACAGCACTAAACCAGCTCTTAGAAGCATTGACAACTTTTGACCGCCTAACCTTACATGGCCAGATCAGCGCGAGTATTAAACGAATTACATTTTTTAGAGACAAAAGCAAAATGAAGATGTTAGACTTTTATTTCGTCTCAATACCTTCTTCATTCTTTTTCAAATTGCATCATATATTTCTGAACCTGGAATGGACATCTCAGCAAACTTTGGACAAGCAAACACCAAACCTAATTGATTTTTTTTTCAATACCATGTTGATTTTATTGTCACGATGTAACATAACAACCAAATAGACAGATACACGAGCAGGCAGTCACTTGGTAAATGCATTTGAGAATTCAGAGACTAGGTAAACTTGATCGAAAAATGTTGCTTTTGATATGTATGTGTTTAGGTTGTAGATATTTGTGCATTCTGGTACCTAGACTGAATAATGATTCATGCAAGTAGACAATTTTGTACGAAGGTAGGTGAGTAGAAAGTCATTTATATCAGCAAGTATGTTAATATTATCTTAATTAAGTAGAAAGGTAGAAAGTAGAAAGTCATATATACAAGCAAATATGTTTATATTATCTTAATTAAGTAGAAAAGCATGTGTGTATGCAGCTAAGAATGCTGATTGGTTAGTGTTGATCCAGCGATCCATGGACTCATGTGCTTTCAAACATAGTTAAACAGATAGGAAGGTTGTTGAACACATAAATGAATCGTTAACTTTGTAGGCAGGACAATGTGCCGTATATTTGTATTACATTGGAATTACATAGATATTAAACACTGTGAAGGTGGGTTGGTAGGTAAGAAGGTAGGTAGATTGATAGGCGGGAAAGTGTCCAAGAATGGGTGCTAAACCAGAGAAGATGAGTTATTTTGATTAATTAGGTATGTGTGTGGATAATTAACTATTGGTTGACAGACTAAATGTTGGTGTACAGATATACTCAAATATACCCAGATAATTAACTGCTGGTTGGCAGACAGAATGTTGGTGTACAGGTATACTCAAATATACCCTGATATGACAAGTATGATATTCTCTGCAGGCGAGGTCTCTCTGAAAAAGACAGACGTAGTGCAACCACCTCCACCACATGGCCTTGAGATTGTGAAATGCAGCGCATATGGTGCATTCACTCGACAGTTTGTTGAATTTATTACCACAAACCAAATTGCCAAGGATTTGTTGCAGTGGGCTAGATCCGTCTTCAGTCCCGACGAGCTGTACTGGGCCACGATAAACTACAACACTGTTACACCTGCTCCTGGAGGATTTAAAGGTAATCATACTCAAAGCATGGATATCGGCCTTTACACGTCATGTTTTTGCTTAATTTCATGAGTTTCATTGCTCGGCGTTGGCAAGCGACACGAGGTATATACAGTGACAAATGTAATACACGAAAATAATCAAAATCATAACGTATGAAGGTTTGTTTTATGTTCGTAGGTCTTTACTGACGATGGTCACTGTTTGAAATAAAACAAATCATATGGAGAAAACGTATGAGAACAGTTCTATTTATAAACTCAGATTTAGTCTCCCTATCAATAGAGACATTATATCGAGTGAAGGGAAAACCAGTAAAGTGATACAAAATATCACTATCTCCATCGATGATAAACACCTTAAACAAGTAAATGAGTTCACTTACTTAGGAAGCATTATATCGAGTGAAGGGAAAACCAGTAAAGAGATACAAAATAGATGCAACAAAACATACCAGATCCTAGGACAGATGACACGCATTTTCAAGAACAAAAATGTAAACATAGACACTAAAGTTGCATTATACAAGACTATTATTATTTCATCACTATGCTACCAGTGCCATACCTGGACAATGACAGCACAAGACAAAAGAAAAATAGTGACAACAGAAATGACATGTCTACGAAGAATACTTGGAGTGTCATTAAGAGATAGAATTAGAAACGATAACATCAGACAGATAACCAATACAATACCAGTAATGGAACACATCAAAAGACAGCAGATCAAGTGGTTTTCACACGCTTCCAGACTACCGACATATAGCATGCCACAGATGGCCATGACACATAGACATAACGGTTATAAAGCCAGAGGCAGACCACGAAAAAGATGGATCACAGAAATCAAAGAAGCCACAGGAACAAGCTTACAAACAGCGCACAAGAAGGCCATCTCCAGAGAACTCTTCCACCCCTGACGCTGCAAGGCAAACAAGGGACACAGCGTATAGATAGATAGAGATAGATCAATAGAGACATTATAAGACATCTGGTTAAAAAACAACTTCATAATTTTAGAATCCGAATGCAAATGGTATTATTAAATCGCGTCCACTCAAGATCGCTTGAAGTGGGCTAGGTTCTGTATTAGCATTCTTTGTATTTGAATTAGTCAGTGCGCTTACGACCGTAATCGCGCATTCTTGTAACCACTTGAAATCGCATCTAGTAATCAACAAGTCTATAATTCGGGCCACTATCACATTTAAAACAAATTGTACACTTTTTGTTTATAAATATGAAAAAATGGTGAGGCCGGTGTATGAAGGTTTTGTTTGAGGGGTACAAACCTTTTCCTAGAGAAAATAAAACATGGTGAGGGCGAAATGTAAATGGTTTGTTTGAGGGGTGCAAACCTTCTCCATGAAATAATACACATGGTGTTTAGTACTAACAAACTAGTAAATCATAGGGTAAAACATCCCCCTCCCCCTTAGCCGTCTTAACACACAAAAATCATCGGAAATCCCACCCAAAAAAATCTTGGAAAATCCCACAAAAATACTATGATTCATTTGTTTTCCTACCTATGACTTATCTATTACCCTGAAAATGGTTAATGCGTGTATTTGCTGTTTGGGTCATCTTTTTTACATTTTGTACCTAACATTTGGGTACACATTAAATGACCTGACATCTTTTATGCTCTGTCCGCAGGTGTGCCAAAGGAGACACCCTGGCTAACCAGTTTTTCAGTTTGGGAAGCGGGACAACAATCCTCGTGTGTGACGAAATTTGTAAGAGGTGTTTGTATATTTACTCCTGGCGACTTACCATTGTTGGTTAAACAACACCAGCTGTTGGCCAACAAATTCCACATAACCCATCACCCAGTGGCTTTACACTGTCTTGATCAGCTGATATATAACTTGACAATAGCAAGAACAGTGAGGAATATGAATTTCTATGAGAACTTAGACTTAAAGAACAGAAAAGGAACAAAACAGTAATTGATTGTATTTTAAACTATCAATGTTTGGTTTATAGATACAAATGTAAAGGATGTTTACCAAGTCCTTCACCAGAAGTTTGCCGAGCGCTCTGGTCACAATCGGGGTCAGTTATAGAAGCTGAACGAATTTTCATTTGACTTACAACACAAATATATACAAAGTATATCACGAATAAATCACATATAAAAAGTAACCACTAACCAATCATATCAATCAAGATGAGCACCGTTGTGTGAGACCAGAGCGCAGGACCGATATTTGTGGAAGGTTTTTGACTGAAACATTGATTTTTTAATATTTTTTTTTAAATGCATAAAAAAAGTTTATCTTTATCAATATATTTCCTCATCGTCTATATGACATCAGATAGCCGCCGATGATGTTAGATGACAAGCTGTGTACAAGAATACACCAGAGCTGAGCGGAGGTGATATCAGAGTTAAACATAATGGGGATTGGTAAGACCCATCATCAGAAAGTGACTAAGCATTAAAACTAGACATATTCTTGATTTTAACTAACAGCGCAGAAGTCGAATTGGAATTTTTTTTTTAAAGATATTATGAGAAAAAAATTAAGCTTAAATCATCAATGTTTACCTGGCGGAAACAACTTGAAAAAAAAATAACAAAACACTATGCCGGAAGTAAATACGTCTCTATGTTGCACAGAGAGCTGACAGGATAAATATATGGAGACAAGAGGAAGATTACAACTACAGTTCATGACAAGATCACCTGGATAGTCTAGAGTAGTCAGCCTGTATTCATTTCTTCTTTTAATAAAGAAATCCCTTGTAGTGAGAGCGTGTTTTACAATGTAGTAAGAGCGGTTTTTTTACAATGTTGTGAGAGCGTTTTTTTTTACAATGTAATGAGAGCATCTTTACCGTGTGGTGAGGGTGTGTTTTACCACGTAGTCAGAGCGTGTTTTACCACGTAGTGAGGGCGTGTTTTACCACGTAGTGAGAGCGTGTTTTACCACGTAGTGAGAGCGTGTTTTACCGTATGGTGAGAGTGTGTTTTACCGTATGGTGAGATCGTGTTTTACCATGTGGTGAGAGCGCGTTTTACCGTGTGGTGAGAGCGCGTTTTACTGTGTGGTGAGAGCGTGTTTTACCGTGTGGTGAGAGTGTGTTTTACCGTGTGGGCAGAGTGTGTTTTACTATGCAATAAACTAAAAAGTCATTGATTTAAAAAAAAATAATATTAAGAATAGAAGATGTCTGTGATTTATCATGAACATTGTTATAGCAGCGTATATGGGGTATATACATTTGTGTGTGTGTGTGTGTGTGAGAGAGAGAGAGAGAGAGAGAGAGAGATGGAATGAGAAAAAGTTTACAAAGGGCTCAAAATGCGGAGATGATTACTTCATTGTACTCGGGTTATTCCATAAATATAGCAAGCCGTCTTTTGAGACTATTCATAGCAGGCAGTTATGTTAGCTTCAGGGGCGATAAGAGTCTCAGACAATTGTTAGCTGCAGGGGCGATAATCCCCAAGAGTCTCAGACAATTGTTAGCTGCAGGGGCGTTAATCCGCAATAGTCTCAGACAATTGTTAGCTGCAGGGGTGATACTCCCAAGAGGCTCAGACAATTGTTAGCCGCAGGGGTGATAATCCCCAAGAGTCTCAGACAATTGTTAGCTGCAGGGGTGATAATCCCCAAAAGTCTCAGACAATTGTTAGCTGCAGGGGTGATAATCCCCAAAAGTCTCAGACAATTGTTAGCTGCAGGGGTGATAATCCCAAGAGTCTCAGACAATTGTTAGCTGCAGGGGTGATAATCCCCAAGAGTCTCAGACAATTGTTAGCTGCAGGGGTGATAATCCCCAAGTCTCAGACAATTATGTTAGCTTCAGGGGCGATAATTCGTAAGAGTCACTGACAAAATGCACTTGTAAATACAATGTCACGCTTTGGTGGCTAATCTGTTACCTCATTAACATAAAGCAATTGACTTGGCCATTATGTCATTTAGATCCTGGTGATCTTAGGCAAGAACACAAAGCAAAGGATGACAATATCTTATATGAAAATTGTGATCCATGATATACACACAAATATATACTGATACTAGATATACACACAAATATAAACTAATACTAGATGTACACACAAGTATAAACTGATACTAGATGTACACACAGGTATATACTGATACTAGATGTACACACAAGTATAAACTGATACTAGATGTACACACAAGTATAAACTGACATTAGATGTACACACAAATGTAAACTGACATTATATGTACACACAGCTATAAACTGACATTAGATGTACACACAACTATAAACTGACATTAGTTGTACACACAATTATAAACTGACATTAGCTGTTCACACAACTATAAACTGACATTAGTTGTACACACAAATATAAACTGACATTAGCTGTACATACAAATATAAACTGACATTAGATGTACATACAAATATACACTGACATTAGATATGCATACAGTTATAATCTGACATTAAATGTACACACAAATATAAACTGACATTAGATGTGATTTTTGTTAGCGGAATATTTATTTGTTCACAATATCTGCCAGTATATATATTTGAAGATTCAATGTCTTAAAAATTTGGCAAAATAAATTTGAGTTCAAGCCTAACCTGAAAGGCAAGTACACGTGGGACATCCATATGAATCGAAAACTCTTCCGTGATGGCAAGGGGTATTGCAGACAGCTCCACCACATTGTGGTTTTTGCTTGCACTCACAAGTCTCGCAGCCATTTGAATTTATGATTCGTCCAAACTGGCAATTGAGTGTGCACGAAGTTTCACAAGGTGCAGGCTTGCATTGGCAGGTTTGACATCCGTGTTTATCCGTAACGTAACCATGGTGGCAGTATACTGCGCACTTAACGTAATGGCTGCAAACAGAATACTGCTTACACCTGCAGGCAGTGCAACCCTTCTCATCTACGTAAGTCTCGGTACCCCCATGACATGCTCGTGGACACTTACTCCTAAAGCAACGATCCAGACATTGGCAAGTATTGCAACCCCGTGCATCTTTCTTGTAGACTTTGCATGGGAAACGTCCGGTCACACATTTCAATTGAGGACAATGGTGAACTGGATGACCTACAATCCTATCTGGCACACACTTACATCCTGCAGCGTCCAAAACATGCCCGTGCGGGCAGTGTACTGAACAGCCACTGTTGTATCCTAAAATAGATAAATATTTCACTTTCAAATATAAACATAGAAATATATCGTAAATCCAAATTTAACCAAAATATAAATAAAATATTTCATGCGCATAAAATTTGGTTCACCTTAATATTTATTAAGTATTAACCTTTCAACGTACTTTTGGAACACATATCTTCGACGAACATCTTTGGTATTCTGTCTATGACTTTTTGTCGAGGTGTTTCTCGGTTTAAGAAATGTTGATGATACAACATTACTGTGACACACACGAGGATAAAATTATCAAATACTGCATACGTTTTATCAAAGAACAATAGAAAGAAAAAGTTTCAGAATAACAAAATATAACTAAGGTTACAACATACTACAAAACCACTAACATTGTCTCAATATCTATCAATACGGTTATAATGTGCCTAAATCGTTACATTCCGTGTAAACTCATAGGTGCTCAGTCTCCCCCAGCGTTTGACGATGTGTATTCATGCTAATGGCTTCTGTGGTCCGCTGGTTAAACATTTTTCTAATTTCTCCCTAATGCGTCCAGTTCTACTACTTCTACCGCACTTAATACCTAATTCTCAAAATCTCATCCTAGACATGTCATCGATGGAGGTGTCCACATCAAGCAAGCGCTCATAAAACAGTTTTAGCAATTTGCTTATCCATTATCCACTCCCCGTCTATTGATACCATAAGTGTAAGTCTATCTGCTCCTTCATTACCGCGCACACTAGCATGTCCGGGAAAGTGGATCTATGGGACATTTTGCAGTTTGAATACAGCTACAGATGGCATCCACTCGTAACAGCACATGTCATTTTTAATCTAACGCGGCATGGACTAACGCGGTCTGACAAGATAACCACCTGAGTTTCAAAGAGCCACATTAGGGCTGCGGTAACACCTTGATCTCATACCTCATACTAAATGAACTTTTTCTGTGTGTTGTGCTTCGGTCAGCTACGAATCTACCAAAAGAGCTAAAAAAAACAACTAGCTAGACCTTTCTCTCAGACACACAGATCCATCGGTAAATACAATGGCATTATTACTTCCGGAGTTTTAAACAATCATTTGGTCAATTTCAAGGCTTGCATTTTCATTCCCCAATCTTTGCATTCCCTGCCAAGGGTTATTATGACCTTGTGAAAATCTTTCATGGCACCATCGATCAGGCGCCATTCTTTTCATGTTAACAAAATCGAGACTGCGATTACCACTCCTATTATCGTCTATTATTGTCGCGCGTAATTATTTTGCCCTTTCTATCACCAATATTATTGTGATGTGGATATCCCTGGTCAGAAACGACACACGTGTATGTTTTTGTTTAGGTTAAAGTATGAGAGTAACGTAGTGATAAAAGCATATATCTAATTTTTAGCATGGTGGTGTCTCTAGTGCAACCGATGAATATTCGCATCACTTCATTATGCACACACTGCAATCACATTGCGATCATGATATCGTGTGGATTTCCACTCCATAGTCGACTACAATAGACATTATCAACAAATTTAAGAAAAATACCAGCACCCACTCTGAAGACTTGCAGTTACCAAAGCTTAAAGTGTTGCAAACCCTCGCCTACATCGCAGTATCGTTTGTTCGACACTGTGTTTGACTGCGATCAAAGGTTACACCAAGACAACACAGATCATCACAATGTTCAATATTTTATCTATCAAACGTGACCTTCGGTAGGTCAGCCTTCGGAATGCAATAATTAATAGAGCATCACACCATGCCCGCTTTCTCAAATGTTGACCTGTGAGGTTACTAAACAAATCTCAGAATACCATTGACCAAAAATATTACCAATACGGTTATCCCTGAGAGAAATAAATGTAAGAGAAATCTGGCTAAACAAACAATGCTCTCTCCTACAAATTTCATTGCGATATCAATACAAGACAGCCTAAGAAATTCAATAATGGGGGAAGGGGGGGGGCGATGATGCCAGGATGGGGAAAAAAGGAATCAGGACAATAATAAGATAGACACAAGTTATCAAAGACCACATGACGCAGAAATATTAATATCAAATCGGCAGGAGTTTCAAAAGGCAGTGATGACTGATGTATTCTGTCCAAGATATGTTTCTTGACGATCATATATCTTGGTCCTCCTATTGTTTCTCTTCTCTGCTAGTTCAGAACACATCGCATGTTGAGGTTCAGTTTGCTTCTTCGTGTAAAAGGGAAGGGATTTGAGAACTCCAAACCAATACACTATTACGGGACGGGTGTACAGCAGCTTGTGAACCATTATTTTCTCAATCTAAAGCATAACCAAACTCAGACAAAATGTGTTTGCAAACAAGAAGTCCGGGGGCGACTGAGCAAAAACTGGACAACTGAGAAATTCACAAAGCAAGTTGAGGGACACGTGACTGTACGAAAAACACACTTAGTAGGAGAGACAACCTTGTTGCAGAATGATCGACTAGATCAGAGTATGAGAAAACTTAGTATGATAAACAACTTCATATGAGAAGCGGGAGAGATACACGTTTTCAACCTAAGCGAATGACTGCCTAGATGTGTGTGGCTCAAGAAAATTCAAGTAGGAAGCATGAGGATAAATGAAAATAATTCTTACAGCTGACGGGAATTACAGCTGTGGCTCAAGAAACCAAGTGTGTGTATTTTTGGTTGTTTTGAAATGTGGACATAATATTGATATCTTATGGTACATGAGGGACCCGATCTGAGTGATGTAGATAGGAATCATCAAACTTGAGATATACCGTTAGATTTGATTGGCATTTGAGAATAATTAGGTAACGGTAAAGGTTAAGTCCCATAGCAGCAACCTGCCGTCCAGGATGAAGAAAACTTTTCGTGTACTAAGCCACAGCAACTATTAGGTGGGGTGACCAGTTTCCATCCTTGCTGTCTTTACCTCCCCTAACTCCATGCGTCAAGTACTCGTTTACAGCTGAGTCCACAACCGGAGGAGTGGTCGTGTTAAGCGAGAAAGCAAAACCCGGATTTTGTTCGTTTTCCGGACGTGGTTTCGCTGTAACCCGATGATAGCAAGCAAGCTCACTATCAACTAGACTACCGTGCTCCCCGAGACAGCCCTTATAGACAGTTCATATAATAATAATTGATTGATTGACAAGTGCAAAGCCTATATGCACTAATATAAGCCATTAGATTTGATTGGCATGTGTGAACACTTAGAGATAGGTGAAGGTTGTGTTCTAAGATTAGAATTCTTCTTCAGCGTTCGTTCTCAAACTCCCGTTTGATCTCCTTTGTAGCATGACCATATTCCTACTAGATTTCCAGCAGGATGTAGTCCAGAGAATGAAAATGCGTTGTGTCGCCGTTTATTTGCACAAATGGCCCGACATATCCGTCTTCGGTGATAGGTTAGATTATAATTAACAAATCATTACGAAACTGTGATAGCGACAGACTTTAGAGACATTGATATAATAATTAATTGATTGACAAGTGCAGGGACTAGTTGCACTTAGTTATTAAACTTTATAACACTTGTGAATAACTTAGAGGAGGAATCTAATTATAACGATAAAAATGACGAATTACTATAATCTCCACACTGACGTTGGAGATAGAGACTTAGATACAGTAGAAATCCGATTATCTGAATCCCAATTAACCGAATCTCTAATTATCCGACTCTAATTTTGGTGAAATAATTTTAGAGCGAGAGCGTTAGCGGACGCGGTAGAGAGGTCTCGGGGAAATACGCACGTTCCGTTACTATGTAGTTTATTTGCAATACATAGTTTATAATATATTTCTGTACTTTTATCAATAAAATTCAGTTAATTTAAATGTATGATTGTATGTATGTACACTGTTTTGCTTCATTCCTGAGCTACATCAAATTATCCGAATTTTCGTTTGTCCGAATCACCCGATCCCAATTAATTCGGATATTCTGATTTCTACTGTATATTTAAATGAGACATTAGTCTGGACTGATATTTATTAATACATTATAGACATGACTTGTACATGGGTTGTAGATAGCACATTGGACTGAGAGATTAGGTTCTGGTAGGATAGCATCTAAGGCACATGCTTGGAACGGGAGACAGTTGACGTTGACAATTAGTAACTATGAACTGAGGAACTGACAATTAGTAGGGATACATTCTTTTGACAAGTGGAATTTAACCAACCTTCATCGGAATTTACAATCAATATCGGCTGTCGTCAAGGATCAAATGAGAATACTGTCCAATGTGTTTGGATAGGGATGGACTTTGAGAGACCGCAGACGATCTCATCTAAGAGGATCCCGAGATCCGAGTAATTATACGTTAGGTGATTGTATTGGATATGGATTATAAGTTAGGTGATTGTATTGGATATGGATTACAAGTTAGGTGATTGTATTGATATGGATTACAAGTTAGGTGATTGTATTGGATATGGATTATAAGCTAGGTGATTGTATTGGATATGGATTATAAGTTAGGTGATTGTATTGGATATGGATTATAAGTTAGGTGATTGTATTGATATGGATTATAAGTTAGGTGATTGTATTGGATATGGATTATAAGCTAGGTGATTGTATTGGATATGGATTATAAGTTAGGTGATTGTATTGGATGTGGATTATAAGCTAGGTGATTGTATTGGATATGGATTATAAGTTAGGTGATTGTATTGGATATGGATAAATTAGGTGATTGTATTGGATATGGATAAGTTAGGTGATTGTATTGGATATGGATTATAAGTTAGGTGATTGTATTGGATATAAATTATAGGTTAGATGATTGTATTATTGATAATAATTGTTTAGATTTATTAATTGTATTATGTGGATTGTCTGGGTTTAAATGTTATGATAAAAGAAGGCACTTAAAGCCCAAATAAAAGGTCTTTATATAGTAAATATGGTTGGACTTAAATTGATGATTACTACAAGGTATAATTAAGTATAATAAAATATAAGAGAGGAGAGAAACGATTACAACTTGGATACCTTAGTCCAGGATTGCCATGTATTAATCATTGAAGCCTCCTACCATCAGACGAATGTATTACTCTGTATCAAGAGGTGGGAGGCTCTTACTATCAACGATTTCGCTACCACATTCGTCTTCTGTGTCCGTTCTCATAAGCCTGAAGATTAGCAGGATGCAGTTCGGATAACTGAATGCATTGTTATAGTTTACAGCCTGTATGGCATCAGGGACGTGGATTTTAGGGTGCACAAAATCGAGGCCATGTCTACGTTCCAGGCATGTCGCAGGAGACTACTACGGAAAGTTGGGGGATAGGTTGCCAACCTGTTGCCTGTGAACAAAATCATATCTTGTCTCAATTTCTTACTTTTGTCTTTTATTCAATAACCCCCAGAGATGCAGGCCAGCGGACATTGGACCTTTATCCTTTTGTGGCAAACTCCTTGGTGATGGAGAGGAATACTAAATGTGCCATCACTGGGGATGGGTCAGAAAATATGACAGAAGAAAGATGAGATAGTTGGTCCAGACGTGTGTGTTGCAGTCTTGATAATTCTGGGATACTGGAATGTCTTTCTTCGGGGACTAAACATATATTCATAAACCTCCCTTACACGACCATGCCTTTGAGACAACCTTATGTGGGTTCCGGTGTCGCCTCAGTTACATAACCTAGGAGAACCTATGCTTTTGATAGTGGCTATGAACTGTCAAGAGCCAACTGATCGCATCTAAAGGGGTTATTTCATCATCATCTGCAGCATGTTCTATTTCATGTCATGTGGTCAACGTGTAATTTAGGCAAAGTAACTATATCTGTAGACCAGAGTGGAATCACTGACATCAATATCCAGAGGCCCCACGTCCAAATGAAAGTTAGTTTGTGCTAAATGGGAGACGGAGCTTACCCAGAGCGCAACTCTCTCTCTCTCTCTCTCTCTCTCTCTACTTGTATCTGTTTATTTCTTCCAATAGTGTTCTCCTTGGTTTTACTATCATAATAGTTAAAACATACTATTCTACACAGGTATCCATCCATCATATTCTCCGTTCTCTCTAGGATAATCAATTAGATATATGTATCAGGCCCGTATTTGGAGGTAGATAAGTAGGTACAAACCGTACCTACCCTTAGCAAATATGAACATGCCTTTTAGTACTAGAAGATAACCGAAATGTCGGTTAAAAACACTTTCCTTAGTGAATTTTTGCAGAAAGGTATATGTTCCGTCAAATAGTGAAATGTACACACCAAATCGGACCAAAAACTCCTCTTTTCATTTTTTTAAAAGATAATTCCCCCTTCTTAATGTAATCATATATACGTCCCTGGTTTGTGGATTGAATCATTTAACATAAGTAAACTGTCTTTTTATCAAAAGATGGTAATGCAAACAAAGAAATATCCACCCGCACAGGGGCGCTTAACAAGCGTTCTAGTATATAGCGCTTACTACAATTTATCAACCCGCACAGCTCTAACAACCCGGGTGCTTAACATGTTTTCAAATATATGGCTCTCACACCCATTTAACAAAACTTTGATTAATGTGTGAATAGTATACGTGCTAACATACGGATACGAAAACTGGAAATACGCACAATCAAAAGACATTACATAAATTAATCCGCCTTGAAGATAAATGTCTTCGAAATATATTAAACAAAAAATGAACAGATTTTAAAACAAACAATTCAATGAGGGAAGAAGCTAATCAAGAATTTTTGTCATGTTTCATAAGAATACTTTGTAACTATGTCAACCATGTAGGCCTACATAGAATGGATGAAGTAAGACTTCCTAAACAAACCATCATGTGAAAGGCAAAGGCAAAACGAAAAGTAGGTATCTTTTCTTAGTATTATTATATTATTCTGCCACGATATTTATCTTCTTCTTCTTCTTCTTCTTTCGTTCACGTGAAACATGTCTATATCTGTAATTATGTCTCCTTAATAAAACTCACTGTCTTTTGTAGTTCATACAGTGTCCCATAGAGCTTTGATTCCGGTGTTGTTTCCTCTGGCCAATATGTCTGCCTCAGCGTTTCATGCTCAGAACACTCTTGAAGTATATGTTTGGCACTCTGTGCTGCCTGTCCACATGTACACATGGCCGTGTTGCCAATCTTGAACTTTGTATACATGTGACTGCGGAGTCGGTTGTGTCCTGTTCTGAGACGTAGAATTATAACTTGTTCTGGTCTGTTCATAATGTGATAGTCATCTTGTGTTGGTGTTTGTGGTTTTCTTATTGACTTTATCATCTGTTTTTTCTGATGGTAGGTGATTGGTATATCTGGTTGGTCTTCGGCAGCACCTTCTTTAGCCAGTTGGTCTGCTTTTTCATTTCCTGGTATTCCACAGTGAGAGGGTATCCACTGCATGGTTATCCTATACTGGTAAGACAATTCGCTAAGTAGTTTTTTTAAGTCTATTAGTTTTCAAGACTGGAGAGCTTGAAGCACTGACCTTGCATCTGTCAGGAATACCACAGGCTGTAGGCCAGAGTTGGAGTTCAGCAGTTTTTTAGCTGCCACACTAATTGCCTGGATTTCTGCATCATAATTATTGCAGAATTTTCCTGTCGGTGTTCTGATTGTATCTCTAGTCTTGTGTGGATATTCTATATATACACCTGCACCTCCATTCCTCACAGCATTCTGTGCTGACCCATCTGTGTATACTCTGACCCATATATCTTGTGGATATTCCTCATTCAGGAAACTGAGGGTGACTGTCCTTCGCTGCACACTGTTCTGTTCGTCCTCGCTTAGTATTACTTTCACATGGGTCTGAATGTATATTGACATTCCATGCCTTTCACTCCACGGGGTTTGTTCTGGTACAGACCTTAAGGGGCTGTCAACTTCAGGTAGGTCTGTAAGTTGTCTACGGAGTCGTTTAGCTTGATGGATAAAACTGCTTCTTTTCAGTCGCCCCATTGCTAGATTTTGGAATCTTTCCTTCATTGGATGACTTGGCATACACTGAAACATTTCTGCTTGAATTAGTACTTTGATATTTATCTAATGTGCAGCATCTGCTGGTCATAGTAATTGTCCAGCCTTGACCAATAACTCAAAGCTATCAAAAACCAAATTTGTTTTGAAACATTTAATTTCACAATTTCAGGGGCAGTCTTTTTTTCAAACGTTGATATCCATTACTTGTATCTGGAATGTTTTGATCGATAAATTTATGTTGATTCAATCTTTGAACATGTGTAGATGCATCCCTTGAACTTTCTTTCACTGTAACTACAACATCTAGTAAGATTTTAGTACTTATCGGATTATCTCAGAAAAACTTACCAGCATTAGAGCATGCAACGAAAGCAAACACAACCAAAAGCCCAATAAGTGCATTTTTAAACTCCATGGTCTATGTATACTTTTCTCACCAACAGAGGAGTATCTATCTTGTCTAATTGCCGCGTGTGATACCAACCAGTATTTATATATTGAATGCAGTCTCATTTATTTACACATGTAAGTATAAAGTGGACGAATGGTAGTCGGTGTGTGACAGTTATATAAAGAAATGTGTAGGCGTATTTTACCTGGCATGTTTACTTAACTTAAACATCTTCAAGCCACGCTTGTCATATTCGCTGGTGGAGACGAGTAGAGTAAATGTCCAACTAGAAGTCCAACTTACTCATAGCTTGACACCCACTTTACCTCCAGTTCAAACTGCTTAAATCAATTCGGTCCAACCCGTACACATATCCGTCTTTTGCTGTCCAAATAAATATAGGCATACATAGGATCACAATTAACAGATAATTAATGCAACTTTTGTGTGGTCATGATTTCTCATCAATGACCATCTTCCCTTTCATTAAGAACACTAAAACAGATGCAATGTAGAAAACTATATATCCAGTACATTGTGCACATAAAAAGGTAACCATTATGTTATAGAATTAGTATTTGAGCCAACTTCACATCACGATTGACAGAACCCTAGATACTTAGTCTTCCCTAGAAATGTTCATAGGTGTTCCTGTGAATAGTCTAAGTAGATCGTTTGAAAGACAAACACACTTTTAATCCAACGACTCAACATTTTATTATGTATAAACGCGTCATCATCACTTCAGCAGCTGTATAAATTCCATGCCCCTTATTGTGTCTACGTAACTTCAATACTGAAGCTTTTCTTACAGACTGTAATATCACTTTTTACTGTACAGGAGCTGTCCATGAATTACATAAGTTTTATGATTTTTTAACAAACCCCCCCCCCCCCCCGTTCTCTTATCAACAACTGTCAAGAATTCAAGGACCAACTCTTAATAATTATATCCCCCAAAATATTGCCTTTCCACCTAAATACATTTTGAAAAAAATAATGTATGAAAATGATACATGTTTTATTCCACTTTTTAAAAAAAATGTTTCAAAGGTTCTTTCCCAGACCACGTGCCTACCAAGTATTTCGCCTGTTTACACAATGTGAAGGAAGTTAGATATTATGCACAAGTTTATTCCCAGTTTGTCATAGTACGCACAGTTTTCGTGCCGTCAATTAAATTGCGTCATTTAGCAGACCGTGTTCCCATAAAAAAAAGACTAATTTTAGCGGATACTACATTATGCCACGATTTAATACCACGAATGCGCATCGGAGGAGAAAGGATGATGCTAGAGTTTAGGAAGGGGTAAGGAGATTTATGAATAGGATTACACCTAATTATAACCCTAGCACCCCCTCTCCCGTCTCCTAAATTATATACATCTGTGTCTCAAATGAGGAGAAAGCTGTGTTGCCTCTTTATCAATCGAAGGCATCGATACAGTAGCCATTACTCTAACAGAAATGTATCGGCAGAGCGACGTCACAAACTACTAAAAAAATACAATCGGACAATTATTTCAAAACTATGACCGCAGGTAGGCGCGCGATCTTGGGCAAAAAAAAAAGTCTCAAATTTAAACTATTTAATTGGTTTATAAAAAAATGTATTGTTGACGGTCAACTTTTGTCAACAACCGTCAAACATTTTTCATCCCCCCCCCCTTTTTCCCAATGTAATTGTTGATGTTATTTATATATAGTCAATTATCTTAGAATTTTCAAGTTAAACTTGAGACTACGTACAACTTGTGTAGCATAATTTCTAAGTTAAACTTAAAACTACGTACAAATTGTGTAACATAATTTCTAAGTTGAACTTGAAACTACATACAAATTGTGTAACACAATTTATAAGTTAAACTTGAAACTATGTACAAAATGTGTAGCATAGTTTCCAAGTTAAACTTGAAACTACGTACAAAATGTGTAACATAATTTCTAAGTTAAACTTGAGACTACGTACACATTGTGTAGCATAATTTCCCACTGGTGTTGAATCCGGTGTAGTTTGAAAATCACTCAGTATAATCAATTTTCTACAATAAGATGTCGCAAATTATTGTGATGTGATTACATAAACTTCGACCACCATATGTGTAATTGTACTACATCCTGGTTTAAATCAAGCTAGATTCTGATCAGCGGTTTTGAAAGCTTGTCTCATAACTCACTACACACGTCTCACCAACGCACCAACCACTTGTCGAAGATAAAGTTTTCAAGTATAGGAAGGCATTGAAACGTCTTAAAGTGAAGTGCTTCTACAGCACGCTCTAACATGAGGAAACCATACTGATCGCATACGTCTGTATCAAAGTAAACGCACTGTGATGTGGTAAGATGGAAATGTCAACGTTAGAAGTTAGCATTACTTATCTGAACAGATAACAGAAAACGGACGAAAAGCTTCTGCAACATTATTTTGAAATGAACGTCTATTATTTATTTTTTTCGTTTGAATGAAATTGATTTTGCTTTTGTCTTTTTTTCACATGTTACAACGTTTTCTGCGACATTTGGATTACCAATAGTTTAACCTAAATTACTACTTTAATGTTTTGTTCTGCACAAAATTTAAATTCTTCACCTTCGTTCACTATCAGGCCTCCTGATTGATGACTCTGGCAAAGGTAGTACTTAACCCCAGGCCCCGACAGAGTCGTAAAGTTTTTCATGAAAGGAGACAGGACATGACCAAGTGTCTCTCCGTCCTTCGTCTTGCGTAAGTCACTGCCATATGAATGGTGTCACGTGTGTAGAGGTGGAAAAAAACAAGCAGTCCTTACCGGACATGGAATCCCTCCAAGCAGTCCAGACATAGATTCCCCCTCCCCCCCCCCCAAACAGTCCAGCATAGAATCCCTCCAAGTAGGATAGACATGAATTTCCTTCAAACATTCCAGATATGGAATTCCTCCAAGCAGTCCAGACATTAATTTCCTTCAAACATTCCAGATATGGAATTCCCCCAAGCAGTCCAGACATGAATTTCCTTCAAACATTCCAGATATGGAATTCCTCCAAGCAGACCAGGCATGAATTCACCCCAAGCACTCCAGAAATGGAATCCGTCCAAGCAGTCGAGACATAGATCTTACCCCCCCCCCCCTCAACAGTTCAGGGTGGAATCCCTACAAGTAGTCCAGACATAGACCTCTAACAGTCTCCATCACAATGTAGATTATGAGTGGAGTAGTCAACCCACACCCAAGCGTCATAGTCAACTCTTGTGACATACTTGACAAGCAGCAACGGATATATTATTCACGAGACCCTCGGAAATACATATAGGCCTCTACTGGTTAATAGGGAAAGCAAACCTTCGTAATGACTAATTTGATTATTTCTATGATTTTCATTGGTCACCATAATTATAGATAGACAGATAAAGATAGACTATAATTATACTTTGTGTGGCAGTCAATGAAATTCAAGGGAATAATCAAATCGGTCATTTTAAAAGGCTTGTTTTTACCATGAGCCAATATGTCTTACAAAGCTGAAGAACACGATTATTCATTCAGAAGAACACGATTATTCATTCAGAAGAACCCCGTCAACACTTGAGCAACAATTTTTCATGAATTTTTCTTGTTTGTGTTGTGTTTTATTCTTTAGCAAACTACTGAAGTATTTATATTTCACTAGAAAATCACTAGAAAATGTTTCAGAAATTATTTAATTTTTTTTAATCAATTCGAAAATGTATTAAAAAGTTAGTAATTTGGCGATTCTTCGCCATATTTTACCAGAAATGTGAATATAATTTCAACTATCTGACAAGCCGATTCAGGTTCTGATTGCCATGTTTTCTATATATTATCTACTGTGGTAGTTACAACACGCAATTACTAGAATAATTGTTTGTCTATATATGTGTCAACAATTAAGGGGCGAGTCTGGAATAGTTCGCCATATGTTCACAAGGGAAGGAAGAGGGGAAGTGATGTTGACAAAAGTCGACGTTAAGAATTTTTATTTTTATACACCAGTTAAATTATTTATTTTTTTGCATTTTAAAAATGTGTTGTTTTTTTCAAATTCAGTTATCATTTTCAGAAATGAAGTCCATCACCAAAATATCCATTGACATGGAACAGAGCTCAACTCACCCATGCAGAGAAAAATATGATGCTAGCTATAGACTTGGAAGAAAGAAACAAACAATATATTTGAGAATGAGAGCATGCCACAGCATATAAAAACAACACATGTACGTGAAGTTTGGAGTTGGTGACACTGATATGTCCTCCTGTAGAAAATATTCAGAAAATAAAACTTATTTTACAAAACTACCACTGTACCCAGTGGCGTAGCGTGGGTCAATGGCGCCCGGGGCGGAATCATAATTTTCCGCCCTTGTGACATTAAAAAAAATATGTCAGTGATTGTGAAAGACTGGACGACAATAAATTTGCCGCCCTCCCGATGATGCTCTCCGGGGTGAACCGCACCTCCGCCCCCCCCCCTCGCTACGCCACTGACTGTACCACTCCACAAGAAGAAAACTATGGTCATCTGAAACAGCTCTAACGGACAAGCTTCAAGGTCCTGTCTCGTTCAGGCGACCGCATTAAAGTTCATTGAGAAAATTCATTTTAGGGTTGAACTTTGACTGGAGAACGAGACAGAAGAATTACAAATTTTTTTCATAAAAATGTTCTACAAAATGTATTTTTTAAACACATTTTCTTCTAAGAAATTTGTTTTAGCGGGGTCGGGAATTCATAACAACAACAAAACATAAAAGACAGCTGGTTACAACAGAGATGAGATGTCTGAAAAAAGTCATAGGAGTGACTAGAAGACAAAGAATTAGAAACGAGGCCATAAGAGAAAGAGTGGGTGTCATATCAATTCTACAATACATACAAATTCCACAACTGCAATGGTTCGGTTATCTGAAAAGAATGCGTGTGATTCATTAGTTTATAAAGCATATATGAAGAGAGGAGAAGCAGAAAGAGGAGCCAGGAGTAGACCTAGAGTACGCTGGATCGAAAACATCAAAGAGGCATTACACGAACACGAAATAACATTATCTGAAGCTGCCAGAAAAGCGAGAATAAGAACATCTCCCTCGACACCCGTAAAGGGTAAAAGGGGAAGGAAAGATAGAAGGGATTCATATTTTCTTTGACATAAATAAACAGCGTAATATCTACATTCTTTACAGTTTATAGCCCGGGGGTTAAAGTTGTTCACAAAATGTATGCACAATCTTACCCCTCCCCCCTCTCCCGTTCTAACACAAAGATCGTCACTTATTATCTGTATGATCCCCCATCGAGGCCAGCACCGTGCAGTGGTGATGCGGCTTAGTTCAGCCATCAGTGGCTGGAAACTAAGACTGGTCGGGCAGTCCCACTCGAGCAGGACCATAGTCCTACCCAAGTAAGCAGAGTGCTGAAGATGGAGGCATCCAGCCAAAAGGCGCACAGATAATCAGGATGCCACGCACAAACACAATGAAAACATGTCTATATTTATAAATAGTTATGGTGCCTGCCCTGTGGCGGACGTTCAGGCAAGGACGGTGCCGTGCCCTATACCTCGAAAGGGCCCAACCTCAGTTACTGGAAGTCCTTCTCAATTGCCCCAAGGAGCCAGGAGGCAAGGGAATAGAGCTACTGGCCAAACAAACAAACGACCAATAAACATAATGCACTGGAATGCTGAGGATGTGAACAGTAAAAGATATGGATACAGCAAAAAATTGGAACTTGAAAATTGTTCCTCAGTGAAGAACAAGTTAATATATGCTGTATCCAAGAAACACACCTCAGCAGCGACATAGCCTTCAAAATCAGATGCTACCAGTGCTACCGGTCTGACAGAAAGTACAGGCGAAAGGGTGGAATTCTGACACTTGTTAAAAATAATATCAGCGCATGTCAGCTGGAAGTATATATGGAAGGGGCAGAATAACATATGCTCCACCTAAAAACAGACAGTGCAGAATTCCATCTCCTGAACTACTACTGCCCAAATGATAAACCATTGGCACTAGACACAATTCCAGACAAAGAGAGACTTATGGTGCGTGGTGACTTCAACAGCCACTCTCAGAGCTCGGGCTACAATCATATCGACAAGAGAGGTCAGGAACTTGAGAGCTGGCAGGATGAAAATAATTTCATCCTTATTAACCAGCCAGCAGACTCACCAAACTTCTACTCGAGAGCATGGCACACCACCTCTACACCAGACCTGGCATTACACTCACCAGGCTTGAAATGGAACATCACACGTGTCGTTGGAAAGCAACTTGGGGGTAGTGACCACAGACCAGGATTTCTGGAAATCCACAATGAATATACCAAGGACAGCAGCACGCTCACTAGGTGGAACTATAAAAGGGCAGACTGGAAAATGTACCAGCATTTAATCAGTGTTCTAGCTAAGGACATGAACTTGGACAAAGACATCAATAGAGCAGTGAGTGAATTTAATAGATGTATACTACATGCTGCTAGTAAAACTATACCCAGGGGGGCACGCAAAAACTACAAACCCTACTGGAATGATGAACTGGAAAAGCTGCAAAATGAGATGGAAACATCTAGACAGCAGGCTGAGAACAGACCTAGCCAAGAACATCACAACAAATATCAGCAAACAAAGGCTAAATTTCAAAGAGCCAAGTTACAAGCCAGACGGAGCAGCTGGAAAGAAAAAGCAGAGTCGCTGAACCTAGAAAGAGATACTAGGAATTTATGGAAACTTGTAAAACAACTAAATGATGAAGGTACAGGGAGAAATACCAGGATCACACTTTATAAAGATAGAAACATTTTAACAGGTAAACATGCAGCTGATTACTTTGCAGATTCCTTTGCAGAAGACAATAATGTCAAAGTCAGCCCAGGCAAACAACAGGAGGTTCGAGAGAACCAGCAATACATTGGACAAGACGAACCTATACCTGAAGTCATGGAGGCACCAATCACAATGAGAGAACTGGAGCATGCAATATCCAAATTGAAAATGAAAAAGTCCCCTGGAGCTGATGGAATTATTAGAAACATGGGAATTGCAGCAAGAGCAAGGCTACTGCAGATCTTTGACACAAGCTGCTCCACAGGTAGTGTACCACAGGCGTGGAGAGAAGCAATAATGATACCACTCCTCAAATCAGGAAAAGATGGCAACACAATCTTCAATTACAGGCCCATCAGCCTCACAGGCTGTCTATGCAAAACAATGGAACGCATTATCAATCTTAGGATGCAGTGGTACCTTGAAAGTGAAAACCTTCTGGTATCACAGCAAGCAGGTTTCCGACAGTACTACTCTACTGAAGATCAGGCAACCTACCTCTCCCAAGAGATTGAGGATGCTTTCCAAGATAAGAAACTGGTACTAGCAGCATGGATAGACCTCAGGAAAGCATTTGATAAGGTCTGGAAAGTAGGGCTCTTAAAGAAATTGCGAAATTGTAGGGTTAGCTCAAGAATGTACAAATGGGTAAAAGCATACCTGCATAATAGAAGAGCCAGGGTACAATTAGATGGTCGCAAGAGCAAGAAAGTTCTACTGCGTCATGGAGTCCCCCAGGGAGGAATCCTGTCACCCACACTTTTCTTGGTTTACATCAATGACCTAGTTGCTGAACTACCACATGGGATCAAAGTGGCAATGTATGCTGACGACCTGGTGATCTGGTGCACGGAAGAACATGCAACAGTGGCCACTAAACAAATACAAAGAGCTATCGATGCCCTAACCTTATGGGCAAATAGATGGTGCGTCAGCATTAATACAGATAAGTGCAGCACTACACTCTTTACCCTCTCACCAAAACAAAAAGCTGGTCATATCAAGATAGATGGAGAGCTTTTGAAAGAAGACAAACAACCCACATACCTTGGAGTTACTTTTGATGATAAGCTGACATGGAAGCAGCACATAAACAAAGTAACAACAAAAGCCAGGAGGAAGTTAGCTATCCTGAGAAAACTACGTGGAACCACATGGGGAGCCGGTGGAAATATACTCAGTAAAGTTTACCAGCAAGGCATAAGACCACACCTGGAATATGGTTCAGCTGCGTGGTGTCCTGCATCAAACACCACATTACAAGATCTAGATAAAGTGCAAAACCAGGCACTTAGAATAATGTTGGGAGCAATGAAATCAACACCCATAGCAGAGATGCAGAAAATGGGAAGAATGCAAACACTTGGCGAACGCAGATACACAGAAGTCTTATTCAAGCAGAAATATTTCAGTGTATGCCAAGTCATCCAATGAAAGAAAGATTCCAAAATCTAGCAATGGGGCGACTGAAAAGAAGCAGCTTTATCCATCAAGCTAAACGACTCCGTAGACAACTTACAGACCTAATTGACGTTGACAGACGCTTAAGGTCTGTACCAGAACAAATCCCTTGGAGTGAAAGGCATGGAATGCCAATATACATTCAGATCCATGTGAAAGGAATACTAAGCGAGGACGAACAGAACAGTGTGCAGCGAAGGACAGTCACCCTCAGTTTCCTGAATGAGGAATATCCGCAAGATATATGGGTCAGAGTATACACAGATGGGTCAGCACAGAATGCTGTGAGGAATGGTGGTGCAGGTGTATATATAGAATATCCACACAAGCCTAGAGATACAATCAGAACACCGACAGGAAAATTCTGCAATAATTATGATGCAGAAATCCAGGCAATTAGTGTGGCAGCTAAAAAACTGCTGAACTCCAACTCTGGCCTACAGCCTGTGGTATTCCTGACAGATGCAAGGTCAGTGCTTCAAGCTCTTCAGTATTGAAAACTAACAGACTTGAAAAAACTACTTAGCGAATTGTCGTACCAGTATAGGGTAACCATGCAGTGGATACCCTCTCACTGTGGAATACCAGGAAATGAAAAAGCAGACCAACTGGCTAAGGAAGGTGCTGCCGAAGACCAACCAGATATACCAATCACCTACCATCAGAAAAAACAGATGATCAAGTCAATAAGAAAGCCACAAACACCAACAATAGATGACTATCACATTATGAATATATCAGAACAAGTTATAATTCTACGTCTCAGAACAGGACACAACCGACTCCGCATTCACATGTATACAAAGTTCAAGATTGGCAATACGGCCATGTGTACATGTGGGCAGGCAGCACAGAGTGCCAAACATATACTTCAAGAGTGTTCTGAGCATGAAACGCTGAGGCAGACATATTGGCCAGAGGAAACACCACTGGAATCAAAGCTCTATGGGACACTGTATGAACTACAAAAGACAGTTAGTTTTATTAAGGAGACAGAATTACAGATATAGACATGTTTCAAGTGAACGAAAGAAGAAGAAGAAGAATCTGTATGATCGTAGCCCAAACCTATTTGTTGAATTTCTCTGACATTCTTTTTACGCGATTCTAAAACATGGTCTTCAACAACCTTGCGGCAGAGGAAATTCATCACACGTGATATTCTTGAGACTAACGGGAATTGAACAAGTCCGTTCAACGGCACCAAATTGTCTGGCAACTATTTAACACGCGTTCTTCCGTACTTGACTAGCCGCATATTTTAAAAAAAGATGCGATTTCATCAAGCCATTCAAACCGTGCACACAAAGTCACAAGAACGGACCGATCCAGGCAAGGACTATTACAACAGCAACAAACATCCCGTACAGGTATTGAAATATCCTCAGTAACAACAAACATATAACATAATATCCGTATTTGGTGCCGTTGAACGGACTGGTTCAATTCCCGTTAGTCTCAAGAATTTTTTTTAATTGTACTTTGGCTTTCTACTTATATTCACACGTGATATTAACTGTTTAATTATGAAAAGCAGCTATGGTCATCAAACTGGACAAAGTAATAAATGATGATATCAGAAAAAGAGTAGGAATATGTCGTGTATCGAATATATAGAAAGAACGTCAGCAGATAAAGTGGTTTGGCCACCATAGGATGGACCCAAGCCAATTACCACTGAGAGGTTATAGTAAACGATCAGCTGGATACAGAGCAACGGGAAGACCGAGAAAGAAATGGATCCATAACATCACGACAATACTTCACAAACACGGACTTAGTAAGACTCAGGCATCATATCTGGCCTTAAACAGAAACTTACAACTCCTACCTCTATACTTAACAACAAGTATGAATGCTATCAACCAGCTTCCACCTGGGGATAGACAATATTATAAATATACTAAAACTAAAAATCGAAACTATTTGAAAACTTTGCATTCAAATGACACCGTTTACAAATCATAAATATTTAAAACTGCCTCAATGACGGCTGTTTCCGCACGAAACTGCACAACCACAGAACCTCACCTTGTGGTTTGTCCGAGATCTTAAGTAGCTGAATCAAGATGCTCGTTTACACACGTATTATTATCACATTAGAAAGTCAGTATTAACATATCTGTAAAAAAGTAAGTAGTTATTGTATCAACTTTGAGAAATAATTATTTTTTAGTATACGTATTATAAATATGCCAGTAAATTATTTGTTACCAACCATCAGCTATCTGTGAGTTTTTATAAATCAAATTAGTGGAATGACCAGGATATTAATTAAGTTAATAATTAATGTTTGTTGTGTTATTCCAGCTTTTAGAATCCGTTGCCATCTGCGTGTTTTCTGAAGACCAAAAGAGATGCAAAGGATAGCAAAGATGTGACAAGCAATGCATGTCGTAAGAAGCGAGAAATGCAGTTTTTGATGTCTGTGTGCTCTCCCACCCATAGGTTCTATAGTACATGCTTAATTCGAATGCTTTTTGCCGAAGCACGCAGGTATTTTCAGCCAAAATATAAACAATGACACAAGGTATACAATATATAAAAATGATACGAGGTATACAAAATATAAACAATGACACGAGGTATACAATTCTCTGAACTACATGCTGCTAACAGGTAGAAGTTTGCAAAAGAAAGCAAAAGAAGTCGAAAAGATCATATTCTATGTAACCCATAACATTACCACACTATGCTAAACTTATTCAAAAATCTCGATGCAGCCGCTCCGACTTGGAGAAAACTGGAAGTTTCTACCTGGCACTGGGAGTTTCTACCTGGTACTTGGGGTTTCTACCTGGCACTGGGAGTTTCAGTCTGGCGAATGGTTTAATAGATCTAGCAAGACCACAAGAATCTTGGATACAGAAGAAGAATGAGACGTTCTGATCCACGTGACATTTATCAAGAAAACAAAACACACGGAATATGGGGATGTCTATAAATTACGTCAACAATAAATATACTGCCAGTTTTAGACCCCTTCCCCCTGTGCCAACATTTATCAAGAATTTAGCAACATGCCCAATGCTTAATTATGTTTAAAATGTTTTAAACACTTTTCGCGCTGAAAATTTGCGAAGAAAACTACATTAATTGTTTCGTCAGATTGTTAGAGAATTGTTTCATATTCAAACAATTTTGTTCGTGTAGAGAAAACAGTATTGTTGACGTCAAATTTGTCTCAAGCACCTGTACCCCTTGTCAACAGCTGTCTCAGACTTTTTCAGGCCCCCAGCCCCGCTAATTGATGACGTTAGTTATTTATTTATGAACAACACTACGTAAACGAAATTGAGCCAGCTGAACAAATGTTTAGGCTCATTGTCAACAGAAGAATTAACATACAGAAGTGGAACGATATAAGAAAATGGCTAAAAATGCAAAAGTGTGCATATATAATGAATGAGTTACTCCTTAAATTCTTGCACACGGGACATGTCCACAAATGTCCCGGTATTTTCTTGAGTGTCTCCACAAATATTCGACGTCTGAGAGTCCCTGTTTTCTGTTGACAAAAAAAGAAACATTCTCCTATGATCAGACAGAGAACAAATGTTACAAATTATTTAGAAATAAAATAATTCTGATATTTATGAGTACTAGGAAGTGTGAAGGTCTTGTAAAATAAGGAGTTCCAAAACGAGATTATGGGAGAGATAGATAGACTCTAATTAGGTGGTATTGTTATTCAGAGAGAGAGAGAGAGAGAGTTTACCATATAGAGGATCGATATCAACATTATTTTGAAATTTTGAAAAAGACACCTAGAAATTCCCAGTAAATTACTATTAATGTTGACTTTTTTTGTCCTCAGAATTTTTAGCTTCGCCATCTGCAGAGGATATAATTTGTTTATAAGGGTCACTATCTGTTTCGTGAAATATTAAAAGTTGTCCTCAAATTAATTGAATCTTTCAAACTGCATATCTTTGGTGTTATGACATCGCATGTGCAGAACAATTTGCGGGAAAAAATAGTCATTAGTAGAAATAAAATAAAATACAGGCATTCAAAGAGATGAGAAATACTTGTGAAAATGTTGCGGGAACGGTGCACATAATTTCAGCCTTAAAGAACCAGTTGAGGCCAATCTGTAGTTCCAACTACCTTAGTCAAACACTGGTTGCAACTGGGCGACTGACAGATTATAGCAAAGGTAGCCTGAGAAAAGGAGGTTTAACTCCCTGTAAAAGTCAGAAGCTAGAAAAACAAGTATCTAATTATTTAAGCAGAGAGAAAACATCAGATATTTGTCGCGACTGCACTTGTAATATATTGGACAAGAAATATTATAGCACTTCTTTCGACTTCAATATGAATGGTGCTGCTTCTTGTGACGTTTTCTATGAATCTGGTTCGGGGAAATATATGGGAAAAAATGAAGTCAAACGTTCAGAGGAAAAGTATGTCAAAATAGAAGAATGGGATTCATCATACCCGAGAAGATTAAATTATAATCCAGTGAAGAAAAATTGTGAACATTGTGTTAAATTTAAACATGAAATCGAACATAAATCTCTTGCAATAGACCCTGCGCTACAGTTTTCCCATACTCACTTTGGCAGTAAGTCTGTAGAGTCAATTTATGAGTCCCCGAATAACTCAAAGAGAACATTTACAAAACAACGCTCAAAAACTATATTGGGATCGTCTTTAAAACAATCTTATAACAAGTTTAACAATCAGTCTTCTGAGTTACAAAATGAATTACATAAATCTCGATCGTTTCAGTCCATAAATCCTAGTACCCAAGAAGAAACGGGTTGTTCGTCCAATGATTTCAATACTTTTAGAAAGATTGAAGCGTCGTCGACAGATAGTTCACACATCACCAATGTTCAATCTCTAATGATCTTGTTTGATGACTGTGACAAACGGCGCGAGCTTCAAGAAACTTCGAAAGGAGTAAGCAATCACTTGCATTCTCAATCTCCATGTACGCCTAGTGTTCGTGTCAAGAAAAAAACATCATCTAATATTCAACGTATTCAGGAGCAGCTTGGTCTAAAAATTGTAGTAAACGAGAAAATATGCAACAGTAGTAAAATATCGAAAATACAAGAACATTACAGCACTGAATGTAAGGAACATTTTTTGAGCGTTAAGAATAACTTCTCGTACACAGACAGGCTGGAGAAGCTAGAGAAGCCATACAGGCAATGGCAAAGAGTATCTAGAGTTGTAACAGCCGACAGTAAATTTATTATTTCGCCAATGCTATCGAAATACCTGTTACCATGTGCAAAGGGAATCACGCAGATTAGAAATGAACAAGAAGAGTCGTTAGAACCAGTAGATGAAATCAAGACGTATGCTACAATAAAAGAATCACATGATGATATAGAAAGTACATTCGACTCCGATTATAATTCCGGACGGTTCAAAAGTGAACTACATTGTGAGGACGCAAAATCGAAGTCATTATGTTTAAAACATTATGCTGCATATGGTGAAGAAGAGTCACAGAGGAAAGAGAAAACTGAGAACCAGGAATTTATTACGATGGATTGTAATAAAAAGAATTCAGATACTGAAATGAGTCTTGGTAAAATATTTACAGACTGTTCGAGAAATGAACCTAGAAGCGGAAAATTGAACAGCACGGAAGCAAATATGCCATTTAAGACTAATATTAAAGTACTGCCAACTAGGATAATTAAAGGCAATGTTTTAATTCGATCGCCAACTTCTATTATGATCCCCCAATCACCACCGCTACAGAAATCACTAACTCAAAACACGTTACGTTCAACACGATACATAAGATTAAATGAACTGGGCGAACTCTGTATTTCGAGTAAGAAGAAACTTGTTTCCGATGTAGCTACAAGTAACATGGTCAACAAAATTAAACCTCTAAGTTCGGTATCAGGGGTCAGTCAAGTCACTGGCCCGTCATTCTCGGTGCGTAAAAAAGACTGTATTTTGGAAATGCAACCGAAGAAGTCTGTTTATGCCGGCCCTAAGTTGAGAACCGCTGAAAGGAGTCGGAACCGAGGAAAATCCCCAGCTCAGATAAATACCATAACATCTATTGCTGCCAATAACAACAGTGCATTCTGTAAAGATTATACAAATGTGGAAAGTAATTTTTCAAGAAATAGTTCCAGGAATTCGAGTCATGAATCACATAGTTTCATTTCTGATATAAGCAGTCAGATTACGGCATTGGAGAAGCCACAAATAGGCACTAAACCAATCAATGACAACATCACAGAAGATATTAAAAAAGATAAAAACGGTGTAGAATGTATTAATAGAAACTGGAGTAGTGGTAATGCAAGTGTTGTAGCAAATAATAAAGAGTCACGTGTGAACACAACCAAAACAAATAAGGTATTCATAGTGGATGTTGCCAGTAAGCTGTTCCAGAAAGCAAATAGATCTGGACTCCGCGTGCCTAGGAACGAATCGGCAAAGAAATACTTGGATGTCGAGGTTAGTTCTGTTCACATTATAAATTATTCTTGTGCTAGTCTCCTTGTCTGTCTCCATATCTCTCATCCTATTATTCTCTCTTCCTCCTTTTATTATCTTTCTCTTTCTCTCTTACATTTTTCTCTAGCTGTCACCCAAAAGACAAAACCAATCGCATATTTATTCATCATCAGCTGACATATTCTTTCCAGAACGTAGTCTTCCCTATGAATTTATTGAATTCTCCGCGGTCTTGAGCAAGGTGTCATGCCTCTTTTAGTGACATCTGCAGGTATTCTTGAATGTCCTTTGTCCAACGGCATCTTGGGCGGCCTTTGTCTCTGTTGCTTTCTATTATCCAGTAGCACTCCATGCCATCGTGTCTTTATATATAACTAAACAAAACTAGCTTTTTCTTTTAAATAGTGTTCAGAAGCCAGACTTCCTGGGCTTTCATTGTTCTTAACACCTCGTAGTTTGTTTTCCTTGCTGCCCATGGTATTCTCAGAACTCTTCTATATCACTTTAATTCAAATGATTTTATTTTCTTGGCCACTGTTTTATTTAGTGTCCCTGCTTCACATCCATATGTCGCCACAGGAAGCACACATGTTCGTAGTAAACACAACTTTGTTCTTATGTTAGTACCCTGCCATAGTTTCTTTAGCTGTTTGAATTTTGACAGCGCCATTGATGTTCTCTTAATCTCAACTGCGCAGTCACCAGCATTGTTTATATTAGTTTCTAAACAATCAAAATGTGCCACTTCTTGTAAATTACAGTTCTCTATATTAATTTTAGGTCTTGATTTCGAATAGTAAAGCAAAATGAGTTAAACAGGTTACTAAAACACTTACCTTGTCTATTAATAAAAAATATATTTTAAAAGAAAAATATATATATATATATATAAACATACAATAAAACTAAACAGGACAATTCTCCACGTATCGGCTCAAATTGAACCTTTTTCAAGAGACAAACAACAGAAAACGACAAAATAAAAAACAAAATAAATGACTATATTTCATCAAGACTATATGAAATATAGTCATTTATTTTGTTTTTTGTTTTTTTATTTTGTAAAAATAATACGTGGAGAATTGTCCTGTTTAGTTTTATTGTTTGTTTTTATATATATATATATTTTTTCTTTTTAAATATAATTTTATTAATAGACAAGGTAAGTGTTTTAGTAACCTGTTTAACTCATTTTGCTTTACTATTTGTTCATTAGGTTACTGCGGTACCATCCACTTTGTCGGACACCCTCTGACCATTTGGTTATTTATACTTGATTTCGAATCCGCTTTCAGCTCATTTTGTCGGGAAAACTACATTATTTCTTACTACATTCTGGGATGATGGTTTGGACACATTTTCTCTAGTTTTAATTACCTAAGAAAAACCCACTACACTGTATACGGATCTTTTTATAAGTGCCATCATAAGAAGAAAAAATGAAAAAAGTGGGGGAGGGCGATTCAAGCCTTTTATCTATGTTTTTACCAAATTGTGATTACCTACAATTATCCTTACACTGTCTTATGGACTTTGCTTAGTGAGATTATAAGAAATCTAGTAAGTTAGATGTATGATACATATAGTAACTGCTTATCTGAGAGAGGATGTGACATTGAAAACGCAGAACTGTTTGATGAAATACCTTTAGTGATATCCTGTAGTGTTTGTTGTTGTTTGTTAGAGAACCCCAGGAATTGCGAGCGATTAGCTCTTATGTTCTATGTGCAGTAGTGTGGTTTTTCTGAGCTTTCTTTCATACCCAGGAGACTTCAGCTTTCGGTTTAGTGCAATGCCTATTAAAGAGGGGTTGTATAGTTGTAAAAGAGGGGTCCTATTCTACTTCGATGGGCTCAATAGGTGACATGATACAAAGCTTCCAAAAGAGAGCCTCAATATAACGACATGTCATCTACTAAGGTTTTCTGTTGCGTGTGTGGTTTGTCTAGTGGGACATTGGTGAGACCCACAGACGCAATCGCATGTGTATAATACTGTAAAATCAATTCACCGTACTAGTGGCTCCTAGAACAGCTTATTATAGTATGTTACAGGTTATGGAAAAAATCGGTATATTTATTTTATACTATTGCATTTAATCTAATATTGCTTTAGGCGGGGCTTTTCTTCTAAAATACAAAAGGTGGAGTACAAAATTATGGTATATACATAAATGGATAGTCTATATTTTGGTTAGCCTCCGCAGACATGTGTAAAACGTGAAAAAGATTGACAACACTGTCACTTGTACATATGACCAGTCACTTCAGATTGACCATCAACAATATAAGACCTGCATGATAATTGGAAATTCAGCCTTCTTAACTCGTTTGACTATTTCCTTTATTTTTCATTGGTCACTGTGATAACACTGTGTGTATGTGACAGCCAATGAAAATTAAGGGAATAGTCAAATGCTCGATTGGTTAGAGTCAATCAATCAATAAACCTGTAATCCTTCAGTGTAGTAGGGGTACCACATTGGATGCTTCAGCACTCAGAGTCCTCCAGCGAATTCTATCCTCAGCGATGCGGATGAGTGTGGAAATATCTTGTCCTGTCCATTCCTTGATGTTGTCTTAGAATACCGCTCTCGCAATCGTGACAACATTGTTAAATTCACTTTAAGAACTATATTTGCATATGTTTGGGGTGTTACCTGGTAGAGCCAATAAGAAGGCAGACATGTTAGCTTTGAATAATTGGGGATCCTTCTTGGATAGTTTGGAATGGATAACTGGCTGCCCCACTCATCCCAGTGACCACGGCCAACGGCTGAGGTGATATGAACGCCGGACATTAATGGATGCTTAGCGGGAGAGCTAAAGCTCATGGCTCCAACTCGGTATGTTACCCTCCGTGCAAATCTGAGTCTCCACACATATTTAGGAGCACGGGTTTCTGAAAGCTTGTCTCGAGCTAACAAAACTAATTTCCGATTTCCTTGAAACGTTTTCCCGCTCTATTTATCCAAGGAGCTGCCCTGATACTGTGCTTCCCTCTCATTGTACTCAATATGTTGTCCATTACGGAGACTAACGCACGACTTTTACTATTCGTCATGACATCTGCCCATTTCTAACATCTGCATTGGCCGTCCTTCCAGTGTTCCTGCCGAACTGACTATCGTCACAGTTTCTCGACAATTCCATTGCATTTGTTGTCGCAGATTTGTCGGAAATGTTATCTGTCTTTTTGTAGTCAGTACTCCTTCCATCTGCTGCCTCCACATTCACGGTCACGATCCCCAAAAGTTTTAGCTTGAATCAGCACGAACAGCTGTAATTCTTTTTCCAGGGCGCACCACAAGGAGTCACTTTTGGAATCTTGGTTATCTGCTGACCCTGGGTCCGCCGAGAGCAATGCGGTAGCCTTCACATCCCAATTTTTAAAATCATTTATGAAATGTATATTGCTATAAAACTTGTACTATTATTAATTATTATTATTATTATTATTACTCCAAAGGCTACCAGAGATTACACCGGGTCTTTACCGGGTCAGCTGAGCTTCCGCAGAGGACAGAAAATCAAACAAATTTCGACAACAAAGAATTCCGATGGTATGAGTTATGGCTACTATCGTGTGGGCCGGCTAAGAAAGAAAAGAAAAGGTCTTTTTCCTTCTGTGTATGTTACATCAAACATCACGGATAGTGCAGATGGCTTAGACTGTCTGGTATCGCCTATAAAGTCTACGGACTAACCCTGACAACAACTTTCGAAAATTCAACATCGTTTACTGATATAGAGTTGAGCTGTAAGATTTGGGGAAAAAAATCATTCTAAAAATAATCATGCTCGATTATGGCATAGTTCGAATATCGAATACATCCAATAGTATTGTTGGACACATTAACATATTTGTTTCGTACAAAGTATAAGGTTTTGTTGCAACTAAAAGACAGGAGCGGAACAAACTTTTCACGTTCACCATTACGTGTCACCGATGGAAACTATAAATTGTGAACATTCTCAGGATAACTATTATCTATGAGAAAAAAAATATATGTTCAGATTTGCTACTACAACAAATTGAGTACTGACGAGCCAATCGTGGATATACAGTCGTGTGGACACATTGTGACATCTTTCAAAACTGACGCTATTTGAATTTTTCACGTGATTTTCATTGGCTGACATGGAGTATGCCATATATATATATATATAATATATATATATATATATATATATATATATATATATATATATATATATATATATATATATATATATATATATATATATATATATATATATATATATATATATATATACAAAGTGACCAATGAAAGTCACAGAAAAATTCAAATAACGCGCTTTTGAAGGAATACCAATGAGCCCACATGACTATATAACTTATAATGGACTATGTATTAGACATAATGTTCCTCCGAATATTTGTGAAGAATTATTGTTTAGAGCTTGCCCCGTTGCTCACAAAATTGCATGACAACCAAAATATTAGAATTTCCATCATACTAGAGCTAATACCACTTAGGCCTATATTGCTATATATATATATATATAAGTGGTATTAGCTCTAATTATATGAGTATATTACCAATTATATATACCCCACTATCTGTACCATGACTACCACAAGGTGATTTAGCAAATAAACATAGACAGTGAGAAAAAATGAAAACAGTGTTTGTGTTATCTGTAATAAATGTCTTGTTTACGATCCTGATAGTTTTGTCTGTTGTATTCTTGTAAAATCAGAATATGTTGTGTCCTCCCCCCAACCGTGTATAGAAGTGAGATACTTGCACATACGAACAGGGGAGGTTAAAAGCGTATCAATGCTTCCATAAGAAAGCGTCATCAAATTAGAATGTAAAATCAGTGTCAGAGCAAAAACAAGTAATTTTTACACACCCCACCCCGATCTCATTTACGTGAAACAAGCTCATTTCGGTTATGGCCCTGGATAGGCCCTATAGGTTTTGATGCAACCACACGCAACGGCCACTCAAGACTCCCCTGCCTCTTGTCGGTGTTGTCCAGTATGCTCCACAAAAGTGTCTTTATGTGACAATGATACCTTATTATTATTAGGTTTGTTATGTGAGGTTTCATATAAAAAGTAGCTATTTTGTGGTCAATTTTTCTTTACAGTGTATCAAAATGGGAGAGAAACGCATGTTTTCAGTATCATTTACCCTAAACTCAGAGATTTCAATGAAATGCACCTGCATTATTCAAGACACCAACTCACATTTTGTTGCGGAAAAAGAAATAAACTGGATACACGAATACATTTTGTATCAGGCCCTTTAATGCTTTACTCACTTAGTGCTACCTGTGGTGGTCTACACATACAGAACACAAGTCCTTGATGGACAAATATGAAATGATGTAAATTTCAACACCTCCAAATTATTTTTTCCCGCTGTCCATGATATTCTCAGCTGTGTCATGTGACGTATTCCTTCCAGAACGATGTCTTCCCAATGAACTCTCTGAACCTCTCTCTGTCTTGGGCGATGTGGCTTGCCTTTTCTAGCGATGTATTCATGTTATATTTAATGTCGTCAGTCCATCGTCTTCTTGGTCTGCCCCTTCTCCTCTACCTAGGTACTCTTCCCTCCATTATTTGTCTTTCTAAACAGTTATGTCTCTTTATATGACCAAACAGGCGTAGTTTTCTTTTTGTTATTGTGTTTAGTAACCAACACTCTGGAATATTCAGTGTGTTTATATTCTCAGCATTCTTCTATATAGAACCACATCTCTATTGCCTCTAATTTCTCACTTTCCAGTTTGTTTATTGTCCAAGACCGGCACCCATAAGTTAGTATAGAGTTATATAACACTGCAAAACTCTCTTTCTCGCCTCTAATGGCAAGGTGATAGTACACAATATATTTTTCTGAATGTTATTTTTCCTGCCCTATTCTGCTGTTAAAGTATTTATTATA
Organism: Meghimatium bilineatum; assembly: GCA_034231615.1. Classification (NCBI taxonomy): domain Eukaryota; kingdom Metazoa; phylum Mollusca; class Gastropoda; order Stylommatophora; family Philomycidae; genus Meghimatium; species Meghimatium bilineatum. Next base: position 46,961,425 of record CM067316.1, read on the forward strand.
CAACGTGGAATATCGCATGTTTGTTTCACGGTCATCTCACTTCCGATACATAGTCTCGACTGTTTTAATTGGACCATACATCTTATTCTAGCCAATCACAATCTGAGCATGCACAGTTACCAACAATGAAGTATGGCTGCTTTTGTGTACCTTTCTAAAGAAGTGCTGTCCGGTTTTGACAATTACAAGGTAGGAAATAATAATAATTATGCGTTTTCATATTTCTTCAATACCACAGTTATAAAATAACACGAGTCGATGCGTCTAGTTAGTTACAATGTTTATAATGTATTGTCAGTGTCTCGAGTGTGTACTGTAACTATGAACTACCCAACATGACTGAACATATTAGATCAAGTTTCAACCACGAATGGTCCCACCACGTTTTCTTCACCACCGATTTGGTCGCTCTGGTCAATTTGTCGATGTGTGATAGTGTCATTCGTTGCGCCACATAATCTAAAACTAAGAAAGTAGTGATAAATCAAGTAATAATAAGATAATAATAACCACCTATTCCAGACGAAGATAACAGTTTCAGTTTCTTCATTCATTCAAATTATATTTAACTAAGATTAGTCTGATTAGTCTAGACGTAGTTAGAACTTAGATAATAGATTTCATTACTAGATAGAATAATTATTACCAATTATTATACTTGTAAGGCCTAATAATTGTCATATTTTAATTTATACCCTATCTAACCTACTCTCTAGGCCTAATTAGTAATTACTATAAGATTTGCTTGTGAAAAAGGCCTACATCTCTCTAGTCTGTGCAGTACGGAAATTACTACAAAGGGGTTGTCCATAAATTATCATGTCAACAATTGGGGGAGCTGTATCCTGAAATGGCTTCAACTTGTTGTCAATGACCCGGAAAGGGGGGGGTGTGGTTGACAAAAGTTGATGTCAACAATAGGCCTACTGTTTTTATTACTACAATTAAACTAATTTAGGGTTGCAAAGGGAATGCAATGCTCTCTGCGGACCCAGGGTTAGCAGATAACTAAGATCCCAAATGTACCTCCTCACAGTGCACCCTGGAAACAAATACAGCGGCTTGAGCTCATTCTGGCTAAATCATTTGGGGATCGTGTCAGAGAATGTTGAGGTAACAGATGGAAAGATATTTGACCGCATAAGACACAGACAATATCTCTTGACATCAGCAGCACTGTCGACACACAGTGAAGCTAGTCAGTGCAGTCAGAACATTGGTGGGGCAGCCAATAAAAAGGCACGAAAAGGTAAATGCATGGAAAGAGACAAATAGATTTCATACTAAGTACAATAAAATGGCAGAACAGTGCCAGAGGGCAGTGCCATCTGCAAATAGAAAGTGAAAATGTTCCAAGGAAATCAGAACTACAAGCTCTGTTAGCTCAAGACAAGCTTCTAGTTACCTGTGCTCCTTATGAGCAGAGACCCAGACCCAATCAACGGCACCCGGCAAAGTTAGAAATCCTGGCCTAACTCTAATGTCGAGCCTTCTTATACCGGAAACATGCTCACGAAAAGAAAGGGTTCTGTGCCCGATGGGCTCAGACACAAAAGGGATAACGATGGCAGCTCTGGCCCAACTCTACTGTCAAGCTTTCCTATACCGGAAATACACTTGCAGAGAGAAAGGGTTCTTTATCTGATGTGCTCAGGGACAACGATTTTAGCCCTGGCCCAACTCTACTGTCAAGCTTTCCTATACCGGAAATATATTGCAGAGATAAAGTGTTCAGTACCCGAGGACAAGGTTGCTCAGCTAGTGAACACCTTGCTCTCAAACGCGTTGTGTGAGACTCAAACTTGGGTGTGGGGTTTACGATGTCGGTGAACAACACCTCAGCTAAGAAGGCAAAAGAGCCATGGTCCAACTCTTCTGTTGAGTTCTTCCTCATACGGAACCAGGCTCAAGGATGAGAAAAGGTTCAGTACCCGATGGGCACAGTCACAGAACATCTAATTACACGAGGCAAGTTCATAGACAGTGGAACACCACGTGTGAGATATACATGAATGACAATCGTCTTGGCGAAGATTCACTACACACCCACATGTCCATTGACAGGTAGGCAGGCTGTCACGGACTAGGGAAGTCTACTAAAAAGTTAAATTACTACCCGAGTTAAAAGCATGACGAAAATGGATGTGCTGGACCTCGGACGTCCAGGCCACAAACCGAGGTTCAAATAACACAGTTTTAATGTGGAACTTGCAGCACAGCGTACTTCACGCTCCCTGCGCTCCCTGGCAGAAATCACACGATATATTCGTAGTGGTTATATGAGAGTGAATGCAGAAGAAGAAGAAACAAATTTAAAATATTTATATAAAAATATGAAACAAAACGTTTCCCTTTTTTTTGTTTGTACTTTAAATTGTGGTGGGATGTTTGACATAATTAGGCCCTACACAACTATTGGGGTCTCTGAATTCTTGACAGTTGTTGACAAGAGGAAAGGGAGGGGGGGTTTATATATTTATACATTTAAAAAAAATAATAATGAATTTGAGGAAGCAATTTGCTAAATATTCACTTTATTCTGTAGCCTACTCCTTGTGTAATAATTTGAAGTTATTTATACATCAGAAGTTACAGTTGAACATTCACACTGGCTTTCTAATTTGTTGATCCACCTTCAATTCTCAGTTGGTCGGTTTCTTTTTACTGCTAACAGCTGTATGACTGGTACAGCCATGACATAATTGGTACCAGAACAAATCTAGGAAAGTAAGGATGTCTAATCTGTTGCTGGCAACATTGCACAGGCGTTACTGTGTATTATTAAAAAAAATACTTTTTTTAGCATGGTAAGTCAAAAATGGAAGGGATGTTCCCACAGCGATCAAAGTTTGGCAGACCAAGATGTAGATGGATGAAATGTTATAGACCACCCGAGCATGACACTTATAGACAATAGAAGACTGAAATGAGATAAGCAGGCATTCAAAAAGACTGTGATGAAGGCTGCATTCTGTTCACAATATGTTAGCTGATGATGATGTTCTCTGTTATTTACCTTACACTTCATTGGTGTGAGAAAAACTACTTATTAATACAAAATCATTATACAATTATTTGGGTGTTACCAGGGGCTCAAAGGTGACAAGTATGTCATATCATAAGAGATGGCTAAGAATGATTGAGAATGGGGGTTGGCTACCATAGTCTGTGGGTCAAAATGAATGCCTTGTTAGGTTTGATGCCATTTTGCTGAGAAATTGGAGTATTGCAGCCAGGTTTTAGTTGCTGATCCAGCGGTCCATGGGCTCATGCCATTATGTGATATATGCATGTGTTTGTGAGCTGTTGTTTTGTTCCATATAATGTGTTCCATTTATCTGGCCTTGGAGGAAGAAGCATTTTCCTGATATTACCCAGCACTGGACATTCAAAAAGGTGGTGGTCAACAGTTTCATAGGGGTGAGTGCACAGCCGGCACCCTGGAGTGTGCTATGGTTGTATTCTGTTCAAATTATTGTTGGTTGGTTGCTGATCCAGTGGTCCATGGGCTCATGCCCTTTGACCCAATGCCATTAAATGGCATTATATTGCTGGGAAGTCTGTGGATTTTTGGCCCACCCTGGGACAGAGCCAGAGAATAAATATCACACCTCCAAGAAGGTAGGTTTCAACTTATGCACTGCTCCTAGCCACTGTAGCCAAGATAGGGTTCACTGTGCTCATTCCCTGCCACCAATTGACTACTGGTTATGCCGCAATTCTCTATTGCTCCAGGCATGCAGCCAAATGTTCAAGTCAAAAGGATTGTCATGTCCTGAGTCACTGTGCCTCTATGATGGGTTTCAACCATAGGAAAAAACAGTGCTGTCAGTTTCCTCCTCCCCAGTGCTGCACAGTACATCTCTGGCTCCCTCCCAACCACAGAGGGTGCATACATATATATTGAGGCAAACATGAAACACATTTTAATAACAAAATAAAAGTATAATTGTATAGATGACATGCCATGAAGCTTCTATAAGAAGATAACTTCAATATAATGGCACCAAGGTTTTCTGTTCCATGGGTGGTATGTCTAGTGGGCCATTGGTGAGACCCACAGACTCAACCACATGCGTCAAAATTATTGTTACGCTGTACATTTTGTGTGCAAAATTGGAAATGATGCTCTGTTTAGGATTTGAGCTTTTGATATATTTACAGATTTCCCTCCCATTGTTTCCCATGGTCCATCTATTCATCCAGTTCTCTTTGTTCACAGATTTCAACATTATTTTAATGGTGTGCATGGTTGTTTGTGTATATGACTGTTCTTGTTGTGCTCCCTTCTCTGCTAGTCTGTCTGCCTTATTCTTGCCAGATGTGATTGAGTGGCCAGGAATACACTGCATAACAATGCTGACTTCATAAGATGTTAGCAGCTGGTTGGCATGGTGATATATTTCAACTAGCTCAGGTTTGCAATGTCCAATACATTCTAGTGCTTGAAGAGCGGACATAGTCTATAATAATCACAATGTTTTGGACTTTTGATAAAAAGACATAAAATATGGTCTTCAGGTGATACAAGGCAACTCTAGTGCTGTTATTTCAGCTTCATAGTTAGAACATATCTCTCCACAGGCATCAAACAATTTATCATATTTTTTGTCTGGATATTCAATAGATAACCTGCTTTGACAGTAGACCCATCAGTATAGACATGATTCCATTGTTCTGGGTTGATGTCTACTGTCTTCTGTGTTGGTTTCATAAGACTTACTGGATCATAACTTTTTGTTGTATTATCTCTTAATTGTGTCTTGATTTCAGGTAATTTAAAAAGGTGTGGTGGTAAACATTTTTCTACTCTTTGCAGTTCTTGTCTTTTTTGTCTTGGAGGTGATAGCTGTCTTTTATTTCATTGACATGGCTAAAGGACTAACTTGTTTTATTCTGTGGTTTAGTTGCTAGTTTTCTACAAGCTGTTTATTTGAGTGGTCTTTGTTAATTCCTTTGCTTCTTTGATAAGCTTCTATTGCAGCCATCTCTCCGTATCTCAAGGATATCTCAAACATATATGAAACACACAAAAAGGCAGTCATCATAGAACTTTTCTACCCTTGATGCTGCAAGGCATACAGGGGTATAAAATAAAATGAAAGAAGAAAAAGATACATATTTTTTTTTTTTAAATATTTCCTATTCCATTGTCATTACAATGTACTCTAAGTTTTCAGTGCTTCATTTTTATAAACATATTTGGTTGAAGCATTATTTAGCAAAAATGATGCAGTGTTATTTGTTAGATTTTTGTTTTTCTTAAGAAGTGATATTATGAATAAACATAATAAATTGTTTCAATGATTCTTTCCAACTCTTAACAAACAACAGTACAGTGCCATTGACACAAGCCCAGTTAGCAATTACATATGTCATCCATTTTGGAACAGATGTGTCAAGGTGAGTTTATATGTTGAAGTAAATTCTTGATTCTAAAATAGTACATTTCATTTTTCATTTCAGTTGGGACTTGCACCTCTTGTAGCTGCTTGTAGTTATTACTAGTTTTCTTTGTGCATATATTGCTCAAGCTGGAAATGTTAATATACATAATTTGTTCACATTTCATCCAAAGAGGATAGAGGAAGACTGTGGTTACATTCTGCATCAATAGTTAGCTAGTATTATACAATGTCACTGATCGCATTCCATGAACAGTGATATATCTATAAGTTGTTGGGGAGATCTACCTGGCATAGTGGTTCAGCCATTCACTTCATGCTCAAGAGATTGCGGGTTTAAATTCCACTTGTAATATCTTGTTTATGAAGTGGATTTTTCCCGGAGATCCCTTGGTATTATTGTTTGTACCTATAAAGTTATGCGCTATGTTGGTATTCTCCACAGGCAGCTAGCCATTTTGTTAATGTTTAGTACGCAGGATTCAAATTACTTATTTTACCTCCTGCTACCAGTTTTTTTTGGGTGATAATTTGAGTGTTTTTTGTGGGTGTTTGGAAAAGCAATAACGTTTTTGTTTTTAAGAGATTTTGAAAACAATTTTGTCACATGTAAACAATTAATTGCATACGTCAAACATGTGTGTAATTTATTATATTTTGTATGTGTGATACAAGAGGTGTGAGAAAGTGGTAAAGATGTTTTTTCACAAAATATCCTAAAACAAATGCAAAAAATATGTATGTTACTGTTTGGAAGTGCAATAACTTTTTTGTTTTTATAAATTTAAAAATATTTTTGTACACATGGATAAAAAATTGAATACTACATATATTGGTGTAAGTTTTGTTTGTGTATGTGTGACACAAGAGGTGTGAAGAGGTTGTAAAGAAAGGAAAAGGGTTAAACATAAAAATAAAATTTAAAAATTGTTGTTAAAAAATTACTAACTTTTATTGTTCAGTATCGCAACCCTGATAACATACTTTTACACACACAAGTCTGTTGTATTTATGTAGTTTCATAATCAAACTAACATAATACCACTGTGGAAATAAAAACATATAGATTTAACTTACCTTGTGAAATACATTGTTCTCTAGACTTAGACCTAACTAACCTATGTAATTCTGTCAGTATATTAGTTCCATGTCATTTCATAACAAAACCAACATGTTACTATATCTACATTGAAAACAAATGTAATTCCTAAGAATTCCTTACTATCTGAATCACAATCCATAATGATTTTACGCCAATTATACATATTGCCTGCCATTATCATTTTTATAATGAGACCGCCGATTGATTCCGATCTGGACAGATGTCTCTAGATATTTACAATTTCTTGTTTGACATTCTCTTATTTTTCAATAAACTATATCCATATCGGAAGTAGAATACTACTGCTAACTATGTTTCACTGATTCTGGTCACATGACATTAATGATCATGTGATTTTCATGTCTATGAGTAGGTGGCATAACAATGGTAGAGTCCACTCGCCGCCAGTGTTTTGAACTGGGAAAACTGTCGGAGAGTGCATTTGTCCAGGGTGCTGTAAGGTTTAGAGAAACAAAGTACATATGGAGTAACTCAAATACAATGTGTATCCTCTATGCCTCTTCAACATTTAGGTTGGTTTTTTTTATTACTGACTCTGAACAGTGATTCCTCCTTGTGGAATAGCAAAGTTCAATATATGAAATAAAGAATCTATTGCATCAGCACATTACTCATGTTTTATGTATTCAATAAATAATTTCTTGCAACTGTGCCTCCATATAGTTTAGCTATTATTGCACATATGGGAAGGTTTAAATTCTTACATCGCGTTTATGTAAAAATGTTCACTTTTTTTACAGCTTATGCCCTTGTGGATAGCACCAAATGTGCTCACATTCACTGGATTCCTCCTGCTGCTTCTAAGTTTTGCTGTGATGACCTACTATGACCCTCACTTTTACGCTTCCTGCCGGGATCACCCAGAACATCCCCCGATTCCAAATTGGGTGTGGCTTATGGGAGCCATTAATAATTTTCTATCACACACACTTGGTAAGTCACTACCTTAGTTATCAGTATATTTCTTGAATTTATCAGTTAATGTATCTTTTGGTGTTTGCCATTGTTAAACATATACAGTATGTGAAATGTGGATGTGTACTATCCACCTATTATTCATATCATATATAGATCACATCTGCAAAGACAACGGAAGAAAACAACCTGAAGGATAACTTAAAATGAATTGCTATAGCATCTTCAGAAGAGCAACTACAAAGACAAATTACATCAATCATGCCAAACCTTTAACGTGAAGATAAATATAGAAAAGGCCGAAGTAGGGACCATCCCGAAATAAAGGAATGACGAAAACGGATGTGCTGGACCTCAGACATCCTGACCACAAGTGGCCAACCGGGGTGCAAATAATCACAGTTCTACTGTGGAACTTGCAGCACAACGTACTTCACGCTCCACGGCAGAAATCACACGAAATATTCGTTGTGGTTATATGAGAGCGAACGCAGGAGAAGAAGAAAAGGCTGAAGTAATGAAGATAGGAAGAACAGAAAAAGCACCAATGTATATATTAGAAACAACAGACTTAAACAAGTAACAGAATTCACATACAACATAGGAAGCAATATAACAACAGACAGCAAGAGCAGCAAAGAAATACACAATAGATGTAGTAAAGCATACTACATACCCTAGGGCAAATGACACCAATCTTCAGAAACAAAAATGTAGATTTAAACACTAAAATAACACTATTCAAAACGATTATTATGCCAACACTGTGCTACCAATGCCAAACAAGGAAAGCAGAAAGACAAACGTAAACTGTGATAGCTGAAATAGCATGCTTACACAGAATCCTAGGAATATCGCTAAAAGACAGTGAGGAATGAGGACATTAAACAAAGAACGGTCACCACCCCATTCTTGGAATATATTAAGAGGCAACAGATCAAATGTTTTTCACACATCAGCAGACTACCATCAGACAGCATACCACAGCAAGCTATGCTACACAGATACAGTGATGGCAGACCTAGAGGCCAACCATGAAAATTATGGACCACTGAAATAAAAGAGATGACAAATTCCACAATATACTCAGCACACACTGGGGCCATCTCCAGAAAACTTTTCTACCCCTGACGCTGAAAGGCAACAAAGGGTTTAGCGAATAGATAGATAGAAACATATACAGCTGCATTTTAGATTTAAAGGTTTTCAATTTAAATGTGTTCAAAATCTAATAACATGATATGATTGATGTAGCTAAAGCTAATAACATTATATGATTGATGTAGTTATAGCTAAAGAATAATACTTGTTATCTGTCAAGGTTATATAGGTGCATTCTTATCCAGAAGAGTGGGAAAACTCACGCCGGACCATTCGTTGTTATCAGCCCAAAATTTTCTTTGTCTACCTCTTCTCTTTCCTCATTGACCATTCTTTGATGTTATCAGCCTAATATTTTCTTTGGCCACCTCTCTTTCCTCAATGACCATTCATTGATGTAATCAGCACAAAATTTTCTTTTGCCACCTGTTCTCTTTCCTCAATGGTCATTTGTTGATATTATCAACCCAAGATTTTCTTTTTTTCCACCTCTTCTCCTTCCTCACTGGCCATTCGACCATTCGCTCATGTTATCAACCCAATATTTTCTTTGGCCACCTTTTGCACTTACCTCAGCAAGATAATCCATGATAGAGAATGGTGCTTTGTTACATATCCAAGGCATGAAACTACGTCTTTTCAGTTCATAGCTTGTACATTCAAAGTCCTGATAACACAATTCTCCCTTAGAGAAATGTGTGCTGATTTTAATAGTACATTTCAGTGGCAAGCCAAACTATTGTATAATCAGAACATGTGTTTCCAGTGCCAATATACAGTTGCGAAACATGGATATTAAATAAAACAATAGTGAAGAGAATCACTGTTTTTGAAATGAGATGCTACAGAAGAATTTTACATACACCATGAACAGCTAAAAAGACACATCAAAAAGTGTTAAGATGAATAAACGTCTAAGATGACTGACTCCTTAACAACATCATAAAATCTGTGTTTTTCGTTGTCATATAAAGAGACATAACAGCGTGGAGGATTAATAGCTGAAGACAGCAACAGGGGAAGATGGCGCCAAAGATGACGATGGTGCAGTGATAAATCAGATTGCTTAAACATGTCTCTAGCTGCAGCAGGTCAACGTGCCCATTATCACGGAGTGTTCAGAGAATCCATAAGGAAGACCACATTCTGGAAAGAATATGTCACATGAGAGAGAAAAATAATATAACCAAAAAATGCTGGGTTTATGGCTACATTGAATTAAAAATTTAAGAGTAATCTCTATATATGTGTTTCTTGCCATAATACTTTATTATTCATAATCAACCTTCTGAATCCTACTAGTGGCCGACGTATATCTTTCCATAGAACCCTGCAGGTGATTCTTAGTTGCCTGTTGCTATGACTATATATGGGCGAGTGAACTCACATGACCATTATTGTAATGTGAGTGGGAATGTGCAAGATTGAGGCTAGGAATACGTCATTTCCATCCTGTTAACCTAGTTTCCCAAGAAACTAGGCAACCGTTTTAGTTTTGCCATCTGTTCAAGATCGTTTGCAATCTTTCGACATGGATGACATACTTGCAGAAATATTCATGTTTCTGATTCCTATGATGATTTCTTGGGAATTAACATGTGTTTTCTGTGTATATATTATTAGCACATTAGTTTCTGAGAATAGACCAGAACAATGTGTCACATTATTTAATTAGGAACTTCTCCTCAACTTGGAAATGAACCTAGGACTATTCATGTAAATCCAGTTCCCTAACGACTGCACTACACTGCCCCTGTTTATGAAGACCAAGAAGAAGGTAGATTGAAGTAGTTACCAATGTTCTGAGACAACAAAATATTACTACATATCAAATTACCACACATGCCATAACCTGAAAACTGATTGTCATTTAGTCTTGTAATTTTCTAATAGTAAACCCATAGAAAATGCAATAGATAGATAGAATAATAATTGTCATTACGCCTGATGTTATCCAAACACTTCTGAATATAACCTGAGAAAATATGTCAAAGTATTTTGTATGGACATATTTCAGATGGCATTGATGGAAAGCAAGCCCGTAGAACCAAATCATCTTCTCCTCTTGGGGAACTATTTGACCACGGATTGGACAGTTGGGCCACACTTTTTCTACCTGTAGCCATCTTCTGCATATTTGGCAGGGGAGAGCATGGTGTCAGTGTTTTCCGTGTATTTATGTGTATTGTGGGCATCATGGTGTGTTTTGTTCTCAGCCATTGGGAGAAATACAACACAGGTGTGTTGTTTCTTCCTTGGGGCTACGACATTGGACAAATAGTATGTACACTTTTAAATTTTTTTATTGTCAAAGTTGTGTCAAATTTGTATACAAATTATTGTTGATTGCACTATTTCCAGAATGTAGTCTTCCTTATGAATATCCTTAAATTCCAGCAGCTATGGCAAGTTGTCCCGTCTCCTCTAGCAACTTGTGCATGCATTCCTGAATATCTCTTGTCCAGCGACATCTTGATCGACTTTAAAGTTGTAAACAGATTAATTACTTTTTCCATCAATTTAAGGTGCAATATTTAAGCCCTTTAGCTGCTGCACATGAATTTACTCATTCCTTTCTCTATCTTACTTCTATTGACAAGTTGGCTCACACACAAAATCACTATTCCTTTATTGCTAAAAATTATTTCACTCTGAAATTGCCAAGTACCAATCTGCAGAAACCATTTCATAAATGCGAAATATATCTACTTACTGGTGACAATAGAAAGTCAGTGGAAGCTCTCTTATTTTTGTAACTTAAGAAAAGGAATCGGCACAGAGGAAAGTTATTAGGAGAAGAAGTTAGCACAGCTGGGATCGGTATAAGAAACACTACTATTTTCATCGATGACCAACAACTGACACAGGTGAAAGAATTCCCTTATCTTGGAAGCATCATATCAAGTGGGAAAACACCATAGAAATCCAACATAGATGCAACATAGCATACCAAATCTTAGGACAGATGTCTCCTATTTTCAAAAACAAACGTGAATATGAACACCAAAATTGCACTACAGTCATCCCTCAGTTATCGCGGTTAATAGGGACCAGAATCTGCCACGATATGTGAGAAACCGTGAAATAGTGTCATCCTCTCATTTTTAACACACATACATTTTTTTTGTATGTATAATATCAATAAGTGTATATAAAACCATATAAGTGCATATGTTATCATTAGAACATTAAAGAATAATTTCAAGCATGTAAATAAAATATTAATAGTATAAATAACATACATAAAATAATGTATAAATAATATAAATATGATATGTGTGTGTGTGTGTAACATCCGTAGATGTAACTAAAGTGTACATACTGTAAATATGTTTTTAGAAATCCGTGATGTACTGAAGCTGTGGATCCGGGAAGTAGCGAGGGATGACTATATAAAACGATCATCATACCATCACTATGCTGCCAATGTCAAATGTAAATACTTACAACACAAGAAAACTTGTTACAACAAAAATGAATTGTCTACATTGAATTCTCAAAGTAACAATAAGAGACAGAATCAAAAGTGAAAACATCAGAAGACTAACATACACAATACCAAATCCTAGATTACAACAGAAGACAACAGATTAAGTGGTTCTAGACATGCTCACATCTTTCTAGACTACCCTCAGATTGTTTTCCTCAAAAATCATTGCTATACAGACACGATGGGTACAAAGTCAGGGAAGACCATGTAAAAGATGGATTACAGAAATAAAAGAAGTAATGAAAAAAATATATATGCACCATTCTTCTTCTTCAGCATTCATTCTCAATCTCCCAATGGATTTCCCTTATAACAGAACCAAGGTCCTACTAAATTTCCAGCAGGATATAGTCCAGAGAATGGAAATGTGCTGTGTCGCCTTTTTATTTGTACCAATGGCATGGCCGACATATCTGTCTTCAGCAGGGAATCATTCAAATGGTCACCTCAAGAGAACTCTTCTACCCCTGACTGCAAGACAGAATAAGGGTATATGACGAGAAGAAAGAAAAGGGATTGATTACTGAAAACAGTGTTTTGTGCTTGCGAGTTAAACCAAAATAAATGAAATGTATCGTTAGTTTACTTGTAGCCAGTGTGTTATCGGGGCCCGGGAGGGGAGCAAATAATAGCAGCATTTGTTTACCTTCCATGCATGTCGTAAGAGGCGACTAAGGAGGTTATGGGCTGGAGTTGGATGTCCCATCCCATATAGAATCAGTGACCCAAAGCCATGCTGAAGTTGGATTTGTCAGGCGAAGATATCGCATCAATGCTTTAAATCATGACATACAGCATTCCGTTCTTCAGACTACATCCTGCTAATCTGCAGGAATATGATAATGAACACAGAAGAAGAAGAGGACTTTACTTATCATCGGTGAAAGGTGCTGCAGCCTTCTACCAACGTTATTTGTTAAAGAGAAATTCAACCTATTTTTTTACCTGGTATTAAAAGGGTTGTAAAGAACACATTCATACCACTACCTAAGAAGCCAAGGGTTGTGGATTGAACAGAATACAGAACAATGAGTTTGATGAGTCACAACCAAAATACTATTCAAGATAATACATGAAAGAAGTAAAAGCAAGATAAACAGTGAAGTAGATGAAGAGCAATTCGGTTTTAGGAAAAATAAAGGGGCCAGAGAAACTATACTTAGTATCCGACTATTAATAAATAAATATATAGTCCAAAAGAGTATCTATATTTGCTTCATATACTACAGCAAGGTCTTTGATAGAGTACAACATGAAAAATATATTGAATGTATTCAAGAAATAGGCATAGATGGAAAAGGTAATCAGACTGATTAAAAATATATATTGGGAACAAACTACATCAGTAAGGTTTTAAATCAGCTGCTCACCATAAATAGAAATTAAAAAAGGGGGATAAGACAAGGATACATTTTATTATCACAGAGAATATCTTTAAACATATAGAAGGAATACCAGTACTCAAGATCAGTGGGAAAATAGTAAACAACCTGATATATGCAGATGACCCTGTTCTTTTAGCAGAAAGTGAACATGAACTACAAACACTAATCGATCAGGTCTATAAATCAAGTAAAGAATATGGACTAGATATAAACATACAAAATTTTTTTTTAAACCATGATAATCGGCAAAGTCACAGAAGAACAGCTGTTTAACATAAAAATATATGGAAACTACAACAAGTATAGCAATATCTCTGACATATAAAAATATATGGAAACTACAAGTATAGCAATATCTCTGACATATAAAAATATATGGAAACTACAAGTATAGCAATATCTCTGACATATAATCACAAATTATGACAGATATGAAACAGATATTAAAAGGAGAATTGGAATGGCAAAAGTAGTTTCAATGACATGAAAATATTGACATCTAAACAAATTACAAACAAGCTAAAATTGAGAATTATAAAATGCTACATCTATTCTATATTAATGTATGACTCAGAAACATGGACAATAAATAAACAATTAAAAGACATAACTGATACCTTTGAGATTTGAATATATAGAAGAATTGAGAGAACATCATGGAAATAGGATGCCAACAAAGAGGTTCTAACAACACTTAATATGAAGAAAGAATTATTAAATGAAATGAAGATCAAGCAAATAAAATATTTTGGATATATTAAAAGACATGACACCTTATTGAATACCTTACTTGAGTATAAAGGCGAGCAAGAGGTAGGCAGATACAAGTTGGAGAGTAACATCACGAGATGGACAGGTTACAGTCTAACAGAGTGCACCTGTTAGACAAGACAAGAGATGGAATGTTGGAGGTCTGTTGCAACCAACCTTCATTACGGTGATGAAAGAATACAGTAACAGTGTGACCTTTCATGCATATAGGCAACTAGGGATTGTTAGACGAGTTGTCCGCCCTATCCTGTAGTTGTGATAGTTGCCTAAAAATATTTAGTAATGAAGTCGGAATCTGCTGGAAGATATTATATTGCAGTAAAGCTGTAAACTATGACACAAGGCAAATCATTCTCTATACTATATCTTGTGTATTTAGAGGGAAATGAGAATGAACATAGAGGAAATAAAAGCCATAGCCATATAAGTTGATTATTGTCATTTGGTATTTTTTCATTAGTTGTTCTGTAGTCATGTATTGATAATCATGTATTAATTGCTCTTCATTTCCAATGACTTTCATTGTTAATTGAGCCGCTTTACCTACAGGACTACATGTTGGCTACAAAGTTATTCATGATTCTTTCTAATTTAAACAATTTTATGTAGGAAATTATGTGACAATTTTGGTCTGTTGAGCAGATGTCATTCAATTTGGTGAAAATTGTACTATTTCTAAAACATTACAGTTCTTGATACCTTTTATTATTTATTTAAACACATTTGTTTGTTTCCTGAAATCTTTTTTTTTCCCCCTCACTTCTACTCTACCCCATCTCAGGCCATGACATTAGTTTATCTAATCACATTTTATGGTGGTCATGACATCTGGAAGTTTAGATTGCCAATCATCAACTTGTCACCTGCACAAGCAGTGGAGCTTTCATTATACAGTGAGTTTTTTTGTTACAAAAATTTGTATGTAATGTATTCCCAGTTAAAGAGCTTTGGGTGGGATCGTTCCACTGAGAATTGTGTACAGGTGAGGTTTTTAGTTGTGTCCCTGAACAAGAAACATTTGACATTACTGCAGGTTGAACTTGTATTTTTTGTATTGAGATGGGTATCTTAACTTCCTTTCCATATATCTGCTATATTTAGTGTGTGATTTATCAATTTGATAACTATTCTGGTTGAGTTTATCATAAAGAGGATCCTGTTAGGGTAGATGAATCACGAACAATCAGCTTCTAGAAGAAACACCATGCACACACATCATCCTTTTCTGAAAGAGACTGAATGTGGGGTGCAGTCATTTCAATTCTGATAACTCACAAATTTATAGAACTATAAATTATTTGATAATTATTTATTATGGACGTTGACTTAATTGTGAACTGATGTTGCACTTTAGGTGAACCCATATGTGCCTATCCTCAACCAGCATATATTGAGTACATATTCTAGTAGTTTCTGTGGCTGACTTATGAGCACACTCCACGTTCTCCAGTTCTGCTAGTATTACATTTAATGCTACATTCTTTCAATCACAGACTAAGTATGGCATCAATCACACTATCCACATACTGCAAGTGCTCATGAAACAATCATTTTCCTTCTCCAATGTCAACTTCTCATCTGTGGATTCATTGAATGTAAGCTTGTCAGCTCTCTCAGTAATGGTGAAAACTTTCATGTCCTGGGCAATAGATCCATGCCATATCTATGATGTTGGAAGTATTTATAGATAATGTCCATTCATATCCCTGTCATTTTGGATCTTTCAAAACATGGGCTGGGAATAGCTCTAAGTAAATGAAGGCTCAGGGTGCCTCTTCAGAGCAGCAGTAATGGCCTCAACCTCCATCTGCAATTGGATCTCATTGTCCAGTGTACTCAATTAAGCTCTGTGATGACTTTAACACTAACTATAAAACCTCAGCCGAACCTCTACCACCACATATATCCAATCCAACAAAGCACACAGATCCATCAGGTTCAAACAACTCATGTTTAATGAACTACAGATTGAGCATTGACCACAGGAAACACATACTCACTTTTCAACCACAACTGCATACGCCCAATAAGAGTACTAGATTGCTAGAAAATAAGTAAAATTTCCCGTTTCTTTGCCTTTTATGCGTATTGGGGAATAAGCCAATTTTTCATTGAGGAACAGTATTACCTAGGAATACCATGGTCAGCATCACGTCCACTGTCTTTAATTTCCCAGGAGACCTGGTACCGATTTCCTTAGGCTGGGTTGACCTAGGAGCCGTTGGTGATTTAAAAGATATTTCGGGTTTAACATTACTGCACAACAGTAAATATGAACCAGAAAGAACTGTTCCATTTATATTAGTATATGCTCAAGTTACATGATATACTTGTGAAGCCTTATGAAAAAACAGCAGTGTATTATTATTTGTCATTATTTAGTCTATATTCAGCAAGGTTTTATGTGTGACACAGCACACTAGGTTAAATATATGCTATCTGTTTGTGAAACTAGGTAACAGCTGTCATGATTGATAGATAATGTACTGGGGAAACTGCAGTAACATTTTTATATTGTTTCACAAAACTTTTGAGGTGTTCTCAGTGTAATTGATATGGCTCAACATATGTTTGTGGGACATATTTTGTCAAAGAAAGTGTCAACTATTATGTTGATATATAATTGCGTGACATATTAGAGAAAGTGTCAACTATTATGTTGACAATATAATTGTGTGACATAGAGAAAGTGTCCACTATTATGATGATGGTGGCCTTTTGTATCTTTACAGACAGTTAAGAAGCAGGAACCACTGTAGATACATTTTGTAAGTATGGGTATCCTCCTGTGTTGATTTGGCCTGCTTTGCCTGGGCAGTGGTAATATGGAGCTATTGCCTTTGCAATATGTACTATCTTCCTCTCTATCCTCTAGATTAGCTCCAAGAGAAAGGTAGAGCCGGTATACTTGGTATCTGCAGAGGATGTGAGAGAATGGTGCGAGCACACCATTGACTATGTCAATTGTCTTCCTCTCCACAATTTTGTCACTGTTTAATTCCTTAGCACTCCAGTGCTGGCCCACTAGACAAAAGGGGTTTTCTGTCTATTATAGTTACACACTTAAATAACACTAACCACTTTTGTTCAAGTAACACAATTCACAGTAGTCCAATATTGTTCTAAGTTCGGAGCTGATTCAACCCGAAAAATAATTATATCCCGGTATCTACTGTTGTAATACATCAAAAATAAACTCATATATTGCACTTTCTCTCCTTCCATCCCCAATACTGACTTATTTTTTACATCAGTTGGCTGTAAAAACATTACATTAACCACTGCTCACAAATTTTTATCCCATTTTTCTATCTATCTATCTATCATCTTTTCTCTGCTTATGCTGTGAGGCGTCACAGGATTGAATTACAATCGGTTTTCGGGCTATTGCAATCCTTTTTTTTTTGTTCCTATTATTTCTTTTAGTTCTGTAATGCTTTTTTATAATGTATTGTTTTATAGGTTTGTTTTAGTACGTCCCATGTTTACTATTTGCTTTTAGTGGAAACATTAACATTGCTCTTTTATGATGACTACTTTACTGCTCATAATTCATGTGTTGTGTATATTTCTGCATTATTGTTTAATCAAGTGGATGTTTTTTCTTTTCTTTTGTTGAATGGACAAAAACTAGAAGTTACTAAATCTATATACTTAGGGTCTTATATGAGCAGAGATGGAAGTACTAAGAAATCACGACTAGACTTAACGTGGATTCTGCTACAATGTCCAGATTAAATATCATATTGACAAGCAAAATAAGCAGTGAAAATCGACTTAATAATACCTATTCTTTTTTATTATTCTTTTTTTTTTTTTCACAACAAATTTCTATTAGCAGATGATCAATATTTAATATATCAATCTGAAAACAAATTACAGCAGCACACACACTTGCTTCATACAACCACACCTAAACACATCTAAAACAGAGACTATGAAGGTAAGCAAAACACCAGGCCAGTTAAATGTATCTGTCAATCGTACAAAACTAAAGCAAATCCCAGAGTTTAAATACCTAAGAAACATATTTACCGAGGATGGCAAACCTGACAGAGAAATTGAAACAAGGTGCGAAAAATCCAATGCTCTGACTTACCAGCTGTCACCAATACTTAAAACACCCATCAATCTGCATGGCTACAAAATGACAATAGATAAACAGTATTTTTTATACCAACTCTGTGTTACCAATGTCAGACAAGGCCCTTGACAAAGACACTAGCGAGAAAGATCACAGTTTGAAAAATGAGATGTTTGAGGAAAGCTATAAATGCCACGAGAAGAGACCACCAGAGAAATGAAGATATCAGGAAAGAAGTAAAGAATATCTCAAGTAAAGACCACATCGAGAAGGAGCAAACCAGATGATTTGGTCATTTCATGAGAATACATCATCAGAAGACCGGGTTACAAGGCACGAGGAAGACCAAGAACTAGATGGGCAGAGGCAATCAAAGAAACATTAATAAGACATGCTGACCATGGCCATTGCAATTAAAATGGCCAAACACAAAAAACTCAGAATTCTCCCCTACGACGCTTAACGGCACAAGTGAAAATAACAATAGATATATAGATTCTTTTTATGGATGTGAGAGTTGGATAATTATAGCAGATGCAAAGAATGGTACAAACTTTTGAATATAAATATTGCAGGTGATTGCACATCAATTATACAGATCATAAAACCTATGTATATGTGAGTAAACAAAATAATTGCTCTTGCAAGTTGACAGACACATCTAGCAAATGGTGAAACATCACAAACTTGTGTTGTTAAGCACACAGTGAGACATGATTCCCTTTCCAAGCCTTTACTACATGGGATAGTTGAGAGTGGAAGAAAGATGACAAATGAAAACATAGGTTGTTAATGTTAAAGATGACAGGATTAAGATCTTCCACACTCAAAGAAGAAATAGAGAGGCATGATGGCATTTATGTGTTGATTATTCCAAATTGGCACCCCTACGATCATAAGAGTTTATGGGTGTGATAATGGCAATGATGATCCAACTCCGTGTCTCTTACCTTTCTTAGTTACCTCTTATATGTATGGCAGGCATAGTTTTACTATTCTTTGCTCCATTATTAACCCTCAGTAATAAATTTAGATCTAGAGTACGCTGGATCGACAACATCAAAAAGACATTACACGAACATCAAATGACATTATCTGAAGCTGCCGGAAAAGTGAGAACAAGGACATTGTATCTCCCTCGACATCCGTAAAGTGTAAAAGAGGAAGGAATGATAGATAGTAATAAATTTGCAAAATTGAGTATTGCCTACATTGAAAATGTCTGCACATGTTAACTTTTCTTCCGAGAATCCAATAGGAAGATAATAGCATAATAACTGCAGCAAATATTAAATCCAACAGCCGAATCCTTGAAACGGAGATGAAGATTTGTTAATCACTGAATACATACATGAATAAAGAGCCTCCCCACAGTTAACAGAAAAATATAAAGTAACACTATGAAACATTTGTTTCGACAAATGTTTTTATCAGAACACGTTCACACTGTATCCATATTTAGTTGTCTTACATGAACATGGACAGTACTGTTTTTATTCATCATTTGTTATGTTGTGAATGTGTTCTTGATAAAGCCCTTTTAAATAAAATATCAATTTTCATGTGTTATGATGTGTATACCCAATGATTAGCAGAATTTCGTCACCGTGTTTCCAAGTTTCTTCATAAACCCCCACAAGTATATAATAAGTAATAATCAGTATAATCGCAATAATCAGTGATTTATTCATCTCTTTCATTTCAGTTGGTTTCTTTGGTCTGACTTTCCCATTCACATTTTATAACATATACAGGTAAGTGCTAGTTAAGGCTATTCGTTATTTATACATGAATACAATAAATTGTTTTTCTCAAGTGAATGTACATAATCATCTTTGATATGTTTGATTTCTTTTTCTGCATTTGTTCTCAAACTCCTGCAGGCTAGCATGATGTAGTCCAGAGGATGGAATACATTGTGTCATGGTTTACAGATTTTGGTGAGATATTTGCACCTCTTGGCATAACACATCGGAATGCAGCATGACTTCTGAGTCACTTTGACCCTGTATGTGATGGGACAGTGAACTCCACCCCATAACCTTCATAGTTGCCTTTTACAGTGCACATGGAAGGTAAACAGCTTTGCTGTGCTTCTGGAAGGATATTGTATCCTGGCGTACTAGAATGCATCCCTTCTGAGACTAAACATACAACCATAAACCCCTGCTTACACATCCATGCCTAAAGCACCTTAATAACACAAGAGGTACCTCTGCTTTTGACAGAGTGACTATGAGCTGTCAAGAGCTACCTGCTCAGAACTAAAGGGATTCTTTCATCATCAACAACTGCTGTCAACTTGTCTCTTGTTACTCCATATATCTTTACTTTATTGGTTTTTGTCAGTACTGTTATATTTCAGTTGTATTTTCATATTAAATTGAAGTATTCAGTTTTGTGAACTATATTGTTTCTCATTTTTCAAGATCCTACAAAGATAAGTCAGGAAAGATGCATTCTTTCTCTGAAGCTATGCGACCACTGGCATCTACATTTGTTTTGTTCACTGTGATGATCTTCTGGGTAATTGGATCATCCTGTGACATATTGGAGCTGCAGCCCAGGTTATTCTGCTGGACAACTGGTACTGCATTCTCTCATATAGCAGTAAGTATTGTTTGTCAACACATTCTGATAGTTCGTTATAACACATTTACTTGCTTTGTGTAACCATTTTTTCATTTCT
Source organism: Meghimatium bilineatum (assembly GCA_034231615.1). Taxonomy (NCBI): domain Eukaryota; kingdom Metazoa; phylum Mollusca; class Gastropoda; order Stylommatophora; family Philomycidae; genus Meghimatium; species Meghimatium bilineatum. Next base: position 46,982,388 of record CM067316.1, read on the forward strand.
TCTTTAGTGTTTATATTATTTTTCAATAGTTAAGATCAATTTCTAGCTGTAGGTTTTGTCATTGTTACATTATCAGAGATTTTCTTTCTCTGTAGCTTGCAGATGATATCACTGTTGTAACCTGTGCAAAACCTGACTACCGTGACTTGTTATTTTCTTGTGAGCTACTTATTTATAAGGGAAAGTCATAAGTCACAAATGGCTAGAACAAAATTAGTAAATTGTGTTAATTTTAAAACTATATAATTTTAGACTGACGTCCATTATTTCTGCACATAATCTCCACCAACATTAATGCATTTATTCCAGTATTTATTAGTGCGGCAATGCCTGTTGCATACACATCTTTCATAAGTCAGTTCTCTGGGTACTGATCACACTTTATGGAATTTCAAATAGTTAGGCTTTATGCTGTGTAGGCTGAACCATGTAAATAACTTATTGTGGTTGTGATTCTGTCTTCCATTATTTGCCTGTGAGATCTAAACATTTTCTTATTCTTCTGTTGCAATTTTGACAGGACAACAGTTTACACTTCATCAGCAAGTAATGCTATGCCCTTGTGAAAATTGATCTTCCCAGTTATGTGCAGCTTTACACGATAAACAATTCTCAGTCTTGATTAGAAGACTGGCCTCACAGCACGTGGGGCAATCCCATAAGTGCTCTGCCCTCTGTTCCAGCAGCCATCCGACTCGATGGTGTTTCGAGTCCAATGCCGCTGAAACAGACGTCGACATCAGGGCACTACTCTGGCCCTTGCGACAGGTTTATTTGTTCCGCCCACCCACGCCGTGCCCGCAACTAGTTCAAGCACAATGTTGGCCTGTCGGAACAACATGGTAACTGTTAATCGAAGGTTACAACTATTCTCAGTGTTAATATGAAGCATTTCCTTATGAGTGTCATTAGTAGAAAGCCTTATTCCCTACTGCACACTGTGCATCCTTGTACACCCTTAGAGCATGATCACTATTTCAAGTGGTTTGTGATTGATACAAAAGTAAAATGATCAAGGAAACTGTGCTAAAAGATTAAGAATGTATTTATACAACTACCTGTGCAGCGATTGTCTGTCACATGCATTGATCACATAACTGGATGTCCCAACCTCATAATCCAACCTTTAAAAATCTCCTATTGCATTTCTATTCTTTTCCACATTAGTTTGTGAGCTACTTATTGACATCCCCTTATATATCTTCTGATGCCTGGACATTATGTCTCAGCTCATCTGCTGTAAAACCTCTTTTTCTCAACATAGTAACTGGAGAACATTTTTGCTCCAAATATTTAAATATATAAATGTACGCCACAGAAAAAATTGCTTGATATAGTATCACCTCCCTAACAACTGTATTTTATGAGCAAATTCAATGAAACTCCATTTTTCTAAATAAAATTAATTGCAATTGGTGCTATTAAACAATTTACTTTCAATTTTTCATAGTGTTACTTTATATTTTCCTGTTAACTGCAGGGATGCTCTTTATTCATTCATTATGTGCCATGCCGGCTGGTGTAGGCAATCATGTCTCTCCACAGCTCTCTATCTCCAGCATTATGTATCATGATCATTGTTGTTTCCATACCATGCCAGGTTGTCAAATTGTCTAATATTTTCTCACGTTGTTGCCCTCTGTTGCCTGTTCTGACTATGTTCTCCAAACCTTCTTGTCTCATGAAGTGAAGTACAAATTGGTCTTGAGAGATGCTCTTGTGGGCCAGACTCGCTCTGTGAGCAATGAAGCTGGAACTGTCTTGTAGTATATGTTCTGGTATCTGTGTTGTGCTCCACAGATGCAGTTTGCAGAGTAGCTGAAGCCAATTAAATGCATGCTTTTAGATCACAAGTTTTCAGTTGAAATGTATTGATTTCTGTTCATTTGGTTGATTGTATCTTGCTCAGATATATAGTTTAAGTTTATATCTCTCCGCTGAAGTTGCATAGTTTATATTAGCAGAGATTCTGCTTTCCTGAAACTTTAACATGTGGGACTGGTGGAGATTACCTCTCATTTTTGCTAATTCATCTCCGTTTTCATTTCGAGGGATAATACAGTGAGTTGGTATCTTTTGTAATACAAATTAAATTTGTTCCAGATAATTCAGAGATATCTTCTCCGATGTCGTAAATGAGTTTGTTTTGTTTTGTGTGTTTGATGAATTGTAAAACTCATTTTGAATCACTGTAGATGACACCCTATTGAAGACCTTACTTGAGGGTAAAGTCAAAGGGAAGCGAGCAAGAGGTAGGCAGAGATACAAGTGGGAGAGTAACATTACACGATGGACAGGTTACAGTCTAGCAGAGTGCACCACCAAGACAAGAGACAGGAGATGTTGGAGATTCGTTGCGGAGACGGCACTTGATGATGATGAGATTACTATTTTTCAGGGATATAGACTCCTGATGGTTGAATATTTGTGTGAGGTCATATTTTTTTATGACCACTAGTGTGATATTGGTTATATGTTCAATATCACAGTGTATGCCTTTGCTGTACCATAGCTGCTGATTCCCTTTTCTGAGAGTGGGTTAATGCCAGAAATGTTTGTGATTTACAAAATTCCCTAAATTGAGAATTGATCCTGAATCACCATATTAGGAAACTAATAATATTTTTATAAGTCACAGACATTAAAAAAAAAAGGTTAGTTATCTTTCTAAATTATATAGGAGTTTCTACATTTAAAAAATACTTTCTTGTGTTTATATCCTTATATGTCTACTTTATCCCCAGTGCCATCTGATTATTGCCCAAATGAGCAGCACACGGTGTGAGCTTGTCAACACAGCAACAATTCCTCTTATCATAATAGTTGGTTTGGTTTACATTGTTCGTCTTGGAACAATGGAGATCTACCTGTTATGGGCATTTTGTATTTTTATCACAGTCAGACATGCTGTTTATGGAGTGGGTGTGGTAAGTTTCTCCCTCTCACCATTATTCCGGTAGAGTTTATATTTTTTTAATAAACTACATTTTACACTTGCTTATTTGTGTTTGCTGTCTGGTGTTTGCTGAATAAATATATATATATATATATATATATATATATATAGTAAATGACATGCAAATATATTGGGCGTATCCTCTTGCATAAGCATTTCATCTGTACAATTATATTTCTCATTGTAGTGTTACACACAGAACTCAGAACTACATATTACACTAGGGAAACCAGATAAGATTCAACCCTGACCATGGTTCTAGCTGCCAACATCTATGTGCTGACTCTGCTATAAACAGGTGGCATATATGGAGTGTAATTATAAACAACAGTGTAGGATGTGATAATTTCATGGGAGAGCCCAGAATCAGGCAAACATGATAACCCTGTATATTGGGGATCCCTTGGATGGTGGGAAATACATAATTGGCTGCCCCACCGATTCCAGTGACCAGAGCTGGACTGCTATGGACACCTTTAACAGGAAGGAATGCTTAGCAGGGGAGCTGAAACTCTTGATTTCAACTCTCCCTGTTGCTGAAAAGTAGAAAAGTAATAAATCCTATAGGATTTACACACATACACGGGAGATGAAACACACACACACACCACATGAAAATCAAGGAAAATTGATACAGAAAATGACTGGAGCTGTAGAATAGCTGTACTATTGTATCAATAGTGCAAACTGCTCTAAACACTGTACTGCAAAATTGTGTACTCAAATTCAACATTTGTTCTATAAATTGAATTTTATCATACCTTTATCTCAGTTTTGCTTTTATTTCTCTGTAGGTCAAGGAAATGTGTGAGCATTTCAAGATACAAGCCTTTTCAATCTCAAAACTCAAATCATGTGATCATGGAGACCAATTGTAGCTTGCCAGTGTGGATGTGATAAAATAATTAAGAATGCAAAATTTGTAGTCTTCAAACAGAGAATGGATGTTTATGAATGCATTTAAATTAGATTGACTAATTTTAGTTTACATCAAGTGATGTACAGATTAGATGAATGAAACATGAGAAGAACTAGATCTTTGATAGTCTTCACATGTTTCATTGTATTCCTTTTTTATGTGTTACTTTAATATTCCAAGATTTGTCAGTTTCCATCACATAACTCCATGCAGTCGTCAGTTTATTGTTCCCAATTGTGTTTATTCTTATCTTGATAGAGACTTTTTAGGTGAAACAGATTAGATGTATTTGTTCTTCGTAAAACTGCTATTTAACCCATTTGATATATTTGTTTCTTATATTTATTTACCATATGTCTATAATAGGGCATTATAATCAGCTACCTGTAGTTATTTTGTGAAGGACTGTGGGGTGTGTTGAGACATTTGTATTTGAAGCTCCAGAATTTATGTAGCAATGTATTGGAAATGAGATGTGTTGAAAATTTATGTTGGTTTGATAAAAGGTATAATCATTCAAGATTATTTAGAAGCTATTGATGGAGAGAAATAATTGCTAAATAACTTATGATAATTCGTTTGCTTTATATATATAGAATAATTATGGTCAGTGTTTTTTTTTAATGTAGATTTATAGACCACACCTTACAAAGGAGAAGCAATATTGGAGTGTATCATTAAAATTTACAATGGAGTCTTGGGCACAGCAATCAAATTATGAATCAAGTTGTGTACATTTTTATGGATAACGCCCCATATTTCCATTTGTTTAAGATGATATATGTAATACCATGTTTGATATTTCAAATATTTATATTCAGTTTACATAGAACTGATCAAAGAAATCACTCAATGTTCATACAAAATATGTTTCAAGTACATATACAATTTCTTAAAGATATTTTCCCCCTATTTTTATTATTATCTAATTGATTATGCTAATTTTGTAATTTTAAATCAATAAAATGTATCCTTAATAATCAGTAAATACATCATGCACTCTTGATGTATTATTTCTGGAGTTTCTGCTATTTCCAGACACTTTTAGTCATGAAAAATATGGTCGTCTGTTCCTTGTACTTTATAAATAGTGTAGTGATATTTAAATTTATATATCAGTTTCAACAGATAATTAAACAGATGCACCTATCTATACAGAATGCAGATTCATGAAAAACTGAATTTATATCCGATGAACTTTTTTTTTGTTTACACTTACATAGACAGTTCAGTCAAGTTTTCTATTCAGCTATATTTTCTTGTTCCATGCTACATCAAGATCAAGAGTATCACATTCAAAAAATGGTTACTACAATAAATGCCATCTTCAGTTGAACAGTTTTTGTTTCTGTCTAGAAATATAGTTTACATGTGTCTGACCTCCCTCATTTGAAATGTTTCTGTGAGGGGAATATCCCCACATATTTAATGTTTGAATGTGCATTGAAGTAGAAATACATTTTATTTGCAATCCACATGCAACTATAAATTATAAGTACATTTTAAGAACTATTATTTTAGAACTGTGGTACCACATATAAATCAAAACTATTATATTTATATTATTTTAGTAATTGCTGCCTCTAAATTCTGCATCCTATTGAATTCCAAAAAAGTATTAACATTTACTTTGTCGATTATGACAATCAGCTTTATTGATATCTATCGAAGGAAATGATAAATGCCTTCTGAATGTGACACAGAAAGCAAGAATTGGCATCAGTTTTATATTATTTCAACCATGTGCCACCATTTTTTAAATTTCACATGAAACTTTTATACTGGCGTTCTTTCTGACTAAAGACACAAAAAGTCATCATACATCACAACATAACACAGTTTACAAATCTAATAGCTGTCCAGATCTTCCCATGTTATGGAATACATCTTTTGGTACTTTCCTGTTAAGCTGGACACACACTTAATGAAACAAATTGGGTTCTTGTTTCGAACCCATGTCACCCTGCCTATTTTAGGATTTGGTAGCATATCCTATTCAGGACGTGACTATCAACCCTGCATTTTGTGGCTGTAGTGATTTTCTAGGCAATATAAATACATTCAGTAGTTTGCCAGTGCCTTCTAAATGGTCTGGATGCACAATTGCCTGTGGCGGGATCAAACTCGGTACCTTGGCAGTCACATATGGGCCCTGTACCACTCTGCCACAGAGTTTGCCATTTTTTTAATATGATTAATTAATCTAAATATTATATCAATAATTAATTTAAATATTCATTTATTAGGGTTAGGATTGTTTATGTTTTACATAACTAACCCTAAATAAATTTATATTTAAATTAATAAGTGATAAACATAGTTAAGGGAAATAATCAAATAGGGGAGACACGGATTCCAAACAAGAACCACAAATTGTAACATTAAATTAAATATAATTAATGTAACCAGGGGGAAAAGGAGAACACAGGAATACAAAAAAAGCAAGGGGATGCAGTCAGCCTCAGAAATTTACACATTTATATTTATTAATTTTCATATTCATCTAGTCTATAGAAAAGATAATGTCTCATTCTTGGTTTTGCGGAAATTCATAATATTCATAGAAGCTATTGTTTTGTGGCTGAAAAAAACAAACATATTGACACACAGCAAAAGATGTTTTCTAAAAAAAAGGTATGATTTTGTAATATAAAAAACACAAATTTGTGTGCCCGCTTAACAGGAATGCACTTAATTTTTGTGTTTTTGGAAAATCAAAAGTTGTTTTCCTCAGTGGCCTTTTCAAACTTTCATGTACCATTTTTAACTCTCAAAATCTGATGCTTTGTATTGTTTTATAAAGGAGGAAAGTGTCTGTGTGAGTGAATATTTGTTGTCATCTTGGTGCTGTTTTAAAATGTTACGTCTGACATCCATGCAACATTGTGAGTTTATGTATTCTTAGGCCATATTGACTTTTTCTCTTGTGCCTGTTATTTCACACTTGTTTTATCAATTTATCATACCACTTTAGAGATGCAGTATTGTGGAAAACTTCAGTGCTCAATGTTTGGCCAAGATGCTGGAAACATCTGCCTCTTTCCTCACGGTATCATACTTTCCACCTGCTTGCTGACTTTTTTCATTATCTGATCATATCCACTTATGTAGTTGTTGGCTGCATTTTATTTTTTCTATGCTTAGAGACTGTTTGAGGGGGTTTTTTATTAAATATGTATTAGATAGGTGAAGAATGGTTTGAATGCTGGTGTTACTAGCATGAGATCTCAGGTTAAAATCACAATTGTAATTTCTTTTTGAGAAGTAAAATTTAAAATTCTGCCTGTTCGCATCATGTATGTACAGCATGGTACAGTGTGTTGTTCTCAACTTCCATAATTTTTTGTCATAGCACTGCTGTTCAGACTGGAAAATAAAATGTTATGTAGAGAAGAAATGTCTAGAGATGAATAAAATAATATTAAAAAATGAAATATCTAGGGATAAACAAATACAAATCTAGCAGAATCCAACCACAATAACAAGAAATTTGAAATGTTGATTTAATAGTCAACATTTGATATAAAAATTACTCTTGATCAGGTATGTGATCTGTATGGTAAATTAAATACACGTATTCATTGTTTAGAATCATGTTTCTCAGCAGTGCTCATTTAAAGACTCATTCGTCATTGTTTTGATATATTCAATATTACACATATGGCTTTACAAATCTATAATTGATTATATGTTTGCAGTGGTGCTATCCACACAGAGAAAGCTCTTCTCATAAATACACTGGTGTATATATGATATTATGATCCAGTAATGTATACTCTATAATTATCATATGGATAAATAAAGTGCACATTGAAATACATTCCTATCATGTTTTTTTTTTGTGTGTGTGTTTTGTCACAGGATTCTCATTTTATCTGTTGTCATAAACAGAACAAACTCTGTTCAAATGTTTCACCTACTACAGTGGAATCCCTCTATAGCACATTCTTTTATAACAAATTTCCCTTTATAACAACACTTTTCAAAATCTCAAATTGTATTTATTCTATATTGTTTGTACTGTATATCACAAAATTCTTTTATTACAAACATATTTTGTTGGTCCGGACCAAGTTGTTATAATGGGATTCCACTGTTTAATTAATATAAATTGTGGGATGAGGTTACCAATTACACACATTCATTCCTTTATTTTGCTTATTATATTGATTGTTTGGCCACCCATCTGAGAATGCTACTTCCATGTGCATTTTTTATTGATGCAATCTGAGAAATTATCCTCCCAAAATTGGTTTTATGTCTAGTGCCTTCATTTTGCAAATGTCTTTCATCTTACGTTGCAGTAACCCATTTGTCAGCTTATATCCTTAAATGCTATATATATATATAATATACATGCCATGCTCATCTTCACTTGCGATGGAGGAACATCATCATCAGAGTATACCCATAAGGATTATCTACATACGGCTATGTTATTTTATTTTATCATACGGTAGTAAAGTAGGCTGTTAATGAAAACACAGATTGAGACAATGCAAGGTCTGTTTTAAAAGCTGCCAATCATTTTCCCTTCACAATAGTAAATGAAGCACTTTTATTGAATTAAATTGAGGAGGTGTAGAAGCCAGTGTGCACATGCGTGCATTATTTTCCACTCACAGTAAGCAGCAGTCAGACTTTTAGTGAGATTGAATAGTAAACCGACATCAGATTTTTATTTCAAAATGAGGAAACAGTTTTACCAGCATAATTAAATCAAATTTTGCTAAACATTTGCAATACCTAACTAGAAAACATTTGAAAGGTTCGACAGACTTTCGACAAAGATGCATGAGATTACACAAATTAAAAATATGTCACAGCCACTACAAGGACATCCATACATTGGTGGAGAGTGAGCTATTTTCTGGTAAACCTTCAATGAAATAAAAAGGTAATTGACCAATTACAGTTTTTGATTATACAGGATTTTTTTGTGTCACCATCTAAGACAGGGGTCGGGGACCTTTTTGTCTCCGAGAGCCATGGACACCATATATTTTGAAAAGTAATTCTGTGAGAGCCATACATTATGTTTAAAACTAAAGATTCAAGTAAATGTGTACATTTTGTGTAATTTCAACACTAAAAGTACAATAATTATGTCTCTGAATTCTTTTTAATAACATTGTTATGCTGTTGCTAATCAATAATGAGTATTTCTTACCATTAATGCGACTTCTGATGCTGAGCTGCAGTAGACTTTAGCTCATTTGTAGAATGAAATATTGATATGCAATTAATATGTAGATCAAAGAAGTCTAAAGAAACATTATTTTTATAATCGATAAATTTGTCTGTGAGCCAGATGCAGCCATCAATAGAGCAACATCTGGCTCGCGAACCACGGGTTCCCGACCCCTGATCTAAGAACTTGCTGTCATAATAGGAATAAGCATTGGTTTTGTACATTCCATTTTGTTGGACAATTGGTCATACTAAGATTGTCCATGCAATTCATACTGAAGCTGCTAACAATAAAAGTAACAATGGAAATAGTTTAGTGGAATCCCGTTATAACTTAGTCCTGACTGAAAAAATGTGTATGTAATAACAGAAATTCGCTATATACTGTATAAACAATATAGAATAAATATAATTTGGGATTTTGAATTTTGTTATTACAGAATGTGCTATAGAGAGATTCCACTGTAAAAGTGTTTGCTAATATTTATAAACATGACATACTAGCACAGACAGATGACATAAAATAAAGCAGAGCAATTACGTCTTAAGTCTTGCAGGACATGCTAAACTGTGAACACAGTGCTCACAGGTGACAAGTGGATTTATGAGCATGGCCCAAAAACAAAGAGTCATCCAATTTGAAACATTCTTCACACCTGATGACCGAAAAAGCATCAATTAATGTTAGCTTCTTTCTTTTACTTTTGTGGGGTGTTGCATCATTTGTATGCTCCAGAACCTATAAGTAGTACTTCCAGGATGGGGGGATCATCAGATGCCTTCTGCTTTCATAGTGCTGTTGCTGTGTGATACAAATTATTGAGCTCAAGGACAAAGGAAATGTGGAAACTCCATCAATGCAATGCATTAGTCCATTGTTTTGATCTTCAGACTGTCTTGACCAGACACAACTTTTCTTTGATTCACAAAGTTCTATATGCTCTCCAAGAAGAGTACTTTGAAAGGGATCACGATTTCAGATATCCAAATGTGTGATTTAAAAAGTGTGTATATTTTCCAGCCAAAAGTGTGTATGTTTTATACAAACCTATATCCTTCCATAAGATTGGGGAAGGGGGTTAAAGCATCATTATTACAATCCAAAAGACTAACAAATATAGGTAGTTTCAGCAGCTTTCAGAATTCATTGTAGGCTGTTGTACAATATTTTTCAAGTTTGACATATAATTAAACTTATTATATATAACCGGTAAGCTTGGATTATTTGTGTATTTTAAGTTTATTTTATGTGGAATAATCTTGCTTACGTATTACACAGGTTTATATAATCGCTTCAATCAGACACGACAGACTATATCTAAAACTAGTGGGAAATGATGTGCACACAAGAAAACATACAAATTACAATATACAAATCATATTAAATACGTAAGTACGATTGTTGTTACATTTCACGCAGTTACCTTGTATTGATTTATGTGAAATACACAGTTACATCTGATGTGTAGATAATTTTATTTATATAACATATGAAACCTCTCTATCACATATGTTTATAGCAAATTATATATTTAACAATGCTTTTCACAATCCCCCATTATTTATACTAGTATTATTAACTGTTTATACTGTCTATGGTGAATTTCTGCTTATTACATTAATATTTCGCGGTCTGGGTCAAGTTTTTATGAGATTTGACTATATTGTTACAGCATGGTTGTAAATAGAAAAATATGTGGCTACCAAATCAGTCCAATGTGGCACATGCTCACTTTTACATCAGTCAATTTTATTTACTGGTACATGTAATCCACTTCTATCCATGTTATCATGACATAGATGTTCTGCTATATTTCCTGTCATGTTATTTCAGTCTGCAGTTCGTTGTATCTTTCCTGATAGACTACTTTTTAAATATTTTTATTGACTTTTCCTTGATTCCTTTTATCAACCTTCATGCTTTTTGTACTTGTATTTTTTTTAAATGTCATGTAACCACTGGCTTTTGTATTCTTATTTGGAACATTTATTAAATAATCTATTCTACTTTGTCCAGATCAAGCACCCTCTATATGTTGAAGATTTTTAAATATTAAAATAAATCTATATGTTGAAGCTTATTTTATATTAAAATATATAGAATATAATAATTCTCAGATTTTAACCTTTAGCACTCTGCATTAAAATTACACATTTCTTCCATGCCAATTAATTATTTTTTGAATTTTTTTTTATTTTTGGTGGGTGTTTGGAAAATGCAATACATTTTTGTTTTTAGAGATTTCTTAATAATTTTTGGACATGTAAATAAAGAATTGAAATACTGAATATACTGTGTTAGTTTTGTCTGTATATGTCTGATATAATAGGTGTGTGAAAATTATAAAGGCGAAAATTGAAAATAACCATGTGAAAAAAATATTGAAAATATTTCTTGACTCGCCTAAACTTTTCCTTTGTGTGGCAACCCTTCTACAGTTCTAACATACCTGGTCTATTGTATTTATGTGGTTACATAACCAAACTAACATAATATCACCTGTGAAAACATGTAGATGTCCCTTACAATGTCTGCCATTCTTCATTAGGTCAGTATGTAAACAAAAGTACAGTGTGTCTACTTCTGATTCCCGTTTGCCCGGATGTACGATGTCAGTTTACACACTTAAGCGATGTTGAAAGAGTGCATAGCAATGGGGCAGAATTTTCGGACTCCAGCTGTGCAAAATACCTTGACCTGGGTGAAATTTTCAGACTGCAACGTGGTATTATTAAGTATCCATTCTCCTTGCTATTGATATCTTTTGGGGACTACTGGGTTAAGTCTATTATGGCTGAAATAAGATGTGTCGGGTCATTGGTGCAAATAAAACAGACACAAAGCATGTACATTTTCTGGAATTCATCTGCTGAAAATGTAATCAGATTATGGCCCTGCCACTAAAGAGACCCAGTGGGATTTTGAGAATGAGGTAGAAGAAGGTCTTTATTTTTCAATGATCAAAAGCATACCTATGGATGATGTGGTCAGTAACAAGCTAGCCGCCTTTACTAATATTGTTATTGCACAGATACAAATCTCTTGTTTATTTTTCTGTTTATTAATCATGTGCCTAGGTCATTCATAGTCAATGCTATTTGGTTATTATTATTTTTTTTTTCTAATGCTATTTCTGTCTTAAGATTTTAGTGCAGCATTTAAAGGTCTTTGTGGGAATGTCTGGATCCGAAGTGATCTGAGCCTGAAACCAAACTGAAGGTGCAGTTGTTCTGCCGTCGCTGCAATGTGCAGCTGAATCTGGACTGTATGTTAGGCTTGCAAGACAGCTTAATTCTTTTCACCTGCAGTGCCTGAGAAACTTCTTGGTGTGAGATGGCATAATAAAACCCTGACACAGAGATCCTCAAAATTCTAAGATGGAAAGCATCTACATCTTGATCAGGTTTCAACTTTATTTGGCTGGTCATGTCATCCACATGCAAGATGAGAGTCTTCCAAAGAGGCTGTTCTATGGTGAGCTGTGTGTGACCAAGTGTGATAAGTGTTCATTGGAGACCACCAAAAACAATTCAATGATTACTTGAAGACATTTCTCAAACACCGAAACATTGACACAAGTTCTGGTGAAACCACAATTCTTGATCATCCAGCCTGTAGTGCTCAGATCAGTGCAGGTATGAAAAGTTTTAAACAGGATAGAACAATTCAGGCAATTACAAAGAGACAAAAACACAGAGATCAGACTGTTTTCTCCCATCTCAAGGCCTATATTCCTGCCCGCACTTCAACCGGTCTGTCGGAGCCCAGATTGGACTTGTCAGCCATCTGAAGACTCGCAAACAATTAACCTTAACTTGACCTTTTTCAATACTATGCTTAAACTTTGATTGTGAGAAAGGTACATCATCAAAGTAAATTTGATTAATTACTGGCATAGATGTTTCTTTATATTGCTTGTATCTAGTAATGTAAGGCCAGATTAGCTTTATAAAATGCACATCCACATTAAAATATAAATTCAATCTCAAAGTGTGTTAATTTCTTGAATATTATGATCATTCATTGATATTCTTTAATCATTAACTTCATTTTTTTCATCTTTCATAGACATCATTACTTGAACTGATTGTGTCTTATTGTTTATACTTGACATTTTTTGACAGTTTGATCTATAAAAATTGGTTCATATGAAACAAAATAATACAGGACAGTAAAATGTGTCTGAGTCTGATGTGCACTGGTTTCTATATACTGTATTAGTAGAGAAAGTGCAGATGACATAATAATTTACCATGGTATTTCTGTTTTGTGTAGGATACAGAATAGCAGGTTTATTAATGTGAATAAATGCATTTAATATTGTTTTTAAAAATAACATAATTGCGCATTTACCAGCATCTTTCGTTAGAACAGCTGATAGCAGTTAGATACAGTTCATGATGAAGGGGTCACATTAGAATTAGCTGATGTGTCTATAATGTGTAATTGAAAAGTCACAGAAAATAATTACTCACTCATATTAAGAGTGACTTAATGATGTCTATATTTATAGCCTTACCTAAGAAACCAGGGACCACCGAATGTGAAGAACACTGTACAATCAGCCGCATGAGACAAATAACAAAAATACTTCTTAGAATCATCATGAAGAGAGTGAGAAACCAAATAAGAACAGAAATAAATTCAGAACATTGTGGCATTGTAGAAGGCAAAGATACCAACAATGCTTTATACATTGTGAGAGGTCCATAGAGGTAAAAACAGATCTGTACCTCTGTTTTATAGACTACATGAAAGCATTTGATAAAGTTAAACATAGTGAAGTTACAAGTAAACATAGTTAAACACATGCTAGAGAATTTGAACATTGACAATAAGGTTTTAAGAATCATCAAGAACATGTACTAGCAACATATAACAGCAATAAGAGTAGGAAATCAATGTGGCCCTTTTAAACAAATAAAACAAGGAGTTAGGCAGGGATGTGTACTTTCACCAAACCTATTCTCTTTATACAGTGAAAACATAATGCGTGCAATAGTTGATATCACTGGAATATCAGTGGGGGGACTTAACATCAATAATTTGAGATATGCGGATGACACTGTTCTGATTTTATTGCATAAAGTGAGGAAGACCTTCACAATTTAAATAATGTAGTAGGCACAGAAAGTAAAGAGAAAGGCCTCTTCCTAAATATAAAGAAAACAGAAGTAATGGTTATTTCAAAGAAACACAATACCAAATGAATGATATAGTATTAAAAAATGTCCACCAATTCAAATATTTAGGTACAACGACACAGCAGATGGAAGAATTTCAACAGAAATAAGAAGCAGAATAGGGCAGGCAAAAACAACATCAAGAAAAATATATTGTGTAATATGACCTTGTCATTTGAGGTGAGAGAGTTCTGCAGTGCTATATAACTCCTATACTAACATATGGATGCAAGTCTTTGACAATAAACAAACTGGAACATGGGAAATTAGAGGCAATAGAGGTGTGGTTCTATAGAAGAATGCTTAGAATACCATGGACTGCCAGAAAAACTAATGTGGAGGTGTTCAAAGAGTCAAATGTGAAACAGACCTTAATCAATAATATAAGAAAAAGACAATCTTTATATTAGGGCCACTTCATGAGATAGGCAGGTTTGGAGAACATAGTCACAATAGAGAAGATTGAAGGCAACAGAGACAGAGGGCAACAATGTGAGAAAATATTAGACAGTTTGACAACCTAGCATGGTAAGGAAACAATGATCTTGATACATAATACCGGAGACAGAGAGTTGTGGAGAGCCATGATTGCCTATGCCAGACGGCATGGCTCCTGATGATGATGATATTAAGAGTAGAAATATTTTACTCTTGCAACATGAAATGACAATGCATTCTACGGAAACATATTCACTGCAGAAATGAAACTATACTGAGAATGAAACATGCATGCTAAATACACTCAAAAATCTGTACACTACAATTTTAATTTTGAAAGTTTAGTTGTGTCATTTAAAAATTAGGAATTAGTTTTCTCTATATAGAGACAAGTACCAGTAGTCTCACAGTTAACATGTGCTGAGTGTGTTTGTTGGACTAAATGTGTGGTTGTGTACATAACATAAAGAGTGTATGCACATTGTTTACAGAAATAAATAATATAGATGTATGTATGACAAATACAGTGATGATTCTTGTACCCATAACTTGTCAGAGTTCTTCCTCGCCGGAGACTAGCACAAAAAACTCTCCAAATGTTTCTGTCATCAGCCATTTAGACAATTGTAAAAAAATCATATGGTACGTATACCATTCCTTGATGTTGTTACAATTATTACCCAACATATATTTTGATATGAAAAGAGTAGTGAGACAAGAATGTTATCTTGTCATTCAGCCCAGATTTAACTTATACAAAGAAAAAGTTGGTTCAATTCAAAGAGAAGTGCTTACACGTCAACTTTTTAATATTATACAGTTTCATTCAGATTTCGTGATGTCACTATACTCAGATTAAAATCACTGGTCTGCTGTCAGATTTATCGATCTGCACACTGGGAGCTTTCTAACATTCCCCCCCCCCCCATCTCAGGGGAGCAGGGGCACTGGGTGCATAGCGCACAGACGGATGGATCCTGCAGCACTACTATATATATATCCTGCAGCAGTGACTATAAAATGTCTTTATCAATATTTCATTTTGTTAAATAATAAAGGAATTTGTTCTGTGAAAATGTAGGCACTTCTTCTTGTATTGAACCTGAAAATCTTCTAAGAAATTTGGGTAATGTCAGATCTAAAAATAAATGGAACAGTAATAACCAATTTTAAATTGTGTAAACAGCATTAAGTAGCCATGCAAATGATACCATTTCACATTATATATGTGTTTGCTTGATATGTAAGCATTGATTCAGATGGTTGGGACACACTAGGAGAATGGAAAGATGGCAGAATACCAAAAGATCTTTTTTTAGTATTAACCTACAGTTGAGGAAATTATCTTGTGATCGACCTCTACTTCTGTACAAAGATGTATGCAAATGGGATATGCATACACTGGAATTGATACAGGATGTCATGGATCTTACTGCATGAAGATCAAATATCTGGAATGGTATAAAGATTAAAGAGAATGTGATAGCAGAAAGGGCTGATATGTCTAAGAAATCACAGAGCAGCACAACATGGTGCAAGTGGGATTGTGATTCCTTGTACATACTGTGGAAGACTCTGTGTGGCGCAGATTGATTATGCGAGTCATATCTATCATCGCCATGGATTGTAGCTTAAGATTCCTTACACGCCATAGTTGGATGTGCTAAGCCATTGGTGCAAGAGACAACACATTTTCTTTCAAAAACTACATTCTGCTATAGAAAGTTGTATATAGAAAAAGTAATGCCAGAAAGTAATATATATATAAAAAGCAATGCACAACATTGCTCGAGTGGAAAAATTGAAGATATGCGAATATTTTTCTTATAATTTAGTTTGTTTCTTATAACATACTCTGATATATTTCAGTTTCAACATATCAAACAAACAAACAAATAAAAATTACCCTTTGGATCGAACACCCATGACCACAATATATTTTGAGCTCGTACGAATTGAGCTATTGAGGGAAGACATGATGATGATGATCCTCCCCAAGATGAGCATGGCATGAAAAACAATAAATGCGATGAAAAATTAAATAATAATAATAAATTGGTAATTGTCTAATTTGGTTTGTGAGTTGTAGATGTCCGGTTTGTGCACGAAAAGTTATATTGCAGTGCATGCAGGAGTGCTGAAGGTTCGTGGTAGGAGAATTTTTGGATTTTTCCTTCCACTTCTTGCTTGTAGATTGCCCACAGTGTTCTTTCTTTTTTAAATTTTGTGACTCCAGCAGTGATCTGTGTGTGCCAGGCTGAGCTATCAAGTGCTGCGTCTCCCAGGAGCTAGGACAAGCTGCACTGCTTGAGAGAAGGGGGGGGGGAGGACATACAGAAGACAGCCAAAAAATGTAGCTTTATAAAAGTTGTGTACTCATGTGTGTCATACAACATATTCTTTCCAGAATGCAGTGACCTGAATGTTCACCGGAGAATATGTAACGCCTGGTCGATTAGAATTTGAGAATACAACAGAAACGCAGATGTAAACAGTATTATGTGATTTACTCATGGGCAGAAATATGCACAGCATTAGCAAAAGGCACATAGAAATAATATTAAACCCGTTAAAAAACAGTAAAAGCCTGTTGGAAGGCAAAATATATTTCTAGGCCTATGTATTTGTTGACAGTAGTTTGAGCAGTGTGCAGAAGTCAGATGTAAAAGGTTAACTATTCATATCCATTCAGTAAGGTATGAAGGTACTTGGTGATTATTGCATCAATACTCAATAAATATTGATTTTTTAAAGTAATTATCAACTTCTAAGAACTCTCATAGTAACCCCTGGGGGTTAAATAAACAAAGTAAGCGACCTGCAAAAGTACATCCGTCTATGTGCTAAATTCGAGAAACCTATGCATTACAGAAAAAAACAGCTATGAATTTCTTCCTTTATATATATTGTGTATGTGTGGAGATAGAACAAATGAGTGACTTGATCAAAGGAGTATCATGCACCTAGGTACAACATGAAAAGAAGTTAAGCATTTTCCATGTGTGGTGTTTCTGAAAATTGTAAATATTAAGTGATAGGACAAAGTTACCAACACTGAGGTCCTGCACTGGGCCAAGTTTCCAACAGTAATCTCCATATTCAGTCACAGAAGACAAGTGGTGTGGCCATGTATAAAGGATGAACAGCCGAATGAACAAACAAATACTGTGTGGAAACTTACATGGTACAATAAAAAGAGGCATATAAAGTGGTAACACAAAGGTGTATCACAACATCAATGGATGTTTAACAGGAACAAATGGCAGAAGATCATGTCATATAAAAAAACAGGTCTCCAAAATGGCTTTTGAATATTTGAGAACTGAAAATTGTTCAGAGTGGAAATAGGAAGGATCAGACGTAATGAGAACAGCTTAGTGAAGTAATTTTCCCTTGCTTTTTCTGCAAGAGATCAAATTGATCAGTAGATTTAGCCATAAAAAGGCATGTAGATAACATGTCTAGAGCAAAAGGTAGACAGATATATTTATAATCAAAATGAAGTTCAACAGGAATGTGTATTATCACAAATTATGTTCAGTATCATGTTCTTTTCTGTGCTGGATGATGCATTCAGTGATTCCATGATTTGGATACTCAGTAATAGACATCAGATATCACATTAATTGAAAGCAGTTCAGTCTTCGAGGAAAAACTAGTCAAATTACACATCATTAGGGATCTCCTACTGACGATGCATGTGAGATCAATATGTGCTCTGTTCTCTGATACTGATCTACAAATCATAATAGACAGTATCTTCAAAGCCTGTACCAACTTTGGGTTTGCTATCAACAAGGAGAAAACAGACATCATGTTCCAGCCAGCAATTGACAAAATATATCATGAACCCAGCATACAAGTATAAATGTCATATCACTACAACGCCTTACACTTACACTGAACAACACTGCAAGTTAAGTTTACACTACAACAAAAGCAGAGAAAAGCCAGAGACTCTCTAGAACTCACAACACTAGAACTAACAATTCATTATCATGGAAGATGGGGTGTAATATTATAAACCTCCATTTCAGAGACAAATGCTCTAGTTTGATCACCAACCAGCCAGTCGTTGCTGGAAAATATACATATGTTCATACGCAAATGTTTGCCGTAGAAATGGCATTAACCTACAGACTAAGCTGAAAGTTTACAGAGCAGTGGTACTTCCAGTGCTGTTATACGCTAGTGAAACATGGACTGTGTATAGACCTCATGTGAAAAAACTCAATCATTTTCATACAAATTGTCTCAGAAAAGTTATGAGCATCAGATGACAAGACAAGATTCCAGATACCACTGTCCTTGATAGAGCTGGTATCCCAAGCATTGACACGGTCCTGATTCAGACACAGATTCGTTGAGCAGGTAATTTGGTGCGTATGCCAGACCATCGTCTGCCAAAGATACTTATCTATGGTGAGCTAGAGAAGGGTATACGATCTCAAGGTGGCCAAAGGAAGCGCTACAAGGACTCGTTAAAGAACTCACTGAAAGCCTTTGAAATAGACCAATATACATGAGAAGAACTTGTACAAAATAGATCTACATGGCGTTCTAAAATAAAAAAGAGCGCATCATCTTGTGAAAAGAAGAGAAATGCAGCAGCTCAACAGCGGAGAGCAGCTAGAAAGTCACGGATAGACCAAGATCCGTCATCATTCCATGTCCGAACTGTCCAAGGACATTTACAGCTCGAATACGGAATAGGGCTCATTAGCCATCTACGAACTCATAATCAAGGACATAACTAAAATTGAATTTTCAAAAGTGGATGTAACAAATGGTCATCATCACTTGTGATGGACGAACAACACATATGTTCATGCATCTCAATCTTTTCCATTTCAAACGTTTCCTCCTGGCACCAACACGAAAGTCTACCTGGTTAGCCATCAAAGAAACTGTGTCGATATAGAACATGATAGTGTTGATTTTATTTGTTGATTGTCTAAACGACAAGGGAAACAACTCTCATGTTCAATTTTTACTTCCCATTCCGAGAAAAACAGACTCGGAAATAGTTATTTTTATATCTTGTGAGCGTCCTATTTCTCAGTCAATTCTGTTGGAAATTTAAGCATTTTTATCCGTGAATGATTTAAACATTGTGTAAAGTGACTGTTTTTATATAGCAATAGCTTTTTTAATTACTGAATAAGGCACCCATGGATGAGTTTCAATGGATTTTCACTGTAGACATCAGCGGTTTACTTTGAGTTATCAGATCTAACCAACATTTGATTGTTTGCGTAAATAACGTCAGCATAATGCTACTAGGTCTAGAGTATACCACTCAAATGAAAAAATAATAACTCAAATACATTTTACAAGTGAGTGTTCTCCATTTTCCAAATATTTGTAAAAGTGCATGATTAGAATATTAAATATATATACATTAAGATTTTCACACGTGTCTGTATTCAAGACATTCAAGTGTATTTAGTTATAAAAATGTTTGTTTTCAGTTTAACAAATTTAAGCCTGAACATATCTAGACTAAGTCTGATAAAAACAATCATGACTCATGTTATAATCGAAATGTATAATAAAATAAATAAACTAGTACCGCACGATCATGATATAGAGAACCATATTTTTCAAATGTGAGATTAGTAAATTGTAGGAATTTATTTACTTTTGCCCACATGCATCATAATGTGCTTTATTCATTCAGCTGCATCTTTCCAATTTTGATTTTATCATTTCATGGGTAAAAATGCTGTTTCGTCCACCATTGGGCTATATAACGTTAGGGATTTCCCTTGAAAAACCAATTATATCGATTCACACCATAGACAAGAATTCTTAGAGAATTAATTATTAATTCTAAACACTGATTCTAACCCTTCTTCTCCCCCCCCCCCCCTCTTAAAAATATCTATAAACTAATTCTAATCTTTTTAACCCCCTAAAAGTCACAAAGGTGGATGAAACAGCAGATGCGCCCATTTCATGTAAGATCTAGAAATATCATGTTGAAACTTATTATTTATATTGGAAAAGTATTGATTGGCAATACCATGCTGCAGTTGATGGGTAGTAAACTTCTGAATCTTGATTAAGACACTAGGCCCTATTTGAAGTAACATGAATAACAAAACAAAAGAAAACATTTACACATACACAGAATCTAAGAGACATTCTCATTAATTCAAACATGAAAATAATAAAGTTGTAGGCCCAATATAAACTGAAAATGAAAGTTTTACAAATGACGAAATGTCAATACCATACCTAAATGATTATTGTAAATACTTGAGTATTGAACACATAAAATATTATGTTTAACAATTTAAAAATGTTTTTGTAGGCCAATTTTTCACTCATTTTACAATTATTTTGTTTTGGCCACGGCCTAATAGACATAAAGATAGTCTAATTTTTAAATAACTTCTTGTTCATTGCTCAAATTTAGACAATAATTGAAATAATTAATATAATAATAGGGTGTCTAGACTAAATAATGTAGCCTATGCATATTAATTATATATGCCCTAGGATATAAAAAAACAGTAATGCATTGCATTATTACTCATTTCGTTTAGTGCTTACCCTCCTTTTGGCCACTCATATTCTCTTCTTGGCTTTAATTATGTGACCTTATTCGTCTTGACAGATTGTTGAAGCAAGATTGAATTATTTGGAGTTGAGGGCACTGAAGTCAAACATGTCTTCTTATTATGATCAAATCTGTTGATAATTGATAACTGTTACAGAAGAAACTACAAAGAGTACAGAGTGTCATTAAGAAATAGAATTAGAAGCTGTAACATCAGACATAACCAAAATAATACCAGTAATGGAACACATCAAAAAACAACAGACAGCATCCCACAGATGGCCATGACACATAGACATAACAGCTATGAAGCCAGAGGCAGACCATGTAAAAGATGGATCACAGAAATCAAAGAAGCCACAGGAACAAGCTTACAAGAAGGCTATCTCCAGAGAACTCTTCTACCCCTAACGGGAATACAGCTTATAGATAGATAGACAGAAGAAACAAAGGAGCATTACAATCCACATCACTGTTGATTACTGTTGCGCTTTGCATCTGAGCCTTCATTCTTCTGTTCTGCATAATATTTAGTTCTAAAATGCTCTAAAAATTAGGTCTTGTCAAGTGCTTTGTAATATTAAAGAACTAGAATGAGTTACCAGTTTCAAATACCTTTGGTTCTCTTATAAGTAACAAAATGGATATTGCAATGAAGAAGTAAGACAGAGGTTTGCTATTGCATAAACTGTTACAACTGAAAAACATAACTGGGCTGCGACAAAATGACAAAACTAACTTTCCTTACAGCTTGCATATTTCAAGTGTCAATATTTATGAGGTAGCTTCAAATGTTTCAGTAATTAGTGGATTATATAGAAATATGTAACAATATAATTATCTACACATTTCCTTCATAGTAGTTCCCTTCAGCAACTGCCTTCTTTTGCCAACGTGCATACAGCTTTTTGGAACTTCTGGAACCTATTCTTTGACACCACTCAGCTGTCTTGTCGCATTGGTGATAATGTCATCTACATCCTTGCAGGCAATTTCAGTAGAGAGAAGAAGGTTGGAAGAATATGGAGGCTGTTCCAATGTAATCACATTGTGCTTTGCGAAGTACTGCTTTACCATTAGAGATCAAGGTTGACGGCTGTACTAAGGTTGACTACTACGGCCATCATCTTCAACACTAACACGACTTTAATGGAATCACTTGTGTCACACAAATACTTGCAATTCCTTCATTGTGGTATTACCATATGCTTTATTAAGCAATGTTAGTGTCTCTGAAGGTGTCCAGGAATCCACTGCATAACAATGCTGACTTCATAAGATGTAAGCAGCTGGTTGGCATGGTGATATATTTCATCCAGCTCAGACACAATGTCCGTCACATCCTAGTACTTGAAGAGCGGACATAGAGTGTAAAAATCACAATGTTTCAGACTTTTGATGGGAAGGCATCAAATATGGTCTTCAGGTGGTACATGGCAACTTTTAGTTCTTTTATTTCAGCTTCATAGTTAGAACATATCTTCCCACAGGTATCAAGTAACTCATCAGATGTTTTGTCTGAATATTCTATATAGACACCATAACCTGCTTTGATGGTGTCTTTGAAAGCAGACCCATCAGTATAGACATGAATCCATTTCAAATCCAATCCATTAATTTCTCTCAGGATGGCTACATTGGTGATCTTTTTGGTCCATGGTATTCTGAGGATTTTTCTGCAATATTTTGTTTCAACTGCTGATATTTTATTTTTCAATTTGTTGTTGATTGTCCAGGATTCATACCCATATATCACCACTCGGAATATGCCAGCTCTTAGGAATTTTAGTTTTGTTGATTTGCAGCAGCTCAGCCATATGTTTTTCATTTGTGTCAGCTTCTTTGATATGATAGTCATCCTCTTTCTTCATAGCAATCCCCATTACTGTTCATAAGAGAACCAAGGTACTCAAAACTGTTTACTCTTTCCAATTCGCTGTTGTTGATACTGATTGAGAACTTGCTAGTGGTTTTGTCGCTTGTCATAATCTTGGTCTTGTTTCCATTCAGAAATATGTTTTGTTTTTCACTATGTTCTTTAATTGAGTTTATGCTTGACTGTGTGCCAATAATGTATCATCAGCATATCTTAGTTCTGGTATCTTGTGACCTCCGATGTTGAATGAATCGCAGTTATTTCTTTGTTGGTCATTTATTAATTCCTCATTATGTTCTCTGCTTAAATGTTGAAAAAATATAGTGATAGGACACATCCTTGTCTAACTCAATTTTCCACGCTGAACGAATCATTTGTTTCACTATTTACTCTCAAGATGTTACGCACTACAGTGATTAGCTATTGTGTTTATCTGTGGATATACTTGTTGATAGTGCAACAAAAAGTTGATAGTGTTGAGTGTTTTTTAAAAATAAGCTTATCATATCTTTGCCGTAACAGACTCACATCTTAGCTAATTGAATATGTTGCAGAAAAAATGCCTGAAGCCTTATTAGAACTTTGTTATTCCCGTCATGTCCCTCTAAGTGTTAGTGCACTTAAACATAAAATTAAACTATATACATATGAAACAGTGTACCATTTATACAATTACCTTGGTTTTATTTAGTGTTGCTCTAATATAAGCGAAGGAACAGTAAGTAATTGTAAATTTTCTTTGTATGTGTATTTTCAAAATACAATGTTAGGTCTGTATTTTGTAATGACCAATAGCACTACTAGAAATGATGTAGTGAGCATCATACCCTCATCTTTTGCTTTCCCAGGAGATATAGTATCCATTTCCTTAATCTGAGTTAAGCTTAACCTAGCAGTCATTGGTCATTTTACAATATTTCATGAAGAACTGGAAATTCAAACTTCCTATTCCCAGATGAAGATAGGACACTAAGTCCAGAGCTATAAATGCGAAGTGAGAAGTAATTAACAGTTTTCAATGAATGCAGGGTTTTTGGAAAAATTGATTTCTTTAAATTTGTATTTGCAGTAACATGTAAAATTGTAAAATTGTTCACATTAATCATTAGAATTTTTGTGTGTCACTTTCTTAAACTTTAATATTTAAAACAATTTTTATACAAATATATTTTCATAAATTATATTGGCGTTATATATAGTTATCAGGCAATTAATTTTTTTA
This sequence comes from Meghimatium bilineatum, assembly GCA_034231615.1. NCBI lineage: Eukaryota > Metazoa > Mollusca > Gastropoda > Stylommatophora > Philomycidae > Meghimatium > Meghimatium bilineatum. Next base: position 47,006,738 of record CM067316.1, read on the forward strand.
CTGCACTCATTTTATACATTATTTCTCCAATAATAAATTGTATTTCTTTTCCAAACTGCTAACTCTCAAACATCTCTTTTTTTATAGTCTGTTCAATAGCTCAAGGTTTCGATAAAGCCAAGGAAAGCACATCCTAAAAATGAACCAGAGGTCTCAGGATGTGGTGGAAGATTCAAAGAAAAACAAAAAGACCAAAAGGAGTGAAGACACCAAGACATTAGATGGCAGCTATAATACACAGCGTTCACAGAGTAACAGATATTACGGACCTTCAAAAACAAATACAAACAGTAATGGCAATGCACTGTTAGAGGTTGTTGATTCTAGTTCACATGAATTAGTGGGGCCAGCACATCAAAGTCAGAGAGGTGGTACTAGTTCTAATTTTAGTCAGCCAGTGCCATTGTTAAAAAATAAAGATAAGGATAATAACAATGCAAAGTACAAGGAAATCAGAAACCCATCATCAGCACATTCACAAAAGAGATACTCTGAAAATCTTCAACCCTTCGAAGTAGTTAATTCAAACAGGAGAACATACACAGATGTGAATAATAGAAAAATGTATGGAGAGTCTGGAAAGGTTAGAAATTCAGAAGATTTTGTAAGAAGAGATAATAATAGTTTCCACAACAGAAATTTACCAAATGCCAAGAACTATAATAATGAACCATTCAGAAGTGTTAACAGAGCAGAAAATACTGAAAAAGCTAAGAACCAGGATTTTTACAGAAATAACAGAAATGGTGATAAAAGTCAAATGAGACATACCGGTAATGAAGGAAGTAAAACTCGGATGTCTGCAGATGGTAGTGAAAGTGATAACAGGCCAAACTCAACTGACCCTAAAGGTATGTAAAAAATAAATAATTCAATACTATTTGCTTCTTTTTCAATTCTTTAAATGTTTTCATGTTATGCCACATTATATGTCAATATAAAATGGATTTATCGGCTTACTGGCACAGTGAGTGGGTATAAGATCAAGTAACATGCTTTCCAGAACAGTGTCTTTGTTGTGGATACTCTCAATGTTTATCACAGGCAAGCTTGCCTGAATTACCGAGAGATATATTCTTACATTCTTCGATGTCGCTGGTCCATCATCTTAATGGTCTTCCTCTTCTTCTCTTCCCTGGCACTCTGCCCTCCAGAATCAGCCTTTTGATGCCATCATATCTCTTTAACCTATATCAACCCAGATTTAAAATAGCCTACTTCCTCTGGCACCCAGCCATTTTTTATGACATCTGGTTTCTCTGTATATGTTTGATTTTTTTGGGTATAACTATTTTATTTATTGAGTTATTTATTTCAAATTTCAGAGGCAATAGAGATGTGGATGCTGGATATGGTGGTGTTGTTTGTTTGTGTTTGTCAGTGGGACCACAAACATAGACAATAACAACAACAATGCGTATAATTACTTACAGTTTCATAATAGGCCTAGTTTAGACCTAATCCACTCACAGAGCCAAGGATGATGATATGCCTAGTTTAGACCTAATCCACTCACAGAGCCAAGGATGATGATAGGCCTAGTCTAAATCTAATCCACTCACAGAGCCAAGGATGATGATATGCCTAGTCTAGACCTAATCCACTCACAGAGCCAAGGATGATGATATGCCTAGTCTAGACCTAATCCACTCACAGAGCCAAGGATGATGTTATGCCTAGTCTAGATCTAATCCACTCACAGAGCCAAGGATGATGATATGCCTAGTCTAGATCTAATCCACTCACAGAGCCAAGGATGATGATATGCCTAGTCTAGATCTAATCCACTCACAGAGCCAAGGATGATGATATGCCTAGTCTAGATCTAATCAGGGTCACGGAGCTAAGGATGATGATAACCAGAAAACATGGGCTATTAACACAATTTACATTATTCTTGATTAGAAACTGGCCTCACAGCACGTGGGGCATTCCCATAAGTGCTCCGCCCTCTGTTCCAGCAGACATCCAACTCAATGGTGTTTTGAGTATAATGTCGCTGAAACAGACGTCGACATCAGGGCACAACTCTGGCCCTTGTGACAGGTTTCTTTGTTGTTCTGCCCACCAACGCTGTGCCCATAACTAGTTCAAGCACAACGTCGGCCTGTCGGAACAACATGGTAACTGTTATCGAAAGTTGCGACTACGGGATTGTATAGATGACATGCCATGAAGCTTCTATAAGAAGATAACCTCAATATAAAGGCATGTCATCTACTAAAGTTTTCTGTTGCATGGTTGGTTTGTCTAGTGAGCCTGTGGTGAGACACACAGACGCAACCGCATGCGCACACATTTTACATTACTATTATTATATATTGTCAATATTTCAATTATTTTAGCTTAATATACAGTGATTAACACACTGAAGCCTTCAAAATCTTCTTCGATTGAATCAGTATCCAAGAAGAATAGGTCTACATGAACAATGGCTTTCGAAAGTGAAGTAAACAGTGTGGTTTGACTTCCTAATGATAAAAGACCAAATATAATGTACAGGTTTTACAAATACTGCTAAAAAATCCAAGGACAATAACTCTAGTAAAAAGTTATTACAAAATCATGATCCAAATAGGAAGTAACAGATGCAGTTGTTAGATCATTGCTCTGGTAGCTTCAATGATTTTTATATTTTGTTTCATGCTATCTGCAGAGCATGTCATATTTAGAAGTACCTGAGTTTCTGTTGACCATTTGAAAAATGAATGTTATGTTGAAAGACTTTTACTTTACAGCTCTGCTGTAAAATGTGATATACCATTTTGTTCAGCCTAGAAGTAATTGTTTGTATATTCAGATCATCATTGTTGCATTTCTATTACTACAACAGTGTACAAACATTTTGGTATCATCAAATATGTTGGCCTTTGTAATGCACTTTGACAATAAATAATTGATCTTTGTAATATAATTGTTTTTGTTGATAGGGTTTTCTGTAATAGTTTTAAAGCTTGTTGCATTGTTTTGTCAGTCGCCAGCTATTCTACCGATTCTTTTTTGGTTTCGAAACTGCCAATGGTTCTTTAAAGTACACACAGAACATTACAGTTTATTATCTTCAGTAGGGCTATTGTTGGTCGAGTATATACATTTGTTTATCCAGCTCTTGTTATAGCTGTCAACAAATTTTTTTTCCATAAATTTATATTGTTTACAATTTGTATGTGTATTTGAATAAAAATGTCCATATTTATCACCAAAAGAATTTTTTTTTGCCCATCATTATATTTAGTATCTATTATTATCTCTCTTTGACAACCTCTTATCTTTTTCCCTCTCAATTTTGCCTGTTATTAAAGTGTATTTAATATCTTTTCTTGTTAGGTAATCAGATCTGACATACAGATATTCTGAAGCTGAATGTCCTATTTGTGTGTGAGATAAAAACATCAGCATTAGTCATATGTCGTATTCCTTCCAGAACGTTGTCTTCCCAATGAACTCTCTGAACCTCTCTCTGTCTTGGGCGATGTGGCTTGCATTTTCTAGCGATGTATTCATGTTATCTTTAATGTCATCAGTCCATCGTCTTCCTGGTCTGTCCTTTCTCCTCTTCCCAGGTACTCTTCCCTCCATTATTCGTCTTTCTAAACAGTTATGTCTCTTTATATGACCAAACAGGCGTAGTTTTCTTTTTGTTATTGTGTTTAGTAACCAACACTCTGGAATATTCAATGTGTTTATAATATCTGAGTTTCTGATTTTATCCTTCCATGATATTCTAAGTATCTTTCTGTAGCCTTTCAGCTCGAAGGCGTTGATCCTCTTTGCCGCTGTTTTACTTAGAGTCCATGTTTCACAGCCGTATGTTGCAACCGGAAAAATAAAAGTTCTTAACATTAGCACTTTCGTTTCTATTTTGTTGTATTTCCATATGTTTTTTGGCCGACTAGAATGAATGTGTTCTCTTTACGGTACTCGATTAACTATTGTTCCTTCCCAAAAGTAATGGCAACCTACAAGAATATTGTGCCTAGAAATTTCCAATGGATTAATCAAACTTTTTCTCTAGGATTGTGATCTTGTGGTGTAGCATTAGTAATACCTGGTAATTAATAACATTTAATACCAAATTAGCGTTTCCCCCATTTTTTGGGCCCATAATTTTTATCTACGGAAAATCTATACTAGTTGACACATGATTTATCTCTTTCCATACAAAATTTATTGTAATGTGGAATCACTTGAAAAGAAAAATACTTCTTTTGTGAACATCATTAATGTTGATGCCTGAAAAGAAAAGGCAGAAGATCTTTTAAAAAAAACTAATAGATTTATTTTCAGTGTGTGCTGCTAATTTTTGTTCCTCACAGAAGAAGAAATAACACAAGAACTACAGCAGATACTAAAGGAGAACAGTGTTCAGGTATTAACCAAGGTGGGTTGTTTACTAGTAGTATTCTTCTATGCTAGTACTCCTCAATTGTATATCAACCTATGTTTTGTCATAATCGGCAGCTAACTATTTGGGGATGGAGTTGGCTGTCCCATGCTATAGAGGTTTAAAGTGACCCATAGGCCATTCTGAAGTTTGATGTGTCAGGTCAAAAGGCATCACACAATGGCACAGCACATTTGACTAATTTACAGAAGTTTAAGAATTAATGCAGAAAATGAAATAATTACTACCGGTAATTAATATGATACCTGAAAAATAATATTTGTTTCACTGAATTGGGACACTTAGCATAGGCTTATAGCACACCTGTTTTAGGACTTTGTTCTATACAACTTGTACTATACTTTTTTTAATATTTACAGGCGATTTTTCTGGCTTAGTAATTAAGCCATTTGGCTTGTGCTTCCTGAGGGTTATATCTCGAAGCTGTTGAGTTATTTGCTATTAATGGTACTCTTGGGAGACTGAGTGACGCTTTATTTGGAAGAACGGAGTGCATATGGAAATCCTGAGTACAATGAAGTCAATCATTTACCATTATTAAACAAAACAAGGCTCTAGTTTAGATATTTGCAAAGCAAAAAGTTTCTTTTATATTCAAGTAGATGTTTCAAGTGTACAAAGTGGGAAAATTTAAATACTTTATTTTGTAATCTATTTATTATCACAACTAGCTGGAACCATTAAATTATTTGAAAATTCATATGCAAAAATAATAATGTTCAGAATTCATGGGTAATAAACATTTTAAAGTTGTTTCATATATGATGGATTCAATAATATAAACTTTAATTACAAACTATATGCTTGGATGTTGCCACGGTAAGAAAGGGAAGCAAACAATAGTGATACAGTGATCTGCATGGTCCAGTAAGTTGAATGTGAGCAATGTAACGCAAGTATATTTATCTATCTATCTATACGCTGTGGCCCTTGTTTGCCTTGCGGTGTCAGGGGAGGAGGAGTTCTCTGGAGATGGCCTTCTTGTGTGCTGTTTGTAAGCTTGTTCCTGTAGCCTCTTTGATTTCTGTGATCCATTTTTTACATGGTCTGCCTCTGGCTTTATAGCCATTTTGTCTATGTGTCATGGCCATTTGTAGCATTCTATCTGTTGGTAGTCGGGAAGCATGTGAAAACCACTTGATCTGTTGTCTTTTAATGTGTTCCAATACTGGTGTTGTTTTGGTTATCTGTCTGATGTTATTGTTTCTAATTCTATCTCTTAATGACACTCCGAGTATTCTTCGCATATATGTAATTTCTACTGTCACTATTTTTCTTTTGTCTTGTGCTGTCATTATCCAGGTTTGGCACTGGTAGCACAGTGATGGAATAATAATAGTCTTTTATAATGCATCTTTAGTGTCTTTGTGTACATTTTTGTTCTTGGAAATATGTTTCATCTGTAATGTAAGTACCTGGCCAAAATCTGCCAATATTACTTCTTTGATGTAAATTGGCAAAACAAATGTACTTTCCAATTGCCTGAAAACAGTACATCACATCATCATCATGTGTCACGTTGTTGGCAGTCATTTATACTCACAACATTTTATCTGAAGTACTGTGTATCAGCTTCACTGCTGAATCACGACCATTCGGTGATGTCAGTTATCTAGTGTAATCTGTCTTTGACAACCTCTATCTTTATCACCTTCAATTTTTCTTATTGTTAAAGTGTATCTACCTTTGCTTACCATGATAATCAGCAAAGACAGAATAACAAGAGCTTAACTTAAACATACATGGAGAGAAACTATTACAAGTAAAACATTATTAATATCTTGGACACATAGTCACAAATTATGGCAGATGCGAAACAGAAGTTAAAAGGAGAATAGGAATGGCTAAAAGTACCTTCAATGACATGAGGAAAATATTAACATCTAAATAAATTACAAAGTTAAAAATTAGAATTATAAAATGCTACATCTATTCTATATTAATGTATGGATCAGAAACATGAACACTAAATAAACAATTAGAAGACATAATTTATGCTTTTGAGATGTGGGTTTATAGAAGATAAGGGGGGAACATCATAGAAAGAGAAGAAAACAAACAAAGAGGAAATCTTATATTGAAGAAAGAATTACTAAGAGGTATAACGATCAGGCAAATAAAACATTTTGAACACATTACAAAACATGACACCTTATTGAAGACCTTACTTGAGGGTAAAGTCAAAGGAAATGAGCAAGAGGTAGGCAGAGATACAAGTGGGGAAAGTAATATCACCAGATGGACAGGTTACAGTCTAGCAGAGTGCACTACCAAAGCAAGAGATTGGGGATGTTGGAGGTCTGTTGCAGCCAACCTTCGTTTTGGAGGCGGCACTTGATGATGATAATGAATACCTTTTTTTGCTAGGTAATCATATCTGAGCTACAGATATTCTGAAATTGAATGTCCTAAACCGGTTAGCAGAAATAAATCTACATAGCAATATCATGCTCTTTGGCTCAAATAACACAGATAAATAACTATGGTTGCTTAAAAGTACCCCGGTAAATACAAATATATGTTGAAAAAATTATTGATATCAGGGAGGGATGTAGAAATATCTAGCTGAAGGGCATGGATATTGCATCAATGCTATAAGCCATGGTGCAACGCATTATGGTCTCCACACTAGATCTTGATCTCCATTGAGACCAACAACTTGAAGTGAAGATGGGGGCGTAGCCCAACCAACAGAGGCAGGAAACTAAGATTGGTCTGGCATCCCTGACATTGAGCAGGACCACAGTCCTGCTGAAACTGGAGATATCAAGCCAAGAAGTGTACCAGCAACAATGGTATCATGCAACACGGACTAGATAACGTCTTCACATCTAGATCTTGATAACCAGTAGGAGTTCGAGAATGAACATATATGTCATCAAAATTCAAATTGATAGCTTGAGATCAATCTTAGGTACTAGGAGTGGAGTTGACCGCCCATAGAGGGTCTAGTGACCCTGAAGCCATGCTGGTTAGATGCTCAGGCAAAAAAGGTGTAGATATCATAGACAAACTGTAAACCTTGATGTAATGCATTCTGTTCTCCACATAACTTACTACTAATCTAATCCTTGAGTTAGAGAATCAACGCAGAAGAATCATAGATATGAGCAATATTAATTAGATGCTTACGGTCATGTGTGAACTGTAGGTCAATAGTCATGTTATGAACTGTTGCATTCCTGTAAAGTTTACATCAGATTAATTTAGTCCTCTAGCATTTTGAATTACATCTCTTAAAATGTGAACCATATTTCTTTATTAAACATTTGCTTTTTTTCTTCCAAATAGAGAAATCCACGCTATCCCAAAGCCAAGTTTTACTGTGAACTATGTGATTATCATCTGAATGAAAAGACAGACTGTGAAAAACATTTGAAAGAATATAGACATATTCGTAGGAAGAAGGTGCTGCCATATTTTAAAATATTTATATTATACTGGCATCAATCATGCATATTCAAGTGCCCATAACTTGCTGATATTTGTTTTTCTATCTGCACCTGTTAAACTGTCATTATGCCTAATTCCATATGTCTTAGTTCTAATACTATTGCAGCTTTATGTGGTTTAAATAGAATACAAATTATTAAATTTAAAATCATGACTGCCATCCATATATTCTAGGCAGTTGTCATGCTTATACACCAGTGATGGGATCAATGTGGCCTGCATGGCAATAAGCCCACTAAACTACTTGTTTCTTGCCTGCTAGGCTGAAATAAAATTACTATATGTACTGCCTCGAGCTAAGAAAACACTTTGAAGACACAAAGTACTTAAAAAAAAAGAGATTTCAGGCTCCGTACCACACAAACAATTCTCAATCTGGCCCACCGACTCAAAAAGGTTACCCAATATAACTATGCATATATCTGTCAAAGGTACCCATGGAGGCTTATAGGGAATAATTGAATTTACAGGGTATAGAAGTCTTGCAAATTACTGGTATTCTATTTTTTGCCTGTTGGATCAATTTTGCTGCAGTTTCCACATCTTAGTTTCCAATCTTTTTTGACTGGACTAAGCCCCATCTCCAGTTCAAGGAGTTTGCCTCATTGGAGATTAGAAAATATGAAAATCATCAATTTACAAAATACAGACCAAGCTAAATGTATACAAATCAAATGTTTACTCAATTCTATGTGTACATGAAAATTTGAAAACCAGCACTAGAAATATTAGTTATATCAGCTACTTTAAGACCAATTTTTTATTAGTAACATTAGTTTTCAGCTGCAAGTGAACAAAATAACAAATCAAATAGTTGTGTTAACTCCTGTATTAAATAATGAACCTCTTTTTTGTTCATGCAGCTCAGTGATGTGAATGCAGTTTTGATGAGTGTGCCTGAGCCTCCTGACCAGCAGTTTGATGCACTTACCATTGCTGTGGAGATGGTTTATAGTGAACATGGGATAAGTGATACAGAGATGAAACAGCGGGCAGACATTGTTTTGCGACTGGAGAAGATGGTGAAAAGAACAGTTCCTGGTAAATATGAATCTATTTTTGGGAAGAATTGTGTTTGCTTAGCAGCTCCTTTTCTGCCATGTGGTGTAAAGGTCATTCAGAGAAAACATCCACTAATTCTATCAGTGGTCAGTATTTGTTACTTGGATTTAGTCAAATACACAATTATTCTGGAACTGACATACTTTCCATGAAACTGTTTTTCTAAATGAAGGTTTAGAATTGTGGCTGATGGTTTCCCATGATTATCATGACAGCTATCCTTCTTTCATTCTGCAGAGGTAACAAGACTGGTGTAATTATTTATCTTTAATATGTAGGGATTAAACTTTAACACCATGACATAGTCTAATTGTGTATCTTGTCTTTTTTTAGTTTATCATCATCATCAGTTGCCATGCTGGCTGGCATGGGCGATCATGGCTCTCCACAGCTCTCTATCTTCAGCTTTATGTATCAAGTTCATTTTTTTTCCCTGCTGTGCCAAGCTGTCAAACTGTCTAATATTTTCTCATGTTGTCGCTTTCTGTCTGTTGCCTTCAATCTTGCCTGTTGTGACTATATTCTCCAAACCTCCCTGTCTCATGAAGTGGCCAAAAAATTAAGATTGTCTTTTTCTTATATTATTGATTTGGTCTGTTTCGCATTTGACTCTTTTAACAACTCCACATTAGTTTTCCTGGCAGTCCATGGTATTCTTAGCATTTTTCTGTTTTCCCACTTTCCTGTTTGTTTATTGTCCAATACTCTCATCCATATGTTATTATATGAGTTATATAGCACTGCAGAACTCTCTTTTTCACCTCTAGTGACAGGGTCATATTACACAGTTTATTTTTAAGTTTTCTGAATGTTGTTTTTGCCTGTCCTATTCTGCTTCTTTCTTTTGAACTTCTATCTGCTGTAATCGTTGTACCCAAATATTTGAATTGGTGGACCTGTTTTAATACTATATCATTCACTTTGATCTTGCAAGGTGTGGTATTTTGTTTCTTTTAGTTACTTGAAACATATTCCTAAAATGACTCATTTCTAAAGCTGACCTCGGTTACCTATTGTCATAGCTTATGTATTATGTCAAAACAGTTGACGGATTGTTATATATCATGGGTCTGCCAAATCCTACCAGACAATCTATATTTTGCAGACCTGCCAGGTTGATTTAAAAGTACATATAAACTGGCTTATGAACTTTTTGGAACACCAATGGACTAAAAAAAAAGATTTTGGCTACTTCCTATGCATACAAAATTTAATCCGGCCTGTCAGCCCAAAGTACTATATACCTCTGGTAGTAGGTATCTTTCCAGATGACATATTATTGTTAGGCTATTAGAAATATAATCCACAATAAATGGCACGATCTCGCAAGACCAATCTAAACCACAATGAATCATCCACAGTGTGTACAAGTAAATGTAGGCCTACTTGTACCATCGTATGCTGTTTTGTGTCGTCTTAGATGTTCAGCCCTTGAACTAACTGTTATCACTTTCTCCTATGTCTTTATAGCATCTTTGATCTTTCCACTCCATACAATGCCTGCATCATTCATATCACGTTTGCATTTGTCATTGTTCTGAAGTAGAGGTCAAATCTGGAATCTTTTCACAGGCTGTAATTTTCCATAAAATAGATCCTTCTGTATTCTGTCATCTTCCATCCTCCTAATGTGTCCCAGCCTTCAGAGTCTGTGCAGACTGAGCATGGAAAATACTGTGGCCTGTTATTTCCAACACATCAATGTTAGTGACTTTGTTCTACCACCTAACTCCAAGAATTCTATGCAGGCGGCGTATGTAAAAGCTGTTTAGTCATCTCTCCTGGTATATATAGGTTGTACATGTTTCACTGCTGTAGAGGATGGTGCTAGGACACAAGCCTGGCAAACCAGGAGTTTAGCTTTATAGTTAATTTACTGTTTCCCATATTTTTGTTTGTTGGCCTGTGCATTGTTGTAGTTGCCTTTCCAAACCTGATGCTTATTTCTTGATCCAGGAATAATGTATTCGTGACTGAGGATCCTAGATATGTAAAATATTCAATAACCTCAGTCTCATCACCATCTATTATAATTTGTGGTTTAGGAAGAACTTGACAGAAAAGTTGGACACGGGCTCGTTCTCCCTGTTAGCCAAGATGTTTTTCACTGATGTTGTGAACCCCAAGTCTGAGTTTATACACAAATTTAGGAGCATCGGGGACTAGAAGTTTGTTCTCAAGCTGAACAGATCTTGTCTCTATAGACATTTGTGCCTGTGCCCATTGGGTACTGAACCTTTTTTCTCCTCGAGCATGATTCTGGTATAGGAAAGGCTAGACAATAGAGTTGGGCCACAGCTGGGAGCACCGGTAACTAGAAGCTTGTTTCAAGCTGACAATTCTTTTGTTCTGATTTCCTTGAAATGTTTTCCCGTTCTATTTGCACATGGTGCTGACCTTTTGCGCTGTGCTGCCCTCTCAGTGTACTCAATATGTTATCCTTATGCAGTCGGACACTCCAGCTCATAATGTCTGCATTGATCGTCCCTCCAATGCTTCCTCCGAATTGACTAGCATCACTGTAATGCAGTTCAGTTCTTGACTATACTTTTATAAACTGTCCATTGGGTCACAGTCAATAGTTGGTCAGTAAAGCAGGTGCACATTACAACACATCTACTAGAACACATTGTCATTCTGTGCCTTAGAACAAGACGCAGCCAACTCAGCAGCCATGTATATACAAAGTTCATGATTAGCAATATCGCCATGCATACTTATGGATATGCATACATCTCCTCGGGCAACTGAGCATATACTTCAAGAATGTCCAAATATGAAATGCTGAGACAAACACACTGGAAGAAAAGCTCTAAGGATCTCTGTGAAAGTTATAAAAAAACAGGCATTTCATCATCATGTGACATTCTTTCCAGAATGTGGTCTTCCTTATGGATTCTCTGAACACTCCACAATTCTGGGTGAGTTGACCTGCCGCAGCTAGAGACATGTTTAAACAATCTGATATATCACTGCACCATCGTCGTCTTGGGCACCCTCTTTCCCTGATGCCGCCAGGTTTATAGAAGAGACATAACTTCTAATATAAACACATTCTATGTGAACAGAATATGAACAAAAAAATTCTTGATTGACCTAATTTGTATATAGTAGTTTAAATATATATTTTGTTGTAAATATCTTAGAAATTCCCTAATTTGTAATTCATAGATGTGGTAATGTTCTTATATGGATCTTCGCTGACTGGGTTTGGCCTGAAAACATCAGATATCAATGTTAACCTAACCTCTGCTGATAAGGATAAAAAGTTGACCCTCATGTTAAAAGAGACATATGTTAGCCTTCAGAATATAGCAGGTAATTGGTTTATCTTTAATTGCATCAGTTTATTAACATTTGCATAATGCTAAAATTCTCTTATTTAATTGTTTGTTTTGATCCTCAAGAATTACAATTAATGAAGCTCTTGTTCCCTATGTGCAGTTCGAGTTTCGTTTCCTACCCAGGAGGCTCCAACTCTCAGCAGTATGCATTGCTTTCAGAAGTCTCATGCACGAATGGGTTCTGTGTGAATGTAGAAGACATATTCTACCATTTTGTTTGCAGATATTTAATCACATGTTTGCAATAATAATGGAGCTGATGTCACCGAATGACGTATACACCATTTATTTCATGTTAGAGGACAGTCCCTTGTTCCACTAGAGATATTCACATTGTGATAATTAGATATGTGTTTGGACTTGTCACTCCTTCCCACCTAAACATGTCACTGTTATTCACAGACATTCACTACATAAGAATAGTAATGATCTAAAGGGAAAAAGTTAATGTGTGGCATGTAATGGATAGCACTTGCTGAAAATAAAATAGATGAGGTTATATCAATATAAACTTTACAAACAAGAGATGAATGGTCTCTGATTTATTAAACATTGGCAAACTTGCACATCATGATTACTTTTTGGCAGAGATTGGGACAGTGAAAAATCAACTTTTGTAATGAATTGTTTAATAGTTGTTAATATCATCATGTTCACATATAGTTCTATCCTTCAAGTCAGACCAAATCTTCATTGTAAAAAGTATGCAGGAGTGACTTTAGAACTGGCTTCCCAACTGAGTTAATGCACTAAGTGCAGCTTGTGGTGTTCTGTGTATGAAAATCTAGATCCGACGGGGTCTGAGTCTAGAAACTAAATTGAAGAACTAAGGTGCAGCCATTCTATCTTTGCTGAAATATGCAGCTGAATCCTGGACTGTCTGTGCTGTACAAGATGTCAGAATTCTTTTTATTTTTGATACCTGAGAAAGTTGCTTGGTGTGCTGTGACAGAATCACATCCCTGAAGCTGAGTTTCTTGAAAAGTCTAAGAGGAAAATCATTTATGCATTGTTGATCAAACTTCCGGTAGTGACGTCCGTTGATGGAGGGTGTTTCTCTAATCAAGTCTGGGTCATTCCGTCGATCGTTGGATTAATCAACTAACATTGTAAAGTCCAGACCGATTTGTGTAACAGAAGTCAGTTCATTCCAATTCTTTCTCATTCAAGCGTGGGAGATAACTAACACCCATTGGAGTGAATTCAAATCGAATGATAAAATCATAGAGGAGACATAAAAATTTCATCACAGATGTTATCAGAAAACGCCGTTGGTCCTACATCGAGCATGTCCTACACACAGACATCAACAAAATACACCATCAATCTTTTGAATGGATACCTACAGGCAAAAGAGCCAGGGGTAGACCAAAAGAAACACTCAGAAGAACAATACTTAGAGAAAGTAAAGCAATCAATTTCCATACTATTCAAGAACTGCACAGAATAGCTTGGAACAGACAGAAATGGAGAGATCTGCCCTATGCGCTAGCTTCAGCGCAAAAGAAAAATGAATGAATTAATTGTTGACCAAGTCTCACTTTTATTTGGCCTGACGTGTCATCTGTATGCAAGACAAGTGTCTTTCAAAAACATTTCAAAGACTACTTAAAGACATCTGTGCTAGAGTGAATATCAAACTTTATAACTCACTAGTTCTTTCTTTTGTGTTGTATGATTGTGAGAGTTGGACACTCAATGCGGACATGGAGAGATGGATACAGACCGTTGAATACAATATTAAAAACAACTTCTCGCATGTTTGTTGCCGGGGCCCGAAATGGAAGCAAAGAATAGCAACACTGTTTACCTTCCACGCATGTCGTAAAAGACGACTAAGGAGGTTATGGGATGGAGTTGGCTGTCCCATTCCATATAGGGTAAGTAACCCAAAGCCATGCTGAAGTCGGATGTGTCAGGCTGAAATGCGCAGATATCGCAGCAATGCTGTAAACCATGACACAACACATTCCGTTCTCCAAACTACATCCTGCTAATCTGCAGGAGTTTGAGAATGAACGCAGAAGAAGAAAGACAAATTCTGTGCATATTTAATAGAGAGCATAAGACAAATGTGTATGTTAGGAATAAGATAGAGATGCGTACAGGTCCACAAGAATCATTACTTTCAGTGGTGAAATGACAACTTGCATGGTTTGAACATGTGTGCCGACATGAGTAGAATACTGCATGCAGTTTGAAAGAGGCAAAAATGAAAGGTGAGATCAGACTGCTCTCCCTCATCTCAAGACTTCCTGCACTCACTGCAATAGGTTTTTCAGTGCCTGGATTTAATGCAGTGCTCATTATCACTTACGAAGAACTACCATCACTGAGACGGAGATAATAGCTGAGGTATAGCTTTCATAGCATTTGGCCGTCTGTTAATAGTTTTTGTACACTGTGGTAGTTAAAGATAATTTACATCGCAACTACTTACAGATGAGTTAGCTAATAGAATCAGCATCATTTCAGGCAAAAATACTCTTAGTCTTTATGGGCTCATTAAGGGAACACTTGTTAATAGTTCCTGTAACTGCTGGTTATAAACATCTTATCTATTATTCTTGTCAAAATTCCCTACAAGTTTCATGCCACATTTGTATGTAAATACTAAATGTAAAGAAAATTATTTTTAGCATTCTCAAACTCCTGGTGAATCTCTCTTGTTGCTAAACAATGGGCCCTTTAGATTTCCAGCAGGATGTACTCCAGAGAATGAAGATGGGCTGTATCAGGTTTATTTTGCGGCAATATTCCATGACGTCAACTTTGGCTATTGTGTATATATACTTTCAGTGATTTTGCATTCTACTGAATGATGTATGTTCGTATTCATATCTATAGTTGGCCATGCTGAGCATCACAAACTGTTTGTCACTTCACTATACTAAAATCGAACACAAGAACAATACATCGAAACATCAGTCATTGTCATTTTTACAATGTGTAACACTTTAATTTACTTATTCCATTTTATATATATATGTATTCCCTCAGCCATTCGATACCGTCATGTCACTTTAATTGTCCAAAATACTGTAGCTTCCTTCTTATGATGGTATTTAGAAGCCACCCTTCATTTAGTTTCAGGTAATTTCAATGTGTTTTTTTCTCCGTCCATGATAACCATAGAATCTTTCTGTGGCACTTCATTTCAAATGAATTTATTCTTGGAAAAACACATGATCTTAAAAGGTTATTTAGTTACTTTATTCCATTTTTACTAACAGTTATAGTGAAGGCTACCAGAAAATTGTAGGAACAATTACTTTTATAATGAAAATGATCTGTATGTGAAACAATAAACATGAACATGATTTTCAATAGTTCATCAATTGTTTCTTCCTTTTAACCATAACCTCCTTCATTCTAATATCTATGATAATTTCCTTGATTAGAAACCAGCATCATGGAACTAGGGACATTTCCATAAATACGTTTTAGCAATCTAAGGGTTTATAGCAGGGCTATTCAATTGGCGGCCCGTGTTTTTTATAAATCTGGCCCGTGATGATCCCCATTTTTACATTTTGGCCCCCGAGTAAATATAGTTGAATAGCCCTGGTTTATAGGAATCGTGTCCCGTTCAGTTGTTGATTATGAGTTCTTATCTTTTCAGTGGATGCACTTTCTTCCTTCTTGTTCTGGTCATTACCACTTCTCTCATTCTCTGACCATATGCACTCTCTTTGAACCCCCTCTGTAATTTTCTGGCATATGAATAACTGCCTTAATTAATTCAGCCTCGTCTCTTATCCCTGTAGCTGTACAACTGTAGCTTTACCTGGCAATTTTTCCGCACTTTTGTTGAATCTGACTTCTACATGAAGTGGGCAGTAGATACACTTTGGACATTGTTGAGAAGTGTGACCCACTCCTTATAATTGTCATAACAGACGTTATAAATTATTATTATTATTGATACGTGTTTCCAAATGTGACCTCATTACGTGATACATCTTTTTTAAGTAGGTTTGATTTCATTGAGCTGTCATGACATAGCGATAACAAACGCAAAGCGTCTGTTAGTGCTAATTTGATGTTCACTAACACATTGAGACTGAGAGGCCCCCCGCCCAAACACCAGGAGGCGGTCTCAGTGTGTTACACTCAGATTGATGGATGTTTTGTTGCATGCGCCTTTAGCGAAAGTTCATTTCTTTAAATAATGTATGAGATTAGTTTCATTAAACATGAACCTTATTATTATTGTCTTAATTTTTTTCAGATTCTGGATTCAGCAACATAAGGTCAGACTTCTCCGCAAAAGTGCCTGGTTTTCTCTTGATGGATAATATGACTGGTCTGACTATCCATGTCATTATTCACTGTTACAATGCCCACTGCTCTTCTGAACTGTTGTCCATGTATTCAGATTTTGACATCAGGGTTAGGAAGTTGGCTGTGGCCTTCCGGTACTGGGCACATGTAAGTACATAACAAGGATAAAGTTTACATGTTCAATCATACTCAGCTTAGATTTTTGAAACTTCATCATTGTTGTTAGCTTTATATTTTTTCAAAAGTTCCTCCAATTTTCCTTTACTCATATCATGCCAAAATTATGAGGATTGTTTCTTTTCATGTATGTAATAAGCTATTGTATTAGTTAGAGGAGGTAAAGTCAGCTAGGACGGGAACTGGCCACCTCACCTAATAGTTGCTATCACTTAGTACATGAAGAGTTATCTTCATCTCCGATGGCAGGTTTCTGATCTTTTAAAATTGTCATTATTTTTAGTGGGTGTTTGGAAAACGCAATACGTTTTTGTTTTTAGATATTTTAAAATATTTTGTTGTACATGTAGATAAAGGATTTAATACTGAATCTAATGGTATGAGTTTTGTTTATGTATATGTGATACAAAGAGGTGTCAGATGGTGATGAAGACCGGGGGGGGGGTTAATTTGTATTAAACATTCACTTATTTATCAGATGTATTTTATAGGGTTTTATGAGTTTGGTTGTGAAATAACATAATTATATTCAATGCCAATCTGTAGCACTCCTGATAATTTCTTCTACTTATCTAGGCCTATTGTATTTACACTATTTCATAACCAAACCACAGCCAGCGGGAGTTTGAGGATGAACACTGAAGAAGAAGAATAACTAAACTGACGTTCTCCTAATATTGAAACAAATAAAACACAATGAAAACAAATTAAATACGCAGATGTCACTTATTTTATCGACCCATTAAGTCTTGGTCGACACGCAACGTAATTGTATTCAGTGCCGAGAAATATCTGTGTCTGGTTTTCCCATATTATTTCATATCGAATCTAACATGTTACCAATACTAATATCTTTGTAAACAAACGTAATTCCCAAGAATTCCACATCATCAGAATCACATTCCATAATAATTTCACTGAATATAACGTGTCATATCACAATCGTCACAGTTTGGGACTGACGACTAGAAATTAAACTGCAGATCTGATATTCCCCCTATTTCAGATACAATTCAGGGAAAAGGAAATTCAATTGAGCTTGTCACTAGAGAGTGATAATTCCCGGTCACGTAACATATAACATTTTTGTTGATTCCATGTTGCTAAAGTAGTGCATAGTGACAGACGATGGGCATTGCCAACAGGTGTTTATGGGCAGACCCTATGACTTATAGTCACCTATAGCATGCTAAAAGTTAAAGAGATTAATAGAAAAGTATGTTGCATACACTAATGGCTCAATAATTCATCAAAACACTTGACTTGATGCATTTCATTTCATTATTACTTCTGTTTACTTCTGAAAAAATCAATATGATTTATTATAGTTGTGTGGACTGGATCGGCAGTACGATGGGTTTATTCCACCACAAGCTCTTAACCTGATGGTTATCTACTTCCTTCAGGTCACCAACCCTCAATTGGTTCCAATTATCAGACCACCAAAAGTAAGAAGTCTATTTGATTTTTACTTATTATATACCAGATTATATTAATTATATTTGGAGATCATATACTCCAAATAATCATTAGTAATCATTTTTTACAAATGTTAACTTTATAGCCTTAGGTTTATAATTATTTGTTTTAATAATTCTTTTCATTGCTGATTATTTTTAATCTACTTCAATGCACTGTAGACAGACTTATGCATGCTTAAGTCTCTCCTTCCAATTTTTTAATATAACATATAGTAATGTTGATGGCTGTTATTACTCATCGTACCAATGTATGTTCCCATGTACATTCCTCACTGTTCCTACATTGTGTTTCATGAAAGATCTTTAGTCAAAACATTGTCTGTACTTCTTTCATTTTCTGTTGTTTTAGCAATTGGTAACTCATTACTACCTATTTCTGTTCATATTGTTCTGTAACTCACTGGTTATTCTCATTGTCTTACTATACAGTTGTCCCTATGAATGGTAACAATTTTTGTGCTCACTCCTGTCCGTAATCAGACCAACCTGGAACAATAAAGGGATAAATCTTACAGAAATCATTGGTTCATTTTTTTTGTAGTTTTAAATAGACTGCAATAAGCAGGGAAGAATACAAAATCCCACAGTAAGAAACTAAGGACATAAATAAATCACAGAACCATGTGCACTTGTAACATGTAATAAAACATTTCAAATTTAGACATAACTAGTAGCTGTCCAGTAGCCGATCTTGATTGATATTCATGCTGATAGTTACTATGGCATGCTGGTTAAATACACTCTGCACTGCATTCCAAATGTTGAGACCTTTTTGTGCAATATTTCATTGCATTAATTTAATGGAAGCAAAACCAGAAAGAAAATGATCGAAAGAAGCAGAATACATAAATTGAATGTTATTACGCATAAAAATAAGCAATATTATTGAAAATAAAACATAAATTAATGAACATATAACATTCTGGTAGTATCATCCACCACTGTGGCAGTGAATAAAATCTTTATAATTATTGTCACTAATCTTTGTAAATTGTGCAATTGATCTAATCTAATTATGCTGATATTTAGGTGACAGGAGATGAAATTGGTGATTACAGAAAAGATGCCCCAGCTTTTGAAAAGATGAGAAACAAAGTGAGTTACAAGTGATTTCTTCACTTATGGCATTTTTGTTACCTCATTCTATTTTTATTGATCAATAGTACATGCATTAGTGAAGCGCACCGAAATTGAGTTGTTGAAAGCATCTCTCTGTAATTTAGTTTTATTTTGTGTGTTTATTTCGGTTGTGTTTGTTTCTTGAAAAAGTCCCAGTTGGACCATAATGTGGAAAAGAACTTTGTTTTCTGGTATTTCTTTTTTATATTAGTTTTATTATTTGTTAGTTAGTTAACCAAGTAATATTACATTATCCCAATCACTTTGTGAGTTACATGATGGTGGTTGTATATGTACCGTTTACCACTGAAAAACTTATCACGATGATTTATATTAATCTGGAAAAAAAATTTGCCATAAACATACGAAGATAAGGTGCACTGACAAATATATTATTGAATAACACAAGCAACTATAATCATGTGCAGTTTCAATTTGTTTCAGATTATATTGTTATTAAGTTCAACAAAATCCCAATAATGTAAATCTAACGATGACAATTTGGATGGAATGTAAACTCATTGCAACCAGATGGCCAAAATCTCTGGCTTGACCCAAGTCTAAATAACCAGTGACACTGTTGCAACACATTGAAGCAATTTAAAAGACTGGTTGCATAGTTATTTAATCCCACTACAAGTGGGATTAATACTTTTCTTAGGTACTCCTCCTGTACATCTAATGCTGTATATCTAGTTTTGTTAAGCATTTTAGAAGGTTGTTTTTTTTCCATTCTGTCTGTTATCTTCTGGTATGTAGATCTATGTTATAGCTGCAGTCATGTATGAATTTATTGTCAAAGAAGATCTTATGAACACACATTAGTTTTGTTATTAAATGACATCGGAAAGAAGTGCAGTAGACATTGTACATTGAAGTCTGTGGATGAAAAATGTATAGATCATATAAAGATTGGATCTAGAAGGTGACATATGAGTGTTTTATTTAATTTTAACAGACAATATTATGAGCACATTAGTTTGGTTATGAAATAACCAAATAATTTAATATGCCAAGGAGAACAAACACGAGTCAATCAATTTTATATAAAATTATGAAATTGACATAAAAGATCCGGCGTGCAGGGAAATGTTACATAATTCGTATTTGACATGGTGCATGTTAAGTGCCAATGGAGCAAGTAACACATTCTAAAGTGGAGCACTGTGTAAGGGAAAAAGCAAGTGTCTTAAATGTTCATTTTGAATCATTAAAGTGTTGTTAGAGCTATCTCAGATGGGTTAAAAGTGATCCAGGAGCTGTGTCGAAGACAGTTGTGTCAAACACAGATAGCACAGCCAATCTTTAAACCATGACACAGTGCATTCCGTTTGCGTAGACTACGTGCTGCTAATCTGCAGGAGTTTGGGAATGAACATGGAAGAATAATTCCAAGAAAATGATCACAAAGTATGGTTAACTGATTCAAGTAGAAGATCAAGTTGTATTCCTTATGTTCCCTCTTGCCATCTTATTTTTCCTTATAAATGTTGAATTTGTGTGTTGCTGTACATTTTATAAATACTTTTTCTTTATTTTATAATATTCATTTGTTTATAATTATGAGTCAGATTACTTCATATTTATGAATACAAGATTGCATGCTGTGAGCTATTGCATGACCATCTACAATATAAGACCTACTGACTAATAGGAAATCAAGCCTTCTTAGCCTGTAGCAATCTGAAGTGAACACATTATGACAAATGTAATTTAGCGATAGAAACCTACTGTTGACAAATGTCAACATCGACTGACAAATGTCAACATCGAGGTAGCCTTTTGTAGTCATGGACAACAATCGTCCATGTTTATTTCCCATCATGCTCTTAAAGTAAGTATGTGCTAGAGTGACTGTTCCTTAGTTTTCCACATCAATATAAATGTGTAGTCATAATTTATTCTGCCATTCACATTTGCAAGCAGAACTGCGTAGGCCTAACTGCTACCATTTTTCACTAATTCTTCATGGATTATGATTCAGAAGAGGATGAATTTTAAAGCTTTAGTTTTGCAGGTACTGTAAATAAATTTATTGTGTTTGAAAGAGATGTTGATAATAATAGTGATGTAATTTATGATAAGGAATTTGAGGAGCCATGTTTTCTTCAGCTAGGACTACGCATGACCTTGACACAGCTGGATTTCCAATTAGTCAAGGTCTTGTACTGTAATTCAATAAATCAAGTGCTATGCCGAGTGGCGTTGGTGATCATGCTTCTTCGCAACTCTGGCTCTTGTGTTGTTAATAAATTCAGTTAGTGACATCTTTTTGTACCAGTGACAACCCATCCAGAAATCTCTCTCATTGCCTTCCTCTGTTCTTTCTCTCCTTAATCTTTCCGGTTTTTTACTAAATGTTCAATCTTTACTTTTCCCATCACATGTCCTAAAAACGTGATTGTCTGCTTCAAATTTTTACTATAGTTTATTGTTTTCAGCATCTCTGAGGACTTCTATGTTAGTTTTCTTGGCTGCTCATGGAATTTTCATCATTCTTCTTAAAAATAGTATCATAATTGCTATGACTAATGTTGCTACCTACCCTTTTACAGGTTATGAAGGCCAATATGAAGAGCAGCAACAAAATGAGCATTGGGGAACTGTGGTTTAGACTATTGGAGTTTTACTGTCTAGAGTTTGATACTCCCAATGTTGTGGTGTGCATTCACTCTGCCCAGGAAGTGCTTCGAAATTCCAAACCTTGGAACAGTAAAAGACTTGCTGTTGAAGGTATGTTTTCTATTAATATTTCTTGACTGTTAAGCTCAATTCAGACTTATTGTTGAAGATAAGTTTTCTACCATTTCTCTTACTGTTAAACTCTATTCCATCACTACCACCAAAGAAACAGTACTGCAGTGGATTCCTAATCGCTCTGGCAAACTTGGAAATTAAAAGGCTGATCTCCTGACAAAGGAATGGCGATAACTAGAATAAATAGAAAATGTTATTGAATTCTATGAATGTAAGACTATGATAAAAGTAGAATTTCATAAAAAATGGAATTAGATGCACCCAACTTACAAATGGCCCGTACCACCAAATGTCACGCAAGGAACAAACCATTATCTTCAGACTACAAACTGACCATAACAGACTGAGAGGTCACATTCTCAAAAAGCTCAAGATTGTCGAGACAGACCTGTGACCAGAGACTGCAGTTGGTCAACTCTACCAAGAAAACTCTACAGAGGGAGAAAACATGGCCTACTAAGATGGCACTATTTCCAAATCTGAGTAGTTCCATGGATGACCTGAAGCAAATTGCACAGTTCATTGAAGCAGCACTGTAACCTGATAATTTCCTGAAGAACTGACGAAGAACTCAATTCAGACTTGCTGTTGAAGAAATGTTTTCTACTATTTCTCTTACTATTAATCTCATTCTGACTCATTGTTGAAGATGTATTGTCTTCTCTTTCTAACTGTTAACCTTTACGACTCTGCGGGCAAGGTCACGCACCTGTAAGACACGCCCCCTTGTGCCTGCGGGCGAGGTCACTCACCATACGATATCGCCTGATTCCCGAGTACGGAACTTCACGAAGTAATGAACAGATGACGTATAAAGCCCGCCAAACGAAGCTAGGATTACGTCACAGTTTAAAGGTCAAATTCCTTTACTCATTACGATTGTAAGAGAGAGAAAGCCGGTTGAATTTGTCAATGTATTTCCAGAGCGACTTTAGCCATTTTCGACCGTATTTTACTATCAAATTGAGTACCGCGTGGCATGGGTAAGTGATCGTGACTACATGTTCTAATTGTTGTTATTTGATAAGAATGTGTGTGTATTCATTCAAAAACACAAAAATAATATGTATCAGGGGTGCCACATGTGTGCATGGACAATAATTACGTTGCGTGTCGGCATAGACCTAGTGTTGACCAGACGGACATTATATGCGATTTCTTCACGTTTTATTAGTTTTTTTAGTTCATATTATATTAGTTTGGATATAAAACAATACATATACAATAAGTATAGGTATTTATGAGAATTTTACCAATGTTGCCAAACATTGCTCATGTATTAGGGTCGTCAAGAAGATATATTTGCCATTTTGAAAATGGCGTTTTCCGTTTTTCCCCCGAATTTTCAACTTCACAACTGTCATACCACACATACAACAACAAAAAAAACAAGATTATATTCACTATTCACTCCTTTATTTACATGTGCAAAAATTATTTAAATATCTTCTAAAACAAAAAAGTTATTACGTCATCAGAACACTCACCATCAACGAAAATTTTCCAAAACGAATCCAGGTCCAGGGGAGAAATTTCTCAATTTAATTCAAGGCTCTAACTGTTAATCTCAATTCAGACATTGAATTGAGGAAGATATTTTAAAAACATGTTTTCTACTATTTCTCATACTGTTAAACTGAGCTAAGACTTCTACTATTATTTCTTGATCTGTTACAGATTGTTCATACTTAATGTTCAAATAAAAATTAACAACAAACAAAGACGCTCTAAAGCAAATGTTACTATCATTAAAAAAAAAAAACCAAATGATTCCCAAAACCTTTTCTTAAATATGAAGAAAACAAAAATTATGACAACGGATAAAGTGAAAGGCAAGATCAGGGAAACTGGTATATTGCCAAAGGACTGGAAAAGATCAGTTTATATCCTATAATAAAAAATGGCAACATACAATTATGCACTAACTACAAAACTATCACTTTGATAAGTCAAACTAGTAAAATACTATTACATATTATAATGAAGAGCATGCAAAATAAGATAGAAATAGAAGTTCATGAGGCACAGGCAGGTTTTAGATCTGGCAGAGGCACACGAGATCATATTTTCAACATGAGAATCATTATAGAAAATGCAGGGAATTCAATATAGATCTAACGCATATTTCGTTGACTACACCAAGATGTTTGATTGTGTACAACATCACCAATAATGAAAAATTATCGTCCCAAAAAATCTCGCATATTTAATCGCAGTGCTGTACCACGAACAAGAGGTATTAGTGAACAAAACAATATCAGAATGGTTTAATGTACAGAAAGGTGTTAGACAAGGATGCACACTATCACCATACCTATTCAACATCTGCGCTGAAAACATAATGCGAAATGTAAAAGACAACATGACTGACATATGCTGATTTCCAGCCTCTTGCCATCAGCGGTCAGCAGATCCCAGAAATCAGATATGCTGACGACACCGTTCAGCAGAGATTGTCTAAAGGAAATGTTACTATCAACAAAAGAACACAGTGGACCCAAGTCCTGTTGTTAAATATGAAGAAAACAAAAATTATGACAACGGATCAAGTGAAAGTACAACCAAAGCTAATAATTGACAATTTTGAACTAGAGGATGTAACAAATTTCTAGAATTTAGTCACAAACATAAATAGTTCAGGAGACTGTGCTGTAGAAATGAAGAGAAGAATTGCAATGGCAACATTAAAAATTGCCGAAATGAAAAATCTTTGGCTAGGTACCAGCAGCATAGCCAAAGTATGTACGATCAGTACATGTGTATTTCCAGTGGCAATATACAGTTGTGAGGCATGGACATGAAATAAAATAATAGCGAAGAGAATTGCTGCTTTCGAAATGAGATGCAATTTTACATATACCATGTTTGTTTGAGAACCCCAGGAATTGTGAGCAATTAGCTCTTACTTCCTATGTGGTGGTGGTTTTTCTGAGCTTTCTTTCATACCCAACTTAGTGCTATGCCTATTGAGGGAGCCTTCAGAGGGGGTCTATAATTGTATAGATGACATGCTGCATAGCTTCCATAAGAACCTCAATATAGCAGCATGTCATCTACTAAGGTTTTCTGTTTCATGGGGTGTTTGTCTAGTGGTGATTGGTGAGACCCACAAACACAGAAGAAGTGATTAAATTTTAACCCATTTACGTTATTTCAAGATCTCTAATTCTCTTTCCTTTTATAACATTGTTATACTGTTTTTTAAACATTTTTGTAGTACATTGTTTTAACTTGATTTTTATGCTGTTGTTTTTAACAGATCCATACATGTTGAAAAAGAACATCACAGGTATGGTCAACAATTCCCGCATATACGAGTACTGGGAGGATTCCATTCACAGAGCACTTTATTACTTTGGGTTTCCACGACACATGTCTGGAGAACCATATATTTCTTTAGATGTTTTTGTTGATGAGAAACATTGTAAAGGTTCTGGTGCATGTGAGCAGACACCTGAAGTGATAGGAAACCAGGACAAAGTTCACATCGAAGTTGGTGATAAGATAAATCTAGCTTCAGGGAAGCAAAATGATTCAAAACAAGAAATTGTAAGAAGTGAAAGTAAAAATAGTTCATATTCAGAAAGTGATGACATAAAGGATCGTGATAATGATGACAGGAAAACTAAGGATATGACAGAACGGCAGCTGTCGTCAGCTAAACATGGCGGCCAAGGTCAGCTGTCTACTTCAAATGCAAAATCAGGGTCCTTATCAGAACAAGAAAGTCTTTCAATTTCTGCGACATACAAGGATAACCAAGGCTTGAAGCTGACCAATTCGGACTCAAGTGCCAGTGTTGGTTTAACTAAAAAGTATTCTGTACAACGAATGGATGAAAATTATGCATCTAACAATGCACATTCAAGTTCTCATTCCAGCATGGGTCATATAGAGAAGGAAAGTCCAAATTCACTCTTGCCTCAACACAATAACAATTATGAACTTCAATCTGGAAGTGCTGGTTCACCTGTCCAGATCTCAACAACACCCATCTCAGTTCCTCCAGAGACATATGAGAAACATCACATCAACAGAAGAACATTGTCATCTCAAGCTTTTGACTCTGGCGATGCCATTAGTGATCACCCTGGCCTAAATAACCAGGCAATAGCTTCATCTGTTACAGCAACCACTGACCAAAGATCACATTCTAGCACATATTCACCTTCTGAAGAAGTCAAAGATGCCAAAAAGAATGTTGAATTGAGTGAAGTAAAGAAACATTATCATTATGAATTTTCTGAAGAATATTTGACAGATGGGAAGGTAGGCTTTTTTTTATTATGTGCTAATTCAGTAAATTAACGTGTGATTTTTATTTGCATTTTGAAATCGAAGTGTTCTGTTTTGAAAACATTGTAGTATCATTTCTAATTTTGTTTGTGAGTAATGTTTATATCTACAGTGTTGTCTCTTCTATGCATTAGATAATTTATTCTATTTCTTGTTTTGGAACAAGGGGATCTCCCTGGCATAGTGGTAAAGCCATTCGTTTTGTGTGTGAAAGATCATAGGCTTGAATCATTCTCGCAATTACCCATTTTTAAAGTGAGATCCCTGGGAATTATTGCTTGAAGCTATATGATACTCTTGGTAGACTGTCGTATGCTTCATTGAGAGAAATGGAGTACATATAGAGCAACTGGGGTCAATCCCCTACATCTCTTTTGAGCCTTTTGTTTTGTACCGCAGAGTTTAATACTCATAGGTGTACTAGAGAGCAGTATATGTATAATGTGTCTGTTTTCACATTCTTGAAGCTAATGCTCTGCAGTTTGGTTTGCTTGAACACATGAGCACTTTACTTAGTTAACAATTTTGAATTGTATGTATATATCTTCTTCTTCTGCGTTCGTTCTCAAACTACTGCAGATTAGCAGGATGTAGTCCGGAGAATGGAATGCGTTGTGTCATGGTTTACAGCATTGCTGCGATATCTGCGCCTTTCGGCCTGACACATCCGACTTCAGCATGGCTTTGGGTCACTGACCCTATATGGGATGGGACAGCCAACTCCATCCCATAACCTTCTTAGTCGCCTTTTACAACATGCGTGGGAGGTAAACAGTGTTGCTATTCTTTGCTCCCCTTTCGGGCCCCAGCAACACACGGGCGGTATGTATGTATATATGACTGCTTAGTCTATTAAGTCCAGTTCTTCTGAGTTGAAATATGTATATAACCTGTTTTATTTGTTAATCAGATGATAGTCATCGTGTGAAGATAAGTTAAATATTCTCTGTGCCTATATTATGATTTCCTTTTGATGATAGTGATTGGTGATCAGATAGTTGAATTAATTAATTATATTCACCCGTTGCCAGACCCGAAAGGGAAACTAAGAGTAGCAGCACTCTTACCTGCCACTCATGTTGTAAGAGGTGACAGGAGATTTTTAGAGTAGGGTTGCCTGTCTGATCCCATATAGTGTAGTATTACAGTAACCCAGAAGTCATGATGCTACAGTAACCCAGAAGTCATGACGCTACAGTAACCCAGAAGTCATGATGTTACAGTAACCCAGAAATCATGATGACATTGAATGTGTCAGGCTGAAAGACGGAGATATTGCAGACAAACTGTAAATAATGACACTGCATTTCATTCTTCGGACTGCATCCTGCTAGTTTGCAGGAGTTTGAGAACAGACACAGAGGAAGAGTATGTTGAATTTTGTTGTGCTCATGATTTCTTTGTGCAGGTAGGTGATGTAGGTTACACACAATTGTTCATTTGTGTCCTGTCCCATTTTTTTCTGTTTGTCTTACGTTTTTATTTTATACGTCTGTCTAGTTGAATTCTAAATTACCGCAGAAGATGGATGTGTTGTGCCATTGGCGCAAATAAAACAGCGATAGAACACATTTCCATTCTCTGGACTAATCCTGCTGTAAATCTAGTATTAAAGATGCTGTCAAGCGGTCACACAAAATATTTTTGTTAAATACCTCACAGATAAAAGAAGGTCATTTTAGGGGTAAGAAAACTGTTAGTCTAGAGATCATCGTCATTGCACACGTCACATCCTTAGGTGCTTCAATCTCCCCCTGAATATATCTGCAGTTACACATCCATAGATGCTCCAATCTCTCCCAGAATATATCTGCAGTTACACATTCTCAGGTGCTTCAATCTCCCCCTGAGTTTATCCACAGTTACACATCCATAGGTGCTTCAATCTCCCCTTAGTATATCCACAGTTACACATCCATAGGTGCTCCAATCTTCTCTTGAGTATATCCACATTACACATCCATAAGTGCTCAATTTACCCTGGGGAATATCTGCAATTATGTGTCGGCTGACAATTCCAGTTCTCTGTTTGTTGATAAACATTCTTTGCAGTCAGCAATAACATTCATTTATGGCTGCGCCACATTTCAAGCTCAGCTCCTTTATTCTAAACAGGAAAAGGGAATCATCATCCTCGTTCATTTTGTTTGATCATACAGTTTCTCTTAAAAGAGTTCAATATGTCAGCATGGTCCATTGTTCTGTCACACAATACAGTGGCAGAACCTGCCAAAATATCCGCTCTCTGATTGCCTTGAACACCCGAATGACCGAGCACAAAAATTAATGTGACACACTCCAACATTGACCTTCCCACAGCATCGTCACTGTTCACGAATATATCCGCTTATATTTTTTGTCTTATCATGTTCATTGAGTTTGCTGAGAATGCAAGCATGAGTTGAAATCTGTGTGCCCAACTAGTTTAATGCCATGGTCTCTTTCATAATTTTCATTGCCATGCTGCTTGTAGTCACAGTGAAAGGGGCAATACAACTTCCAATAAACAAGGAAGAGATCTTGAAGATAGTCTGAAAGATCTGTATTATGTATTAATAAGATGTATCCATATTTAACTCTGTCGTGTGAACATTGACAGTGTCCTTCCTATTTGTTATGTGTGAATGTGTTCTTGATAAAGATCTTTTGGTCAACATCGATTTTCATGTGGGATCCAGTGATAAGCAAAACTTTACCCTATTTCCTTGTTTTGCCTGTTAGATTTATTTTGCTGCAGCACCTATTATTTCATACTGTTTAATAAGCTCAATGCTGTCCAATAATGCACAAGACCTGCAATCCTTGGCAATTGACCGATAGGCATGGAGAACTATGACATTTGCCCTATTTGCCAAACTTGGCGAAAAATGAACTGACTTACCTATTATTAATTTTATGTCAACAATTGAAATTAGAATTATATAGGATGAGCCATTTTTTGTTGTTTTTATTATGTAGTTGTAATCTACCTCTATTAGTTTTCTAACTTGGCAGCAAAATTTAAAAAAAATGATTGAAAATTGTTTCTGTTTACTTCTTGTAAACAGGGTCCAGTTCTAGTATGTTCTTATTGTGAGATGGAAGGCCATTTGAAAAATGCATGTCCTGATGACAAATTGCCAGAAGTACTTTCTCTGCCACCTCTGACCCCTTTACATGTGAGAGCATTGTCTGAAACACTTAACAAAGTACCAAGTAAGTATACATTATGTATAATATAAAGTAAATAGTATGTAGTGGACCCTTTCTACGTGTTAGTTAGTCGTTGGATCATCACTGCAAACTGGACACGTCTATAGTTTCTCCGATCTCTCCTTGAGTGTATCTGCCATTACACTTTTTCTGGCAGTACCGGTCCTAAACTGATTGACCATCATTCTTCTGTGCCCTCCAAAATGTTCACTTCTAGCAACACCGCATTTTAAACCCTGATCTTTAATCCTGGCCATTGAAAAGGAATCATCGTCCACACTAGTCTCACTCTCATTTGCTATAGCTCTTAAGTAGTTCAAAACATCAGCTCAATATATCACCCTGTGCCACAATCACGCATGATGCCAGTTGATCTGTTCTTTCGTTGCCTTAAACACCCATATTTCTCGGCACAAAAATAAATGTAACCACTTTCAGCCTCGCCTTTCTCAAGGTCTCAATCCACTGTTTATGAATGAGACCCACTTGTACCTTCCTAGTCATACTCATAAAGTCACTCAATATGCAGACCTGCATTACATTGTGTGCCTACCCACTCAAATGCCCTGATCACCGCCATAATCTCCATGGTAATGCTACTCTTAGTAACATCAGAAGCCCCACTCTCCTCCCTGATTGTTTTATCTGTGCACAGAACTGTGAAGGCCCAAGCACTGCGAACATGTCTAATCGCAGATCCATCAATGTATATAATCACATCCCCCTCTTTAGCATTCTCACTGACCAAATCCAGCACTTCTTTCTCCACAGCTGTGGGACACCATTCTCTGCATTCCCTGCTATTACTACTTGATATAGTGATATTACTACTCAAAAAAGTTTAAAAATCTGTGGGTAGACCTATTCATTCCACACCTGCTGCCACATATTTTTCCAACAAGGTAAGTTCAGTTTTTCTGAAATTGGCAAAATGGCTTCATCTTCCACTAGTAAGAGAGCTCAAACATTTAGTAAAGATCTGACTTTATTATTCTTTAAGTTTTATAATTGGAGTTATTATTTTAAGTGATGTGTTGGAAATATCAGTGTTTTCTATTTGGACAGTGAAGATTACTGACTTGTTAAAAATCAGAAAAGAAATAGAAATAGACCTAATCTGGTAAGGGAAAAATAACAAGTAAAAATTCTAAAACTGTTCCTACTACTATTTTTTATGAAGAATCAGATAGGCCTAGTGACAGCAATGACAATCTTGCACTACTCTATCTAGAAAATAGAGTTAGACCTAATGATAATATTGAATGGAATAAAGTCCAACTTTGGAAATCCAATACTTGGGAATATTGCGTAGGGGCCTAAAAGTTTTGAAATATTTTGTTGTTTAGTTCTGAAATTTGACAGGGAACAAAAAAATGGCTTTATAAAACTAGGAAGTAGATAGATTTACTTCAAATAAACTAATTATGATCAGTAAAGGGACCTACTTTAGTATGATTTGATATCATTTTAAGACAAGTAAATTTGAGGGTGAGTACAACAAAATATACGTAAAAACAATTTATGCTCATCTAATATTCCTGTTTTTAGTGTAATTTTTGTATTTTGTTGTTACATTTCTTATATTTTTATACTGTATATGGATTCCACATTTAATTATCTTTCTTTTGAAACCCAAAGCTAATATTTTGTCTTCAGGAAGCTTGCATCTAAATCACGTTGCGGTCCAAGTCCAAAAATGTAGCCAAAAATTAATTACGTCTAAACCCCGGGAATAATTCCATCCTGAAAGCGTTAAGAGGGATATATTTACATATCGGGATCCAAATATAATGAAGTCATTGTACATTAAAGAGCACTATTAAACACAAACAGTATTAATGACAGAACATTCTAATAATTATATCCTAGTCAGAGCATTAATTGAAAATAAAGAAGAAATGTACCCACATTATTTCTAACAGTTTAGAGCCTACAAGTCTACTGTAGACTAGCTTTAATTTAAAATTTCTTGTCGAACTCATTATATTTTTGTTACTGCAGCACTCTACCTTGTTGGATTGGATATGCTCAGACAGTTTAGTTATTATTTATAAAATATGTTTCTATGCGTAGGTATAGTTGGACTCGATGGGTATGGCTTGGCAGAGCGTGTTGATTTTATGAAAGACCTGGAACAGTTCATTAGAGTCCAATTTGAAGGTAATATTTTTATTATAAAATCGAGATTTTTTTGTATCCTCTGTAGTTATAATTTTATGATTTATTTATTATATCACTTAGAATTGAGTAAATTTAAGATATTATTTTTGTAGAAAATTGTAATAATATGTTTTTCAGTAATCCCAGCTACTTATAAAATGGAATATAATAACCAGGTGTCAGAGAAGATCCTACAAACATCAAGATTGTTTATTCTGTATTTGTTCTCACATTCCTGCTAGTTGGCAGGATATAGTCAGATCGGAAAGCATTGTGTTTACAGCCTGGCTGTGCCTTCCGTCCGACACATCTAATTAAAGCATGGCTTATAGATCATTGATCTATAGTAAGTGATAGATCTCATTCTTACATGCACATATAGTGTTTGTTCATGAGGTACCCAATCATGAGAATAAATGAAGTGCTGAATGGTCTTCTTAGTGAGCATTGAAGAGTTCTTTATGTACTTGTATGAATTTTTTCCGCCCATAGAGTGTATCTATCAGTGACAGTCATACTTTTAGTCAGAAGAGTATTAAGTACCCATGGAATTTTCATTTGTTGCAAAATTTTGAAGTAGTTTTGTCAGTGCAGCTACACTGAATTGTGTCAAACACCTGACAATACCTGAGTAAAAATTGGTCTAAAATCATATTCTCCTGACATGACTCCTTCTCTCCCACCCCTCAAATCTGAAAATGCCCCTGAAATGGATCCATTCGGAATCACATGATGCACAATACTATCTTCAGCTTAATTCTATTTCCAATGAATCCTTCTAGAAATAACTTCAGCAATGAGACCATTTAAAGAAATTTGTGAATTTCTAAGATTTATTTTTTAAAGTTATAAGGGTTTCAGACCTCCAGGTCAGTAATTGTACATTGCCAAATGTCAGATACTCTTTGAGCATGCCTCACTTTCCTATATTTATACATAATCCATGTTTAATTATGACATCTGTATACGAAGAAACTATAGTTACAAGGAATGATTAACATCATTGCACAAGAACAGAAGAGAAGAAAAAAGAAGAGAAGAGAAAAGAGGAGAAGCAGAAAGAAGAGCCAAGGGTAGACCTAGAGTACGCTGGACGACAACATCAAAGAGACATTACACGAACACCAAATAACATTATCTGAAGCTGCCAAAAAAGTGAGAACAAGAACATTGTATCTCCCTCGACACCCGTAAAAGGGTAAAAGAGGAAGGAAAGAAGAAGAAGCACAAGAACAAAATAATTGGTAGCATATCCTATTCAGGATGTAACCACCAACCCATCATTATTTTCACTGTAGTGATTTCCTAGGCAATATGAATATGTTCAGTAGTTTGCCTTTGCTTTCTGAATGGTCTGGATGCAAATTGCATGTGACAGGATTTGAACTTACTATCTTGGCCATCACAGATACTCTCTGAACCACGTCAGCATAGAGCTGGACATCATTGCAAAAGAAAGTTAAAACAAAGGGCTTAGTCTGAATAGCAGGAAAACTGAAGTAATGGTAATAACAAGGAACAAATGTTCTCCAAAATGCAACATCAAAGTAGATGGGCTAGTCTGATACTGGCCAAAATACTAAAATATGTAGTTACCTTAGCAAAATAAGATTGAAGATGTATTAAAGAAGTCAGATGTAGAAATTCTTAGGCAAAGGAAGCATTTCTCAAGAAAATAACATCTTATGTAATATATCTTTCTCAATTATCATGAGAAAAAGAGTTCTTAGAAGTTCTGTAGAACTAATTCTGATGTATGTAAGTGAATCTTGGATAGAAAAAAATCATAGAGAGGCAGTAGAGATGTGGTTTTATAGAAGATTGTTAAGAACACCATAGACAGACAAAAAGATTAAGAAGATATCTTGAAAAAAGTTAATTCAAAATAGAGCTGCTAACTCGCATTAGAAAAAGACGGTACATATTTTGGACACATCATGAGAAAAGTGAAGATAAAACATCATGACAATGGACACATTGAAGAACTAGAGGGGTAAGGGAAGATCAAGAGAGAAGATGCTAGTCAACCTGGCATTGGGGCGTGGGAGAACAACAGTTTTGGGAATGATTGACAGCACACAAAACAGAAGGATGTGGAAAGACATGATAACCAATGCTACACAGCATGGACTATAAGAAGAATATGTATAAATGACCAGGAAAGTGTGCAGTTGTCATTATTATATAAACAATATAGTATGTATCTATTAGAACCAACAACAAAAATAATTTTTTACACACATTTCTAAACAATTTCATATTTTTTTATTTCTGCAGATGCAAATTTGACATTGTTTGGTTCCTCATGTAATGGCTTTGGTTTTAAAGAAAGTGATATGGATATTTGTTTGACTTTTAGTGAGAGAAAGGTATGCATATGTTATAGACATCTTTAACAAGAGGTAAAGTGATACCAAAGATGAATGGAGATTCAAGAAAATGATTTTGTAGTTAATACGTCAAGGGATCAGTCTGTAGATAATATTTTTAGCAGAAAGTTTTAATCACGTGATGATGAAATAATCCCTTTAACTGTGAGCAGAACGCTCGCTCTTGACAACTCATAACATTTCTGACAAAAGCACAGGTTCTTCACAGTTGAGTAACTGATGTAACACCCATACTTGTATTAGGTTTTATTATCTGAAGAGCATATTTATGTTAGGGGAGAGGGGGAGGTATGTTTAGTCCCTGAATTCATGTTTAGTCCCTGAATGCATGTTTAGTCCATAAATGCATGTTTAGTCCCTGAAGCATGTCCTGCATTATCTCAGGATCATTATATCATGCCTGGAGTATATGCTTCTGGGCTACTAGTTCACACTCTTCTGTCAAATCTGTCGAACCTCTCTGAAATTATGGCATATTTAGCAATCTCTGCCAACCAGGATTCCGTCACAAAAGTGCAGTGTTCACTGTCCTTCATCTCTTCATATCCGTGGGGAGGATATTTAATAGAAGACAAAAGTAATAAATTTAGGCAAGACTTGCAGTGACAATGGTTAATAACAACTAAATTTCTTGAGTTTTTCCAGGAGTCTAGAAGGGTTTCTTAACATAGTGCATGCTCTTGATGACTTACTTTCTACAAAGACTTTAACCTAAAAAATCAGACTATCAAAAAAAAATCAAATCAAATCATAAGTGAAAACATAAATAGGGTGGGGGATGTTCGGTGGTGTATGTAATCTGTGTGAAAGGGGGTGCTTGCTTATATGATCTGAATGAATGGGGACACTGGTATTTATACAAATGGGGGAAGCTGTATGAAAAAGTTAAAGAACCACTGGTCCAATGTGTTGTAGAGATGTAATGTAATTCATGCTTTAGAGATGTAATGTAATTCATGCTTTAGAGATGTAATGTAATTCATACTTTGCACATCAAGGCCAGGAACAAAAATAATGTGTTGAAGAGATGCAATTCATACTTTGCACATTAAGGCCAAGAACAAAAATAATGTGTTAAAGAGATGCAATTCATACTTCGCACATCATAACCCAGCACAAAACTGATCAAGTCTTTGATTTCACTGCAGAATGCTTTGTCAACAGTCTTGTCTAGCTAGCAAGTAAGGGTCAACAAAAATACACCACTGTGATAATGTCTGCTGTAAACTCATGCATGCACTTCTGGTAGGTAATTGGGAGAATTATCAGCTAGTCATTGAAAGTAAATAAACTCCAATAGTATAGGAAATAGCATGACAAACTCATACTCCCTTGAAGTTTGCAACAAACATATTTTGTTTATGGGGTTCTTTTATGGTATTTTCTCTATACATAGGGATCTCCCTGGAATAATCATTAAGCCATTCGTTCTTTGTGTTTAAGAAGTCATGGGTTTAAATTATGCTCGTGATGTCTTGCTTACAAAGAGTGTTTTGGGGAATATGGCATGCTATAAGTGGTACTCTAGGCAAGCTTGTTGCTTCATTGTGAGAAACTGAGTACAAATGAGGTAAATAAAATCTAGTCTATTCATCGTTTCAACCTTTCTTCTGTATACTAATTAAATTGTGTTACTGTGATTCTTGTTACACCAGGTCATTGAAAAACCATGGTTGATTGAATCCCTGGCTAAAAAATTGAAGCAACACAAGGATCTCATAAATGTGCAAGCAATCACAACTGCCAAGGTGCCTATTGTCAAGTTTATAGCAAGAACAAGAAGAATTAACTTGGAAGGTGACATCAGCCTCTACAATATCCTGGTTGGTTTATGTGTGTCATGAGCCCTCAGTTGATTGGTTAATGTTGATTAGTCAATTGAAGATTTCTAATATGGATGTTATGTGAATAACTTCAATGTTGTTAATCTTGTCATTTATCTTCTGATTTATTTTCAAACTCCCCGTGCTTAGCAGAATGTAGCCTAAAGCAGGAGTCAGCAACCTATGGCACACTTGGCACTCCAAGCAATTTCAAATGGCACGCAGACTCTTCACGTTTCCTGTATAAAGTTGATTATAAATTGATTAATGGGGCTTTAGTGACAGATTGAAATCAGATCTTAAGAATTATGGACATCAAAATTTGTTGAACTACGGAAGTCTGTGGAAAATGAAAATCTAGAAAAGTCTGCAGCTATTCTCAGCTGTTGTACATCCCTTCCAAATTATTACATCTGTTTGAAGAAAATTGCTTTTGCTCTTCTTTCAGCTTTTGGGTCAACCTATTCCTTTGAGCAAATTTTCTCTCACATGAGAGCAGTGCTAAATCTACAGCGTAGTCGCCTAACGCCTGAACATTCAGAAAATTGTGTCAAACTCAAAGTGACAAAGTATGTTGTCGATATTGAGCAATTGGCCAAGATCATGCAAGGGCATGGCTACCATTAATAATAAAAAAAAAATTTTTAAATCTTTCATGAAACTCTATTTCTTTTAATGTTGTTTACAACTTTACATATTATTGAATATCACTATATATTAATTAATTAAAATATAAAAATAAAATATATGGTAAAATAAGAATATTGACCTCAACCTGTATAAAATGATATGTGATGTTGGCACTCTGAATAATTTGAAGCCTTAAGTTGGCACACAGTTAGCAAAAGGTTGCCGACCCCTGGCCTAGAGAATAGAATGTGTTGTGTCATGGTTTGCAGCCTATCTGTAAAATTAGCATCTTTTTGGTTATAACCTCTGACACCAGCATGAAATTTAGGCTACTTCAATTTTCTATAGGGTGGAACTGCCAGCTCAAACACCCCCCCCCCTTCCCAATCCTATCCAGGTGAAAATGATCCAAAAACCATGCTGAAGTCATGTCAGACTAAAAGGTGCAAATATTGCAGCCAAGCAACTGTAAACCATGACTCAACATATTCCATTCTCTGGAGTATATCATGATAACCAGCAGGAGTGCAAGAAATAATCAGAGGGAATAGAAGAATGTCAAGGAATTATGTCTTTTAGCTGTATTTATTAAAGGATTCAACAAAAAAACCAATATTTTTGAAATTTTATGAAGAAAACCAAGATAATGTGCACTAACTCTGCAGTAATTAGCAAACTGAAAATGTTACACAAATTTTCAAGATTTTATCTCTGTAAGAGTGACAGAATATAACCGAGACTTATATTTGGCTTTTGTGGACCAAGAGAAAGCTTTTGAGTTTATAGAGCACAGTTATGGATAACATTACAGACATATGGAGTTCCACAACATCTGATAAGCCTATATTTTCAGATCCACCCAGGAGTGAGGCATGGATGTGTACTATCCCCCATATTGTTTATAGCATACATAGATCACATCTGCAAAGTAGCAAAGACAACGGAAGAAAACAATCTGAAGGATAACAAACGAATTGCTATTTGCAGATGACCAAGCACTAGTAGCATCATCAGAAGAGCAACTACAAAGACAAATAGACAGATTACATCAAACATGCCAAACCATTAGCATGAAGATATAGAAAAGACCAAAGTAATTAAGATAGGAAGAACAAAAAGAAAAATCAATATTTATATTGAAAACAACAGACTTAAACAAGTGACAGAATTCACATACCTAGGAAGTAATATAACAACAGACGGCAAGAGCAGCAAAGGCATACCAAGTCCTAGAGCAAATGACACCAATCTTCAGAAACAAAAATGTAGATTTAAACACCAAAATAACACTATTCAAAATGATTATTATGCCAAGGCTGTGCTACCAATACCAAACATGGACAATGACAGCACAAGACAAACGTAAACTTGTGACAGCTGAAATAGCATGCTTACTCAGAATCCGAGGAATATCGCTAAGAGACAGAGTGAGAAATGAGGACATTAGGCAAAGAACCAGCACCGCCCCAATCTTGGAATATATTAAAAACCAACTGATTAAATGGTTTGCACACATCAGCAGACTACCAGCAGACAGCATACCATAGCAAACTATGCTACACAGATACAGTGACGGCAGATCTATAGGCCGACCACGAAAACGATGGACCACCGAAATAAAAGAGGTGACAAATTCCACAATATACTCAGCACACACTAGGGCCATCTCCAGCGAACTCAACTACCCCTGACGCTGAAAGTCAATAAAGGGTTTAGCGAATAGATAGATCTCTGTAATAAACATCAGCAGGGAAAGGTCACTACTTTATTTTAGGGCAGGAGGCAACAGTCTGAATAAACATGAGCAGAATATGACTATCTGCTACATCACTTTTCACCTGTGGAACAGATAAACAGACCTCAGTATATCCTGCAAGTGTGCCCAGTATAAACAATTGAGTGGCTCCACCTTGCAACCAAAGATATGTAAAATCAAAGAACTACAGACAATGGTAGAGTTAATAGAGTTAATTCTGAATACTTATTTGAGATGGTAGACATTTCAAGCAGCCAACAAACGAAACAAACTAATACTATTCATTTGTTCATTAGACATTAGAGTGTTGCGGCACAGTGCATGGGGTTTTTGTATGTGCTGATTCTTCTGTTGGAATATCACATATTATTACATATAGATACTTGTTATATGTAACTATTCTGTTTCTGATTTATGTTAATGTCCACTCTAGCACTGAGCATCTGTGCAATTTATTTCAGGCACAGCATAACACCAAACTGCTGCTGTGTTATAGTCAGATTGACCCTAGAGTTAAAATCTTGGGATATGCCATCAAATATTTTGCAAAGGTATGTACCTTTGTCACGTATACTTTATCACACTTGATTTATTATACCTTTGTTACGTATACTTTATCACACTTGATTTATTATACACATACACATACACTTTTTTAAAACTTAGAATGCTCTTAAATATTGAATAATAGGTCAGATTTATGTAAAACTATAACAATATTACGTATGTAGAAAACAAGTTTATTTTGAGCTTTATGATGACGATCAGACTATGGGATATTGGTATAAAAAACATACACATAACAGTATACAAAGCATTTTCAATGCTTTAAACCCAACATCTTCCTCAAGAAAATACAAAATAAACAATGAAAACAGTAAAAATAATGATACTATCACAAAAGCACCAGACAAAAGATATTGAATAGCACAGATGTTCAAGGTGACAATGAAATGCATGTTGACAAGGATTGTCATATAGGTGCGTTTATTTAAAAAAGGAAACAGGAAATAAGAATAGAATGGGAAAAAAACTATACATAAAAACAACATGAACAGCAATATAACAAGAACCCCACTAACAAAAATGTAAATAAAAGAATGATCAGAATTCAGACCCAAAGGTTTTATATTTAACCTTCACCACGCTTTGGTCAAGTGTGATTAACAAAAAAATATGGCGGCTGTTTGCTGTTGTCAAGTGCACTCGCTCAATGAGACATCGTGCGTAATAGGCCTACTACAGCCTAATCACAACTTGTATATAGTTCTGGTCATGTGCAATCGAGGCCGGGACATTCCTACTTCCTAAATTATTGTTGTAAAGATATCAAGGTGGAAGATACGCGTGTTATAACAATTAATCTGACCACATCTGCATACCGGTACGATGCCATGATGGTTGACCGTTTTTATAGACCTTTCTTTCATCGTATTTAGAATAAAATAACATTGAATCGTGGCTTGAATCATGAATTATTTAGTTATTTAGTTTCACAGCAGTGAATATACAGAATGTTATGTTGGTTTGGGGACTTGTAAACGTTTGATATCGAATATGTTTGAGATCAAAGAACTATTTTACTACATTTCTACATGTTTTATACAGTTCCCCCCAGAAATATTTTGATAATTTCACAATGAAAGAACATAAATACAACAGATTTGCGTGTGATTTAGTGTACAGTGTTGCCAAGGAATTCGATAAGTAAGGTTAGTCATTTAAAAAAAAAATTTCTCTTATTTGTTATAAAATATATGTTTTTTGTGAAAAACGTCTTTACCACTTTCTCATATGTCTGTATCACACACACACACGTACATAAATTACACCAATATATGCAGAATTCAATTCTTTATTTATATATGCAAATATTATTTAAATATCTTCAACAACCAAAAATTTATCAAATTTTCAAAACAGTCACCATCAATAATGCAAATTTTCAAAAAAACCGGTGGCAGGGAGACCTTTCGTATTTTTTAATCTGGCTTGCTAAAGGTTAAGAGTACCAAACTGAAATGTAAACTGAATTTAAAGAGCGTACATAGCTCTATCATTAGTAGTACAGGATCTGAGGCTAGTGACCATGATATTCAGGCGTCTCTCAAAACTCTTTCATCTTTTAAAACAAGTATGCCATGCAAGATTATCTTCCGCTTCATTGTAAGTTGAGTTAAAACTTAGATGATTTTATAATGTCTCTCTTGTCATTGTGCAGGTGTGTGACATTGGAGATGCATCAAGAGGAAGCCTTTCATCCTACGCTTACATTCTTATGATGATATACTACCTCCAGCAGGTGGTACCACCAGTTATCCCAGTCCTGCAGGAGGTAACATTTAATCACCACATCCATGCTTGTATGTATATATCATTATATATATATATATATATATATATATATATATATATATATATATATATATATATATATATATATATATATATATATATATATATATATACACACACACACACACATATATATATATATATACACACACACACATATATATATATATATATATATATATATATATATATATATATCACATGTGTCAGCGCATTTCATTCACGTTTGACATTGTCATCCTGAGGATGGCATTTTAGTCAAAAGCTCCAGCTTTCTTGTATTTCATTGTTAGTAATATATGTGGTTTTTACTATCCTTCTTTAGACATCATTTTATTCATAACTTAATGG
Organism: Meghimatium bilineatum; assembly: GCA_034231615.1. Lineage (NCBI taxonomy): Eukaryota > Metazoa > Mollusca > Gastropoda > Stylommatophora > Philomycidae > Meghimatium > Meghimatium bilineatum. The sequence continues at coordinate 47,047,773 of CM067316.1, forward strand.
ATCATTTTGGTAAATAAACTATGGAAACCTTTGATTTTTTCCTCTTATTTGCAGTTGTATAAGAGCAAAGTGAAACCTGAGCTTATTATTGAAGACTGCAATGCTTGGTTCATGGATGACCTCACTCAGTTGGTAAAGTAGCTCATTTTATAATGAGTTTTTTTTTCCATTAACTTTCACTGTACATTTCTTTCTAAACATTTCAAATATCTAAAAACATTCCTGACACTTAAGTTATATCTCTTGACCACCAGGTACCAAAATGTTCAGAGATATTGGATTCATTCATTCAGTGTTGTTACAGCAACAAAGATTAACATCAGCCGTTATGGTAAATTCAAAGCCTAGTCAGTGAATGGATCAGGTCAACTTTTATCTTAGCTTCTAGATTTGCCTTCAAATTACAGAGTGGAACGAAAAGGTGTGAAGACGTTTTTGTAAATACGACTGCATATGAGAAGACACGTTTCACTGTTGTAATACATTGGCAGATGGGACACATTTGTTCCTCCCATCCCACCTGGGGTGTTATAAAACATAAGAAGCCTAAGCTGGTGAAATTTCCACTATTCTTCATTTTGTATTTCTTGCTTATTCGTTTGGTTACTGCGGCACTCTCCATTTTGTTGGTTAACCTCTGATATTTTGGTTATTTATATTTGAAATTTCCACGTGGTGTGGCGTATTTGTGCATACCAACATGAAACTGGGACTTGTTTCGGGCACATCTCACAGAGGAAATTAAAAATGATGCCATGAGATGGGACTGTCTGTATCTAACTTCTGGGGGCCTTACCTTCCTCCTGCAGCCACTGCCTCCCTTAACATAACCATTTAAGGACAATGGATGGATGTGAGGATGATGTCGATGACAATGTAGTGTGATATCCACCCTGAATTTGAATAATTTTTGGTACCGTTAAGGTGTGTGACTGACCCTAAAGGAAGGCAAAAGATAACAACACTGTTTACTGTTCATGTATGTCATAGGAGGTGACTAAGGAGGTTATGGGGTGGAGTTGATGCCTCATCTCATTTAGAGTAAAGTGACCCAGAAGTCATGCTGAATTCGGATGTGTCAGGCCAGAAGGATCAGATATCACAAGAAATATGTAAACCATGCTACAACACATTCCGGACTACATTCTGCCAATCTGCAGGAGTTTCAGAAGAATGCAGAAGAAGACAATATGAAACTAAATACTAGATATCATTATGAAAATATTGTTAACACTTTTTTGCTAAAGACCAGACAGTGCTTTTTAACCGCTGGGCTGTGTCCATATATATCTATCAGGCAGTGAGAGCTTTTCCTTTAATTGTGAAAGGGGGTGGGGAAGCTTCAACTCTGTTCGTTAGGTCCCAATTAATTTTGTCCCATCTTTCTGTTCTTTACCAGATTATTGGCTTCAAATTTACATCTTACCTTAGATTTTTAGTGGCTGCTGCCATACTGCTTTTCACGCCTCTTTCTGAGATGTATCCTTTCCACCTTCATTTTTTATCTGATATATATCTTCACAGCTATTGATTTGTTCTTTTCTACATCTATTTTTTAATATCACACCCTGCTATCTGATTCAAAATAGATAATAGAAACATTTATTTATCTTCTTCTGCGATCAATTATTGCTCATCCAGTCTTATATTAGTCATATATAGAGTATTTTGTGTGTTCCCACAGTTTTATTTGAAGAAACACTCCAGTGGTCCAGATTGTTATTCAATGAACAGCGAAGTTGGGACAATTAAGGTCTGCATCTTTGATGTGAGTTTTTGTTATACACTTGACATCTGATTCTCACATTTGCTGAAGATGGATGTGTTGGGCCATTGGCACAAATAAAACAGTGACACTATGCATTTCCATTCTCTGGACTACATCTTGCTGGGAATCTAGTAGGACTATGGTCCTGCTATAAAGGAGATCCCGTGTGAGTTTGAGAATGAATGCTGAAGAAGAAGATTCTCACATTACTATAGATTATATGGAAATTACATATATCATATTTGCATAAGTATTGAACCATGCAGACTTCTTTTATGGTAGGATAACCTGTGGCCAGAGAAGGGAAGAAACAAAATGTCTGTTGCTGAGCTGTGGTTAGGATTTCTACGCTTTTATGTTGAAGAGTTTAACTACACAGAGTATGTTGTTTCAATACGCCAGAAGGAGCTACTTACACGATTTGAGAAGATGTGGAATGGTGAATGCATAGCTATTGAAGGTACCATACTCAGTTGTCATAAAAATGTTTCGAATAGTTTAAGAAAAAATATTGGGTTCTTTTGAAGCAAAAAAAAAAATTATTCCCCAAAATTGTGAACTCACAAAATGTTTGGCCTAAGTGATGTAAATATGCTAAAGTTGTATATATCATTGTGTTTTGCGTTAGTTTTGCTATTACTTGTAAACCATTGTTGGAATAATGTAATTGACAAATTTGATAAAAAAGGAATTACAATGAGATTTTGTTAAGAGCTAACTACTCACAGCTAAAGAAATTTTTGTATCATCATTACTAATAATATTGCTATTACATCAATAATGCTACTGCTGGTACTCCTGCTACTGTAGTAAAAAAAAAAAAAGTAAAGTAACCCATAGCATTTATTAATGTCGTAGGGGTGTGAGATGCTAGCGATCTTATATTTCAGAGTCTCTGCAAATGAGGGCGGTAGTCACCTCCTCTCCCTCGCAGTCTTTACTTCCCAGATTAATCCAGTACCCATTTACGGCTGGGTCGACCTGGGAGCCGTTGCGATCTGAAAAACATTTCCACCTCAGCTGGGGAATGAACCCAGGACCACTCATATGTGAAGCCACTGCGCTACGCAGCACTCTTTCTGCTACTGTATAAAAGTTGGGCCTTAATTAATTACTTTCATCGCTTACAATTACAGGAGTCAGACTGGTAGTTCCTTCTATCTGTGAAATCTAGTTTCTATTTTGTTGTTTCTGTAACATAATAGTTGTTTTTTTACACAATGAGGCTGCTATCCCCCAAGTCTTGCAATCAACTTGGAATCAATCAATTAAGTGCCATGACAAATGGCATAAGCTATCATGATTGTCCAAAACTTGAGTTATCTCTTGATCTTGTGTTGTTAATAAATTCAGTCTGTGAACTTTTCTCGTGCCACAGTGGCAACAGATCCGTAAGTTCTTTCCATCTTCCTCTGTCTCTTCTCCCCTTCATCTCTTCGGTCATCACTAAATATTCAAGTTTTACTCTTCTCATCACGTGCCCTAAAATTCTTGACTGTCGGCTTCTAATTTTTGCTATAATTTATCTTTTTACTCCGGCATCTCTAAGGACTTCTACATTAGTTTTCTTGGCTATCTGTGGAATTTTCATTATTATTCTAAAAAATACATCTCAACCTCCAGCTCACCTTGAGCTATTTTGTTTTCCGTCCATGCTTCATATCCATAAAGAAGAATTGGTTTGATATGTGACCCTAGAACATTCAAATAGCACTTGAATTTGCATATGCATTGATAGTATTCCAATGCTTAAGTTTCTTATTTTGTGAAAAGCTGATTTGGCTTGTGCTATCCTGCTCTTTGGAGCACCTGCCACCTAATGTTAAAATTGTGCCAAGACTTTATTTTATTCACGATATAATTTTGCATCATTAATATTAATACTGCATCTTGGCAGTATCACTGTTGTAGATATTCCATGATTTTCTGCTCTACAATTTGTTCTCATCCTCCTGCTTGTCACAACTTTCTGCCATTCTCCCAGCTTCGCTGCATTCATCACTTATATAATGATGATGATGAATTTCTTGATAAATCCTCTGAGATTATTGATTTCTTTTGTAGATGTTCATTCCCCGATAGTGTCCTTTCATCACCATGGCTTTGTGTCTGTAAGTTATCTTGACTTGATACCTTGACTAATACTCAGGGTACTACATCCTCCTATGATAGAGTTAAACTTGTCCTTACTTTTCATCCTTATAACTCTACTGTCCATTGAATCTTGTTCAATCATTATTCCCTTCTCCAGTCAGATTCTGAAACTCTGCTGCATTCCAGGACTTCCCTTTGGTTGCCTACATGCATGACAAAAATCTTAATGACATCTTGGTCCACAGTCACCTCAGGTCTTATGTTTCTGTTCACTTTGGGACTAATTGTTGCAAACGCGTCATTACTACATATGTCCCCATGTAGTTCAGTGAATCCCGTAATATCAATTAAGTTACCATATGTAAACGTGAAAAGAAGTATATAGGTGAAATGGGCTTATGATTGAGTGACCACTTCTGTAGGCATCTTCATGCCATAAAACACAGAGAACCTACCCATGTCTCCATTCATTTCAATGGTGATGGTCATCATGGTGCCTCAATATCCATTTCACTTCCCAAATCATTTCACAAAGAAAATTGATTTATTTTTTAGTTTGGTATCCTCAAGCCTTTTGGACTTAACTCTAAACATTCATTTCTTTAAATTTGTGTTGGTGTGGTCCTTATTGTATTGCTGTCCATGTTATATTGGGTAATAATTTGTTATATCTGTTATAATTATTTAATTCATTCAATCATTTTCCTTTTGCATTGAAGTTAGCGCAGAGGTCAGATCTCTCCAATTCTGTCTGTTCAAAGTTATTCTGTGCAGTTCTTGAATGACAATGTCACAAAATAATTTGTTTGAATGAAAAAGAATTGGAATGAACTGACTTCTGTTACACAAATCGGTCTGGACTTTACGATGTTAGTTGATTAATTCAACGATCGACGGAGTGACCCAGACTTGATTAGAGAAACACCCTCCATCAACGGACGTATATCCCGCCCCATTTTTAGAAAAACGCGCTTCCATGACTACATGTTTCCACGTACATCATTGTCACCTTAAACGTTGTGTTGTTTCCATGTCAATAGTATATATAGTGCCTCTGTGGTGGTAACATTTTTATTTACTGTTTTCATTGTTTTTCATGTTTGTTTTGTGTATTCTTGAGAAAGGCCTAATGGTTCGAAACATTGAAAATGTTTTGTTTATTATCATTTGTATGTTTTCATCTCATAATCCCTTAGCGATAGTCTGTCGTGTTCAAGTGAAACTTTCAAAAAACCTGTGTTCTACGTAAGTACTATTGTTGTTTCGTTTCACACAGTATTACCTTATATTGCTTGTAGATATTCCTAAAGGATTATTTATACTGTACTACGGTTCTGCAAAACTTTAACACCAGACAGCATTTTAAGGTAAAATAGTTTAAACTATAATCAAAATTGAATTTGGTTTTTTATTTAAATGCCAATCCTGTGTATTGTTCAACATAAAATTGCTATTTTAACCTTTGTTCTATAATTTGTTCAATATTGACTAACTAGAATCAGTCATTTTTACATTAATGTTTATGTACAAGGTGCTAATCATTTTTTTTTTCTGTTGTGTTATTTAGATCCTTTTCAAGTGAGCCATAACTTGGGTTCTGCATTGTCAAGAAAAAGTAAGTCATGCTTAAACTGTAATTTGTCCAAGTACTTAAAAATTGTTTGATTGTTGACCAGGAAAACAAATGTGTATTTATAATGGTATTTAACATTTGATCTGGGATGTTAAAGTGTGATAATTAACATGTGATGGGGGATGTTAAAGCATGGTAATTAATGTGATGGTGGATGTTAGAGAATGGTAATTAACATGTGATGGTAGATGTTAGAGAATGGTAATTAACATGTGATGGTAGATGTTAGAGAATGGTAATTAACACGTGATGGTAGATGTTAGAGAATGGTAATTAACACGTGATGGTAGATGTTAGAGAATGGTAATTAACATGTGATGGTGGATGTTAGAGAATGGTAATTAACACGTGATGGTAGATGTTAGAGAATGGTAATTAACACGTGATGGTAGATGTTAGAGAATGGTAATTAACACGTGATGGTAGATGTTAGAGAATGGTAACTAACATGTGATGGTGGATGTTAGAGAATGGTAATTAACATGTGATGGTAGATGTTAGAGAATGGTAATTAACATGTGATGGTGGATGTTAGAGAATGGTAATTAACATGTGATGGTAGATGTTAGAGAATGGTAATTAAAATGTGATGGTGGATGTTAGAGAATGGTAATTAACATGTGATGGTAGATGTTAGAGAATGGTAATTAACATGTGATGGTAGATGTTACAGAATGGTAATTAACATTTGATGGTGGATGTTAGAGAATGGTAATTAACATTTGATGGGGGATGTTAGAGAATGGTAATTAACATGTGATGGTAGATGTTAGAGAATGGTAATTAACATTTGATGGTGGATGTTAGAGAATGGTAATTAAAATGTGATGGTGGATGTTAGAGAATGGTAATTAACATTTGATGGGGGATGTTAAAGCATGGTAATTAACATGTGATGGTGGATGTTACAGAATGGTAATTAACATGTGATGGTGGATGTTACAGAATGGTAATTAACATGTGATGGTAGATGTTACAGAATGGTAATTAACATTTGATGGTGGATGTTAGAGAATGGTAATTAAAATGTGATGGTGGATGTTAGAGAATGGTAATTAACATTTGATGGGGGATGTTAAAGCATGGTAATTAACATGTGATGGTGGATGTTACAGAATGGTAATTAACATGTGATGGTGGATGTTACAGAATGGTAATTAACATTTGATGGTGGATGTTAGAGAATGGTAATTAACATTTGATGGGGGATGTTAAAGCATGGTAATTAACATTTGATGGTAGATGTTAGAGCGTGATTAAACAAGATTAATGTGTTTTATTTGCAGTGAATAATTTCATCTGGAAAACCTTCATCAACGGACGTATGTTGTATGGAAGCCCAATTGATGATAATATGGACATATTTAAGACATATTCAAATCCATATGTAAGTGTTAATGATTGTGTTTATTTGGGTATATCTAAATATTTATCTCAGATATAATTTCATGTTTTTGTGCATCTACAGAAGCTTTCTCAAAGTTACACTTGTCATTTTGTGTATTTTATCATTTAAATTTTTTTTTAAATATATGTATTACAAAATAAGAAATAAGTGGGTTGTAATATACCAAATTATTTGTGTATTTCACTCATATAATCCCTGCAAGAACTTGTTTGTTGTTCATCCATCACATGATGGTGATGACAATTTCAGTTAGAGAGTGGTTGTTTAGCATTGCAGTTGTTGAAAGAAGATTCATTTCTGTATTTTTGTAAATTCTTCTGGTTATTCTCATTTTCAATAGCCTTAGAACATCCTGATTCGATATTTTCCATGTCTCTACTCTGTAGACTCAATATCATTTCCTTTTTCTATGCTGTTTATGTCCCAGACAGGTGTCATAAAACACAACCCTCTTCTTTTTCTTCTGTATTCGCTCTCTGATAGCCAACTCAAATTTACATGTGATTTCTGCCAGGGAGCGTTTTATCTTGCTACTAAGGCTGGCAGAATCCTCTGATCAATTTGTAAAAATACTGCACTGGTCTTTTGTAAATTTTTTATATATTTTCCTCATAATGGATTTGTTTCTGTTGCAGCATGGGACAGTATCTGTTTGAATAATTATTTTCATCTACAAAATCAAGAAAATGAAAGATAAATTCCATTGAAGATATATTTCTGTTTAATAGAGGGTTCACTTGAGACAGGTTTTACTCTTATGTTTGTGTGTGTGTATAAATATATATATAAATATATGTGTGTGTTGTGGTTTATTTATTTGCATACCTTACATATCCTGTTCGTTTTTTCTATTTGAAGGAATATTTTTTCGACAAAGAACAGCTTTCTGAGTATCGACCACCAAATGTTCGTGGATGCCGTCATTGTGGAAAAATTGGACATGTTGCTAGAAACTGTCCAGCAGCACGAAAGGATAAAGATGACCAGAAACAAATTCAGCCGCTGATGAAGAGACAGTTATCACCACAACGAAGACAGTCACCTGTTGAGCAACAACAAAAACTATCCTTACCATCACAGCAGCAACAGCAGAAACCACGGCCGCAAAGTCAGAAATTTCAGGCATCACAGCAGCAAAGCCACCCTTTAAAGCAACAACAAAATCAGCCTTCATACTCACCAAGAAAACAAGAAAGTCAGCCTTCTCAACCATCCCAACAGCAGCAACAGAAACAACCTTTGCTTCAGCCACCGATAGTGCAATCTTTCCACCCACATGAGCATCATCAGAAGCAACCACCACAACTACAGCAGAAGCAGCCTCTGTTGCAACCTCCAAAACAACAAGAGGAAAGGAAACCTTTGCAGCAGCAGGACAAGCAGCCTTTGTTGGAACAAAAGCAAAGCAAGAATCTGCAACAGAAGCAGCCTCTGTTGCAATATGATCAAAGCAAACCTATTCAAGAACAGAAGCAGCCTCTGTTGCAATATGAGCAAAGCAAACCAATTCAAGAACAGAAGCAGCCTCTGTTGCAATATGAGCAAAGCAAACCTATTCAAGAACAGAAGCAGCCCTTGTTGCAACAGGAACAAAGGCAACAGCAGAAGCAGTCTCTGTTGCAGCAGGAACAAAGACAACCTCTGCAACAAAAGGAGCATAGCAAGCCTCTGGAACACCAGGAGCAAAGAAACTCTATGGTGCATCTGCAGCATGAACAAAGCAAACCACAACTTCATCAGAGTCAGCCTATTTTGAAACAGGAGCAAAAGCAACTTTCACAACACCTGGAGCAGATCAGCCACCCACAACACCTGGAGCCAGGCAGCCACTCACAACACCTGGAGCCTGGCAGCCACCCACAACACCTGGAACAGAGCAATCGTACACAACACCTGGAACAGAGCAATCGTCCACAACATCTGGAACAGAGCAATCATTTACAACACCAGGAGAAAAGAAATTACCCACAACAGCAGGAACAAAGAAATCCCCCACAAAATCAGCAGCAAACACAGTCTCAGCAGTATCAAAGACAACAGCATCAAAGACAGTTGTCTGAATCAGAACAATCAGTTAGTCAAACACAGCAGAAACAACCATTCCAGACTCAGCAGCTTATTGGACAACCTCCAATAAATCAAGAAATAAGACAGTCCTTCCAGTCACTGCAGATGGCACCACAGCCACAACACCATCACAGTCAGTCTCCCCAACCTCATCAGCAGATCATTCAGTCTCCCCAACCTCAACAGGTTATTCAGTCTCCCCAACCTCATCAGGCCATTCAGTCTCCCCAACCTCATCAAGTCATTCAGTCTCCCCAACCACAACAGGTCATTCAGTCACCCCAATCTCAACAGGTCATTCAGTCTCCCCAGCCTCATCAACAGTTCAGCCAGTCTCCCCAGCCTCATCAGCAATTCAGTCAATCTCCCCAGCCTCAACAGTTCAATCAGTTTTCCCAGCCTCAACAGTTTTATAAGTCACCTCCTCAACAGCAGATACAACCCTTCCATCAACAGCATATTCAACCACTTCTACAGCAAAATCTGCCTCCTCATTTTCAGTGGCAGAATCAGAAACTCCAGGAATCATTGTGGTAAGGCATCTGCAATGATAATGAAATGCTTACGTAATTATAGTCAATAAGAAATTGTGTTTACAAATACCTGCCACTAGTAATTTTATGTTACTGTTGGTTGACCTCTGACCTTCTAATTTTAATTATTCCAGGTTATACCTATATTTAGCTCTGCCATGTGAACGTCAATACTCAAGAACATTCTTACTCATCATTTTTTGTGTGTAGAAATGTATTCTTGAGAAAGGTCATTTGGTTGAAATGTCGACTTGTGTGTGTGTTATTATGTTTGTTTTCCAGTGATTAGCAAAACTTCATTACCCTGTTCCAAGTTTCACCTGTTGGATTTCAGTTTTGCTACATGGAGAACATCTATGTTCAAGAGATTGTTACATTTGACTAAAGATTAGATTTTTCTGTTAATGTGCTGTTTCTTATATACCAATTAGTACTGTTTTATATAAAATAACCCTGGCAGTGTGGTGACTTCACTTGGCAATCTTGACTTCGAGTGCAAAGAATAGGGCATATGTCTTCTTTCCAGGTGTACCGTAGGAGGCAACTAAGAATAGTTGTGGGATAGGCTGACAACATGTGACAAAATCATTATTGTCACTGCATGTATTTTCTCAATTTCTTAGTTTTGTCTTCTGTGAAATTGTACCTATGCATGGTGAAAATATGTATACCAGTGTAGATTGGATCTTTCTCCTGTTGTGACAGAGACTCAACAATGGGACAATGAGTGCTAGTTATACCACTACTAGATCTGTCTCCTGTTGTGGCAGACTCAACAATGTGACAGGGGTTGCTACTTATACCACTACTAGATCTTTCTCCTGTTGTGGCAGACTCAACAATGTGAAAGGGGTTGCTAGTTATACCACTACTGCTGTTGGATTAACAGATCTGACAGAAGAATGATGAACTAGTTGACCAGAATTATATGCTTCTGGTAGGACATGATGATTCTGGGATACTGCTACACTTGGAATGCCTCTCATCGGAGACTAAACATGCATCCATAAAGTGAGGCATTTTCAGTGAGGCGAGTTGTTAAAGACTTATTGGAAACAACCTTCTAAAATACTAATTTTACTCTTTTCCCATGATTTTCTAACACATTCATGCCTTTGAGACAACAAACTTAATACAAGTTAACTGTCACCTAGGTTACTCAACTAAGGAGTACTTGTGCTTTTGTCAGAAAGAGTATGGGCTGTCAAGAGTTACCTGCTCACAGCTAAAGAGATTACTTTATAATTATCATTACAGATATAGACATGTTTCAAGTGAATGAAAGGAGAAGAAGAATTATCATTATACAATATGACATAGCAGGCATGTTAACACTCAATTCTCTGTTTTTGATATAGGCAAGAACATGATCACTGGCAGAGAGGCCCAGCAGGAAATATGAATATAAACTCATCTTCTGCTATAGGACCTCATAATGTTGTAAGTGTCATTGATTTTCTTAAGCTTTTTTAAAAATGGTTCATGTTCAAATAGTTGCAAACATTTGGCTGTTTTTATTTAAATTTCCTTGTAATCAAGTATCTATGAAACCAAACAATTGTAGAGTTCACTCTGAAGATGCTTATTTTTTTTAGGGATGTGGATTGTCGAATACAGAAAAAAACTCATTGACTCAAGTTGCGAGATGAAAGTCTGCCATCTAAATTGACCTGGTTCAAATCCTATTTACTGCCATATCATTTTTTTCTATAATAATTAATCCTTGATGCTTTTGTTATTATATTGTTCATTTACCCATGTTACATCTAAGGCTACATGTGTGTGTAATCAAGTATCTATGAAACCAAACAATTGTAGAGTTCACTCTGAAGATGCTTATTTTTTTTAGGGATGTGGATTGTCGAATACAGAAAAAAACTCATTGACTCAAGTTGCGAGATGAAAGTCTGCCATCTAAATTGACCTGGTTCAAATCCTATTTACTGCCATATCATTTTTTTCTATAATAATTAATCCTTGATGCTTTTGTTATTATATTGTTCATTTACCCATGTTACATCTAAGGCTACCTTGTTAACATTTATGTGTTATTTATTTTTACAAGTAGGCCTAGTTGGTCCTTGTGGTACTGAGACCTGATGGCACATACTAATGTAAATGTGTGGTTCTTGAGAAATTTACATACCTTTTCAGTGCGTTGTCTTGTCTGTGTGTCGATTGACTGGTCCATATTCATAGCAGCTTGAGAAAAATATGTTGGACATCTAGACTAAATTGTATCTTTTTTTACGGATGTGGATAGATCAAATAAACATGTTGACTCAAGTTGCGAGGCGAATAGGTGCCTTCTAAAAATACTAATTTGATTTTTCCCGTTATTTTAATTAGTTCCTATGTGGCAACAGCCAATGAAAATCATGGGAAAAGAGTAAAATTAGTATTTTAGAAGGTTGTTTCCGATAAGTCTTTAACAACTCGCTTCACTGAAAATGGGGGGGGTGTGTGTTGTAGGGGTGTGATATTGTTTTTTTCCTTGGATGTCTCTAGTCTCTACACTGATTCAGCTTACAGCATTCACTTCTACATCACTTCTATGTGTGTTCCATCTTCTTTCGTTCACTTGAAACATGTCTATATCTGTAATTCTGTCTCCTGAATAAAACTCAGTCTTTTGTAGTTCATACAGTGGTCCATAGAGCTTTGATTCCAGTATTCTTTCCTCCTCTGGCCAATAAGTCTGCCTCAGTGTTTTATACTCAGAACACTCTTGAAGTATAAGTTTTGCACTCTGTGCTGCCTGTACACATGGCCGTGTTGCCAATCTTGAACTTTGTGTACATGTGATTGTGGATTCAGTTATGTCCCGTTCTGAGGCATAGAATTACAACTTGTTCTGATCTGTTCATAATGTGATAGTCATCTTGTATTGGTGTTTGTGGCTTTCTTATTGACTTGATCATCTGTTTTTTCTGATGATAAGTGATTGGTACATCTGGTTGGTCTTCAGCAGCACCTTCCTTAGCCAGTTGGTTGGCTTTTTCATTTCCTGGTATTTCTCAGTGAGGGGGTATCAACTGCATGGTTACCCTATACTGGTAACATCCCCATCAAGGCTAGCACCTAGAAGTGGTGATGGAGCTTAGTTCAGCCATCAGGGGCTGGAAACTAAGACTGATCGGGCAGTCCCACTCAAGCAGGACCACAGTCCTGCCAAAGTAAGCAGGGTGCTGAAGATGGAGGCAACCAGCCAAAAGGTGCATAAATAATCAGGATGCCACACAAAAACACAATGGGAACATGTGTGTGTTCCATCTGAAAGCTAAAGAAAATACAAAATACTTGCTTCACGTGTTGAAAACAAATCTTGATATTACAATGACTTCTTTGATTGTCCTATTGTGAAATGTAAGTATCACTTGCAACTAAAGTAATGTAAATGAAGACTAAAAATTTAAGTGTAAAAAATATGAATGCCAAAACACCCATCCCCTCCCTAATCTGCAAAAATGAACAAAGTAATAGATACACCTCCAATGAGTCATATCAAAATTAGCAATAAAAGGAAATAGTCATGTTTTTAAAAACAGTATTGCCACCAAAAACTATATTTAAAATAACAAAAATCATTGTTCTAAAAAAAATTAAAATAAAAGCTGCATAAATTTGTGTTGCCACTAAAAATAAATAAATGCTTAAAAAATCAGTGTTGCAATTACATATAAATAAAGACCCCAAAAAAATCAGTTTTGATACTAAAGTGAAGAATAAACCTAAAAATAATAAAGTACTGCAGAATTCCATGTAAAAATGCATACAATGTATTGTACAGGCATATAGAATCAAACCTTGCAAAAAACTGTACATGTATGGCCACATATGGGTAGTTGATGCCTATGCATTTGTGTTTGGTTTATTTTCTCATTAATGTATGCTTGATTTACTGTCACATTGATTTGCCAAATGCAGTTTTGAAAATAATTAAATCTCAAATTTCTGGATTTGTGTTTTATTTTTAGTTTGGTGACCACCGAAACATTCAAGCTGCACTATCAGGAAATATGCCACCTCAGTTTTATCAGAATGCTAACCTTATGCAGCAACATGGTCTCCCTCAGCAGCAACAAGCCCTTGGACAATACAGACCTAGTAGTTCAGTTCTGCCTCCTCTAGGGTCAATGCCACTAATGTTACCACCAACTGGGTAAGTAGAGTGTTGAAATCGCTCCTTACTCACCTAATACCCTCCAAGTTACACTGAATGAAGCAGCTATATGAAATTTTACAGTAATGCAGAAAGACTTCCCCACTAAAGAGTTCCAAATAAAAACTAGCCAGGGGTAGAAAGTCATATTGTGCTCATATGGAACAAGAGTGACTTCCTCTTCTGCATTTGTTCTAAAACTCCTGCAAAATAGCAGGATGTAGTCCAAAGAACGGAATGCGATGTGTATTATAGTTTGCAGCTTAGTTGTAATATCTGTTCCCTTTGACCTGACACATCCAATGTCAACATGGCTTCTCGAACATGAGCCTATCACTGACGGAACAGATGTTGACCACAGAGCATGTGCTCCGGCGACTGCTCCTTTTGTCTTGAGTGCTGTCAGCCACATGTGAGTTTAAACTACACACTTCATTTAAATTGTTGCTTTAATCTCCACGCATAGCAACTATTAGCCATTTTGAATTCCGGTGACAAGATCTGCAAATGACGTCATATCATTAAAACAAACACACTAACAATATTAACAAAAGCTTACTAAACAGAAGAACACAACAGAAACAAACAACATTTCGACTATATAGTAATCATCAGGATGACAACTAACAAACACACAGAAAAACCACTATAAACAAAGAATCATGGTGCAAGAAAGAGTGACATAGGAGACGAGCAGAGAGACAGAAATAAGGAAAGAAGAAGGGAAGGAAAGAGATCAAAAAATGAAGGACACTGGAATATGAGAAGGAGTGGCAGAAAAAGCAGTAATTTATGTGAACCAAAAAAATAGTGAAAATCTACACATTAACCAAGAAAAACTGCTACTTAATTTAAATCTGGAACACTGATACTGACAAAGAAATCTATCAACAGCTGTCAATATTCTTTGCTAATTTTTTGGACCCAGATAACACATTGCAACAAAAGTGACAAATGTGTATTTCCCTCAGGATTTGCAATAACTGATGTAACTCCTCTGAGAATTGGTAACCTGAGAGTTCTATGTGGTGCTGTGGTTCTAGATGGGAGCAAAGAATAATGACACAATTTAATTTCCATGCATGTTGTAAGAGGCGACTAAGGAAGTTTTGGGATGGAGTTGACTGTCCTATCTCATATAGGGTCAAAGTGACACAGAAGCCATACTGAAGACGGAGATGTATCAGGCAGAAAGGGGCAGGTATTGCAAAAATGCTATAAACAAATGACACAACACATTCCGTTCTCAGGACTATGCCTGTTTATCTGCAGGATTTAGAGAATGAAGGAGAAGAAGGTAATCTTAGTTTTAAAACGTTGTGCAATTTCCACAAGATTACTGTTAACAAATGGAAAGATACTTTGCACCTCTTTGAGTATTCCCTAATAGCTGGTACATTATTTAAACTGGCTTTCCCAAACTTGATATTATACAAGAGGGTTTCTAGTGAATCCTTAAATTTTCATTAGCTATTTGAAAATAAATGACCATTGTCATGTAAGTTGACATGATTATTGCCAAAACCATATGTGTCACGCAGAGCAGATGAACTCATCATTGAGTGCCGTCTCTGCAATGAAGATTGGCTGCAATGGATCTCCAACATCCTGTCACATGCATTGGTGGTGCACTATGCTAGACTAAACTGTCCAACTTATGATATTTCCCTCCCACCTCTATCTTTGCCTACCTCATGCTCGCCTCCCCTCAACTCTACTGTCAAGTAAGTCCTTCAACTAAGGTGTCATGTCTTTCAATATGTCCAAAATATTTTATTTTATTTTTATTGCCTTTAATAGCTATTTTTCACACGGAATGTTGTTACAATTTCTTTGTTCATTTTATTCTCATTCCATGAAGTTCTCCCTATTCTATATATCCACATCTAAAAGGCATCAGATCTGTCTTCTAGTTTATTCATTATATATTAATGTAGAAAAGATATGGCAATATATAATCATTTGTAATTTAATATTTAATGTTAATATTTTCCTATCATTGAAAGTAGGAACATGTTAAACTAGAGGTTTAATTGATGACTATTATAAATATAATTGTTTCTACCTAGCCTTCACTTTTTCATATATCTTTTCTGACATTTTATACACTGTGTATTCTTAAGGTACAATTTCCACAGACCTCCACCACCTTTCTCCAACATTCACTTCCAACATGGATATCCGCAACTCCCATATAGCCTTGGAAGTGGATACACCCATGTCAATAATGACAACAGCCGTCCTCAGACTGTCCCAGGTGCTCAGTACAGGTAATTATACCACTATGACTTGCTTAGATATCATTAATTGTAATGTGTCTGGTTTATTGAATTGTTTATTGGTATATGAGCCTGTTTTTATAGAACCATGTAGGCCCATGAGTACTGAGTCTATTTTATAGCATTTCATGTAGGCCCATGAGTACTGAGCCTGTTTTATAGCATTTCATGTAGGCCCATGAGTACTGAGCCTATTTTATAGCATTTCATGTAGGCCCATGAGTACTGAGCCTATTTTATAGCATTTCATGTAGGCCCATGAGTACTGAGCCTGTTTTATAGCATTTCATGTGGGCCCATGAGTACTGAGCCTATTTTATAGCATTTCATGTAGGCCCATGAGTAATGAGCCTATTTTATAGCATTTCATGTGGGCCCATGAGTACTGAGCCTATTTTATAGCATTTCATGTAGGCCCATGAGTACTGAGCCTGTTTTATAGCACTTCATGTGGGCCCATGAGTACTGAGCCTGTTTTATAGCACTTCATGTGGGCCCATGAGTACTGAGCCTGTTTTATAGCACTTCATGTAGGCCCATGAGTACTGAGCCTGTTTTATAGCACTTCATGTAGGCCCATGAGTACTGAGCCTGTTTTATAGCATTTCATGTGGGCCCATGAGTACTGAGCCTGTTTTATAGCACTTCATGTGGGCCCATGAGTACTGAGCCTGTTTTATAGCACTTCATGTGGGCCCATGTGTGCTGAGCCTATTTTATAGCATTTCATGTGGGCCCATGAGTACTGAGCCTGTTTTATAGCACTTCATGTAGGCCCATGAGTACTGAGCCTGTTTTATAGCACTTCATGTGGGCCCATGTGTGCTGAGCCTATTTTATAGCATTTCATGTGGGCCCATGAGTACTGAGCCTGTTTTATAGCATTTCATGTAGGCCCATGAGTACTAAGCCTATTTTATAGCATTTAATGTAGGCCCATGAGTACTGAGCCTATTTTATAGCATTTCATGTAGGCCCATGAGTACTGAGCCTGTTTTATAGCACTTCATGTAGGCCCATGTGTGCTGAGCCTATTTTATAGCATTTCATGTGGGCCCATGAGTACTGAGCCTATTTTATAGCATTTCATGTGGGCCCATGAGTACTGAGCCTATTTTATAGCATTTCATGTAGGCCCATGAGTACTGAGCCTATTTTATAGCATTTCATGTAGGCCCATGAGTACTGAGCCTATTTTATAGCACTTCATGTAGGCCCATGAGTACTGAGCCTATTTTATAGCACTTCATGTAGGCCCATGAGTACTGAGCCTGTTTTATAGCACTTCATGTAGGCCCATGAGTACTGAGCCTGTTTTATAGCACTTCATGTAGGCCCATGAGTACTGAGCCTGTTTTATAGCACTTCATGTGGTCCCATGAGTACTGAGCCTGTTTTATAGCACTTCATGTGGGCCCATGAGTACTGAGCCTGTTTTATAGCACTTCATGTAGGCCCATGAGTACTGAGCCTGTTTTATAGCACTTCATGTAGGCCCATGAGTACTGAGCCTGTTTTATAGCATTTCATGTGGGCCCATGAGTACTGAGCCTGTTTTATAGCACTTCATGTGGGCCCATGAGTACTGAGCCTGTTTTATAGCACTTCATGTGGGCCCATGTGTGCTGAGCCTATTTTATAGCATTTCATGTGGGCCCATGAGTACTGAGCCTGTTTTATAGCACTTCATGTAGGCCCATGAGTACTGAGCCTGTTTTATAGCACTTCATGTGGGCCCATGTGTGCTGAGCCTATTTTATAGCATTTCATGTGGGCCCATGAGTACTGAGCCTGTTTTATAGCACTTTATGTTGACACGTGTACTGAGCTGAATTAAAAGTATATGCATGCTGTTTGTTTAAAATAAAGATCATCAACCTTGCCATATAAATGATAGTGTCCCGTTCACTGCCATTATGAATGCTAAATTTCCACAACTGCAACATAGAACTCTCCTTTGGAGGATTTCTATCAATAGCATAGAAAAATTAATAATGGAAGGCATGGTTTCTGGTACCCCCCCCCCCCCCCCCAAGGCAACAATATGTAAGAGATTTATTAAATATGCCATTGCCTGATCAGGTCTACTTGTCCAGAATCGTGAGCTCAGATCATTCCTAAAGAAGATTACATTCTGAAATGAATATATCACCTGAAGAGTATGATTAATTCCCTTTATGTGCAAGAGATCTTGGGTTTTAATGCATCTTGTGACGTTTTATTTACACTGTTAATTTTCTCGGAAATTCCAGGGGGGGATAATCACTTAATGCTATAGAGTTGCATGCTATCTATGGTACTTTTGGCAGGTGGCATGATATTTCCTTGAAACGGATGGGACACATATGAGGGAAAACTGAGCACAATAAAGTCAGTCTTCTATGCCTTGTGAATCTTTTATAATATTCTGTGGCATAACTGGCAGGTTACAGTGTTATTGTTATTTGCTTCTCTTTTGGGCCCTGATAAAACACCAGTGAATAACATTACACTACAGATAGAAGATTACAGTTTTACAGTGAATAACATTACACTACAGATACAAGATTACAGTTTTACAGTGAATAGCATTATACTAGATACACAATTACAGTTTTACAGTGAATAGCATTATACCACAGATACAAGATTACAGATACAAGATTACAGTTTTACAGCGAATAACATTATACTACAGATACAAGATTACAGTTTTACAGTGAATAACATTATACTACAAATACAAGATTACAGTTTTACAGTGAATAGCATTATACTAGATACACAATTACAGTTTTACAGTGAATAGCATTATACCACAGATACAAGATTACAGTTTTACAGCGAATAACATTATACTACAGATACAAGATTACAGTTTTACAGTGAATAACATTATACTACAGATACAAGATTACAGTTTTACAGTGAATAACATTATACTACAGATACAAGATTACAGTTTTACAGTGAATAGCATTATACTACAGATACAAAATTACAGTTTTACAGTGAATAACATACTACAGATACACGAATACAGTTTTACAGTGAATAGCATTATACTACCGATACACGAATACAGTTTTACAGTGAATAGCATTATACTACAGATACTCGAATACAGTTTTACAGTGAATAGCATTATACTACAGATACAAGATTACAGTTTTAATATGGTTATACAGTTTTATGTTTTTAAAATTGATTATCATATTTTGATTAAGAAAAAATAATTTATTCTATACAACAGTCAAGGTGGTAGAAGTAGCATTCATAGTGGTCAGTTTATGAGTCCAGAAGTCCAAAACATGTTTGAAAGTGCTAAGGGGCAGGTAAGTCAGTGTTTGTTTTCTATGTGTTGTTCATCTGTCAGAGTCAGCGATGACCATTTGAGCTCAACTAGGATGATGATGACTGTTGTGTTTCTAACTTTGACTAATGAGTCTTATGTCTTATACTTGCCTCAAGTTTTCTTCCACATTCTGAGTATGTGTAGGAGAGGAGTTTGTGAGGTATTAACCTGTAGAACGCTGTGTTTAAATTTACGTAATTTCTGTCCTGCCGCTGAATTAATTACGTAATAGTTGAAATCATGATCACATTTTTGTTGTTAGAGATATTTAAGTAATTTTTGCACATATAAATAAAGAATTGAATTCTGCATATATTGTTTGTGTGTGCGTGATACAAGACTCGTAAGGCCATTTCAAAGACAATTTCCACAAAAACCCAGTGATTTTTTTTACCTTTAGAACAAAAATACAATTACACGAAGTTTATTAAATATTCCACAGTAGAAACAGTAAATATAGACTGAATTAGTGTGCCATTCACACGACATTCACGGATTAATCGTTATAATTTCATGTATTACAAGGATTATACCTTCAGGAATATCTTAAAATCCTTCTATAAACCTAGATCTAGTCCAGAAATGTATCATTCGAACATGGTTTATGTTTTAATATCAATTTAGATAAAGCAGTGTGGTGTAACTAATTTTTGATTGTGGAAATGACTTATCTCTCCATAAGTAATCATTTGAATCACAACCCATAATAATTTTAATGAAAATTCGATAAAATATATGTCTATAAAACAGAATTTACCATCATGGCGATGCTTTTGTTTGAAATTATCAATATGTTGCGAAAATATTGATATTTACATGACATTAGGCATATGGTTGCCACTAAAACTGCTGGAAAAGGTAGTCAATTGAATAAAATGCCAGATTTAACAAATCTGGTGAAAAAAGTATTAAATATTAGAGATTTTTCATTGATTGAAGTGTACTTAGCATCTGTGGTCTACGGCGGCAAATATACTCACCGTTCGCTAACCAGAGAAGGGGAAAAGTCGGTGAATAAAGTTGCTGCACGCGTCCTAAAGGTTAAATA
Organism: Meghimatium bilineatum; assembly: GCA_034231615.1. Taxonomy (NCBI): domain Eukaryota; kingdom Metazoa; phylum Mollusca; class Gastropoda; order Stylommatophora; family Philomycidae; genus Meghimatium; species Meghimatium bilineatum. The sequence goes on from CM067316.1 coordinate 47,068,099, forward strand.
GCACTTGATTTTCTTATATAGGATCTAAAAGTTATATATTTGTTCATGCTATATTCAATGACATACAGTTTTATTGTGAGACAGATCACAATTAACAGAGATGTTATCTGTTCAACAAGCGTCAAACAAGAACTGTTAGCCCTAATGCAGAACAGTGCTTTTTAGCTGCTCATTATTTGCATCTTGTATGAAACCTTTAGCTGCTACATTGTTCTCAGTAACCAATCCCATCTGTTCTATATTATTTTGACAAATGACTTTCCCCCTGTGCTGATTCCCTTTCTTGTAATACCAACAAAAAAATAGCTTTCACGGTAATGGCTATTTATTACCACCAGAAAATATATATCACATGGATGAGATGTTTGGCAGATACTTGCGCTTGGCGATTTCAGAGTGAAATAATTTTGAAGTGGAAATTTTAAAGTAAGAACTGGCTGGTTCATATAGGTCAAAGTGACCCAGAAGCAATGCTGAAGTCGAATGTGCTAGGCTGAAAGTTGTAAATAATGACAATCCATTCTGTTCTCCAGACTCCATCCTGCGGATCTGCAGAAGTTTGAGAACAAGCAAAGAAAAAAATGGGTATCTGGTTCACTTAGGAAAGATACTGTTCATCATTATCATCATCAGGTGCCATGCCGGCTGGCGTAGGCAGTCATGGCTCTCCACAGCTCTCTGTTTGATATTATGTATCAAAGTCGTTGCAGGTTCCTTGCCGTGCCAGGTTGTCAAACTGTCTAATATTTTCTCACGTTGTCACCCTGTCTCTGTTGCCTTCAATTTTGCCTGTTGTGACTATGTACTCCAAACCTGCCTGTCTCATGAAGTGGCCAAAAAAAGAAGATTGTTTTTTTCTTATATTTTTGATTAAGGTCTGTTTTGCATTTAACTCTTTCAACACCTCTACATTAGTTTTTCTGGCAGTCCATGGTATTCTCAGCATTCTTCTATAGAACCACATCTCTGTTGCCTCTAATTTCCCACTTTTCAGATTGTTTATTGTCCAAAACTCACACCCATATGTTTGTATAGGGGTTATATAGCACTGCAGAACTCTCTTTCTCACCTCTAATGACAAGGTCATATTACACAATATATTTTTCATTTTTCTGAATATTGTTTTTGCCTGTCCTATTCTGCATCTTATTTCTGATAGTGTTCATACACTGTCATTATACTGAAGTCTGCATATATAACTTGTTAACATAATTTGAAACATTTTTGAAAAATGTCAATGTTAATATTTACTACCAATTTTTTTTAAATCAATTTTGATAAACAGGTCTTAAATGCTGGTCCAGATCATTACTACAGACCTCAGTAAGGGATACTTTACTTATATATATAAATTCTGAATTTTGGTAAGTGCTTTCACAACCTTGAAATATGAATATCAAATAGTTTAGTCATTTTGAAAGAATATGAAATATAATTTTGCAGTATATTAAAAACACTCAATAAAAGAAAGAATTACTAAGATCAGGAAAATAAAATATTTTGGACACATTAAAAGATATGACACCTTATTGATGATCTTACTTGAGGATAAAATCAAAGGAAAGCGAACAAGAGGTAGACAGATACAAGTGGGAGAGTAACATCACAAGATGGACAGGTTACAGTCTAGCAGAGTGCACCACCAAAACAAGATATATCGGATGTTGGAGATCTGTTGCAGCCAACCTTCATTGCGGAGACGGCACTTGATGATGATGTTAACATCATGATCAGGTGCAGTGCCGACTGACATAGGCGATCATGAATCTCCTCAACTCTCTATTTCCAGTATCTCTCATCAGGATCAATTTTTTACTTCATGCCATGTCATTGTATCAAATATTTTCTCACGCTGTCTTCCTTGATCTTTCTTGCCTTCTATCTTGCCTGTTGTAACTGTTCTCCAGACCTTCCTGTCTCATAACATGTCCAAAAAATAAAGATGATTTCTTTCTGATATTATTAGGTAACCCCTGTCACGCACTTGACTCTTTCAGCTCCTCGTTAGTTTTTCTAGCTGTCCATGGTACTCTCAGCATTCTTCTATATAACCATATGTTATGTTACATATATTTTATAAAATGATGCCAGCTTTGCAAAAGATAGCAGCAGACACAGTTAGTTCTCTGACTGAATTCAAACTATGCTTCCAGTATCATTCTGAAGATTCTCATTTCTTTTCATGTTCACAATATTTTATTTTATATGCTGTTCTTGTGAAGGCAACAAAATCTAACCATGTTGCGTGACACCATAGTTGCTGATGCACCTTGAGGCCTGGTATTTCTGACTTGAGCACCAGTGATTTCTTGGGTAGGACTGTGGTCCTGCTGGATGTCAGGGATGGATGGCCCAACCATTCTTAGTTTTCAGCCTCTGTTGGCTGGATTACAGCCCATCTCCACTTCAAGGAGTTGGCCTTGATTAGGGGTTTTATGTTTAAATGTTTCTCTTCATTCTGTGAACATTTATGTAATTACTGTTTTGAATAACCAGTCCATTCTTCTGTATATCCTTTTCAGTGTTTCCCTTACAGTATTTTTTTCTTCAAAATATTCAAATCTTTACTATTCTGTACCTTCATTTGTCATATATTGTGTAGTTTTAATATTACAATTGTGTAATTTTAATGTTACAATTGTGTAGTTTTAATATTATAGTTCTGTAGTTTTAATATTACAATTGTGTAGTTTTAATATTAGTTGTGTAGTTTTAATATTACAATTGTGTAGTTCTAATATTACAATTGTGTAGTTTTAATATTACAATTGTGTAGTTTTAATATTAGTTGTGTAGTTTTAATGTTACAATTGTATAGTTTTAATGTTACAATTGTGTAATTTTAGTGTTACAATTTTATCCATAGAATGTTATTTCTAATAATATTTTATTTGCATCCACCACACAGAAAAATACAGAAGAAACAGAGGATGGCAAATATTTGATTAATAGGAAGTGGAGAACAATGAAATATTCACTGTGTGTCTTCTCACGTTTGTACATTAATTATATATTAGCATATATCAGGGTTGTTAGACTTGAAGACAGTGGCATGTTGCATTGTATGTCTCTTATCAGTGTATGAGATGCACACATTACAATTAGGTATACTATAGTTGACACTTACATTTTTAATGAGAAACTTAGTTGTATTTTAACTAATAAATAAATTCTATTGTTTTATTTGTGATTAATTCACACAAACGTAATTGTGATGCAATGAAAAAATAGTAACAGCATACACTCAAACATTTGACAAGGAAAAGTAGGGATGAAGTTATTTCAGTTATATTAAAACTCTACTGAAAAAGTGTTTTTATCTAATGTCTACCTGGATGATGTTAATAAATTTTTTTACATTTTAATACGTCAAGGACCTCCGGTAGGACAGTACTGTCTGTCAATACTGCATGTTTCCCATTAGGGTGTAGCAGGGAGGCTAGGTGTGGCTTGTGTCGTAAAGGGTAAAGGATGCATATCCTTACTGCTGCCATGTCATATTCTGCGTGAGTTTTTTAATTTACCTTCAGACACACAAAAAAAGTCCTCACCTGGAGTTGAACTCTGGACCGTGTGAGACAAAATGCACTAACCTCTGAGGGATGCGACACACTTGGACAGCATTGATATATATGCATAAAAGTCCTTTTTCAGACCATTGGAAATTATGAGGAATAAGATGTTGTTCCCATATTTTTCCTGTGACCAGCGATACACATATGGTAATGTGACCATGATGGGATAATTTATTTTCTCAGATTTCTTCTGAAATCATTTTCTGAGGCTGTATATTTAAAAATTCAATTTGTGTCTAAAAAAATCCCCATTCAAATGGTATACGACCATAAGACCACATAGTTAGATAGTCTTTCTGCTTGCAGATAAGGGAAGTTTTGGAGAGTAGATGGGTGCCACTGTAAAATTATGTTTACTAAATTGCTAGTGTATATATATTGATATACAATATATATATATATATATATTGATAGTGTATATTTATGTTGATGTCTCCAATGTGGCAATTCTAAGACCCTAGCAGATTATGGACTTTATTATTATCATTATTTTATATATAATATCCTTTTGTGTTTGTTCTCAAACTCATGCAGATTAGTTGGATGTAGTCAGAAGAAAGAATGTATTGTTTGTCATAGTTTACAGCTTAGCTTCGATATCTGCACCTTTTGGCATCTGACATCAGTTTGGCTTTTGGGCGACTTTGATGTCCCCATCAATTATACAGTCCTATGGACCCATCAGGAATCTCTTTCAAAAGTGACATCTTTTCTTGGATTCTCTGTGGTCATTTTATGTATATTTTGTGTTGATAGCAAATGAAAATCATAAAAGTCAAATAATTATTTTTGAAAGTCTGCAGGACTGTATAATTGATGAGGGACTCACTTAGATCCTTTATGATGATTTTATTTTATTCTTGCTTTTATAGGACAGCCATCTCAACCTCAAAACCTCTTTAGTTACATCCTACTCCATGCATGATAGGTAACAGCTTTGCTATTATTTGTTCCCCTTCCAGGCACCATCAAAACTCAGCGATACATATTTTAGAATTCATGATCACCTATTTTGCTATTTTTTATTCCAAATGATAAATTAATAATGCAGGACCATTGTAGATTAGTTGGCCTATCATGTATCGACATAAAAATTTCTTCCTTTGGCCAAGCATACCAGTTTACTATTTTGAAAAACGTTTTGAGAGAGAGTATATATACCGTATATTTCCGTGTATAAGCCGAGAATTTGTATATGCTTTTCTTTTAATAATGTGGGGGGGGGGGGGGGGGGGTTCAGCTTATATACGGGATAATACACGCACAACAAAATTTAAAATAAAATTAACGATAGAAACACACAAAAATTAGAACACAGAATGTCAAATACCAGTGACAGAGGAAAACACTTACCGGTATCAGTATAAAGTCATTCAAATCCTTCGAAGATGTAATTTTACTGGAAAAAATTACCTCGATTATGTTTAATTCATGATGCCACAATTAGTAGGCCTACCACTCTGAATTTCCTCATTGTCCGAAATACTAGTCCTTTCTAATAAAAAAACAAAATAATTGGTAGCATATCCTATTCAGGACATAGCCATCAGCCCAGCATATTTTGACTAGTGATTTTCTAGATATTTGTAGTGAGTGTCTAGCAAAGGAACTTCAAGATCACTTTCACGTTATATTTGGCGTGCACATCACATACATTGTGCATATTTCCATTGTAACTACAGCTGTGTCATAAGTGTACATAGGAAGTAAACATGAAGAGGATGCATGAACTGAACTACACAAAGGTCACAGTTTAAAATGAACCCTGGGCATATTCAAAATATAATATGGATCCTAGCGAAACAAGTAAAAAAATCGACTACCTGCGATTCTAGCAGCCAAATGGTTTTAACAATCCAGAGCGTGCTTATCCACCATTACCAAGGGTACATGCAAAATTGTATACATCGGCAACGCAATCTTTTAATATCTGTACAAAATCGATCTTATGCAAGAAAGCCTTGAAACTTTGTATATGTCATAGCGACTGTTTGCACTTTCTGAATGACTTTAAAAGTTCCAGAGTTATTTCAAGTGAAAAATTCTACTTATTATAATGCTAGACCTAGATTTTAGTTACTTTCTATATATCATAAAATTGCACTTTCGAGATATCTAATATTTTCATGGTTAACACCCATGAACGATGTCTTTATCTGTATATGACGCATGCCGCTATTTTGGAACAATGTACTTTCCAAGATGAACTATTTTTAGCTACGGGTATTGCTGTATTTTTTATCTATCATAATGGTTTCAATGATCAGCAAAATTGACTTATAGTATTATTACCGGTATTATTATTATTTTTTTCCTACTTCAGCCTAAACACGGTTTTTCAAGTTTTGTCACATTTGGGACATTAAAGTCACATCCTCAGCTTATATTAGGATCGGCTTATATACGGAAACATACAATTTATTGAGTCATAAGAATGTGTGGGGTGGGGGGAAGGTGGTGCTTGTGTGAGTGCATGCATGTATATATATAAAATCTTTTTTATTTTAAACCATTTGTTGAGTCAGAGAGTATCTAACATTTTGATTTTGATGTTTAATTTTCATCTAAATTTTTCTTTTATTGCCATTATTAAAAACAAAACATGCTACTTCTACAAATCAATATGCAAGCATGCATGGGCAATGTTATAGGTCAGTCACTGCATCATGGTGATTTACTCTGCTCAATAAGGAACTCGTCCTATGTCTGGTATTTTCAGGTGATGCAAACAAAATTAGGAATGTAAGAATGGTAAGAGTGAGCCAACATAGAAAATACATTTTATCAAATACAAAAATAGTCTAATCCAATGGTTCTCAAAATAGGCCCCTTTGGGACCATGAAAAAAAAAGGAATTTGAATATGAATGTCACAGACCCATCTAGGGGGACAATCACATATAGGTAACTATGTGAAAGATATTGAATGAGGTGGCGAATAATATTAACTCTGGAGGTCATGGTGACTTGATTACCAGAACTACTACCCCACTATTAATGATGGTTGTAAAGCTCTGATATATCTGTATTGGACTAATGTCAGCAGTAGAAAAGAGCATAGCTCCCCACAAGAGGTAGAATTAACTTAACCAAACTAAAGATATAGCTCACCATAAGAGGTACATTTAATTTATACATTTAATTTGTGTGTGTGTGCCTATTGTTATTTCGTATTATTAGCAAAACTTTGCCTTCCGCTATTAATTTTTCCATGTTGTTATTGTCTTCTTTATATGACCAAAAAAACTCAGCTTTCTTAGGATGTTAAGTAGCCATCCCTCTTCAACGTTTATTGATAACATTGGACACTTGAGGGTAACAGAAAGCACCATACTTAAAGAAGGGGAAATAACAGGCTGCAAGACAATACAAGAACTAAAACTGCAGGCAACGGACCGCAACACATGGAGAATCAAAACCTCTGTCCTATGTGCCGCCTGTGGAAAGAAAGGAACAAACTAACTATAGAGGGATTCCACTGTACTAACAGTTACATTATCCTTAGTGTTATCACATATTTCTTTTACTAGGGCATTCTCAACTTTGTTAGATATCCTCTGGCATTTTGGCTATTATTCTAAAATACATCCAGCAGATATATTACCAATAAAAACGTCAATATTTCCTCATTCAAATAAGCTAGAGCGTTATTTTATGGGTCATCATCATCAGGTAGCATATCCTGAACAGGATGTAATGGTCATCATTGCCTTTCGAAATTTCTGTTGATCTTGAGCCAGTCTTCCCACTTCTGTTACTGTCATGTTTAGGTGGTCTTTGTTGTCTTGCATCCATCTTCTTCTTCTTGGTCTTTCTCTTGTTTGTCTCCCTGGCATCATCCCCTCCATTATGGTCTTCTCTAGGCTGTCATGGCATTTGATATGGCCAAAATATTGATGTTTTCTGAAAAGAACCATGCTGTTTAACCAGTTCTCTTTTACATTCATTTCTCTCATGATGGCTATATTGGTGATCTTTTTGGTCCATGGTATTCTGAGGATCTTTCTGTAAGATTTTGTTTCAAATGCTGCTATTTTATTTTAACTTTGTTGGTGATTGTCCAGAATTCACACCCATATATTGCCTCTGGGAATATGCAAGCTCTTAGGAATGTTAATTTTGTTGTTTTGCAGCAACTCAGCCATAGGTTTTTCATTTGTATCAGCTTCTTTGGCACGATAGCCAACCTCCTTCTGAATTCTTCATAGCAATCACAATTACTATTGATAAGAGAACCAAGGTATTCAAAAATGTTCACTTTTTATAATTCGTTGTTGTTGATACTGATTGAGAACTTGCTAGTGGTTTTGTTGCTTGTTATAATCTTGGTCCTGTTTCCATTCAAAAATAGGTTTTGTTTTTCACAATGTTTTTTAATGGAGTTTGTGAGGTGTTGTTCGAGATCTGCTTGACTGTGTGCCAATAATGTTGTATCATCAGCATTTCTTAGTTCTGGTATCTCATAACCTCTGATGATGAGTGGGTCGAAGTTATTTCTTTGTTGGTCATTTCTTACATTCCTCATTATGTTATCTGCATAAATATTGAAGAGATATGGTCATAGGACACATCCTTGTCTTACTCCTTTATCCACTCTGAACCAATCAGATGATTTACTATCTACATTCATGGCTACTTATTTTGGTACTTCCTTATTTTATTGGTACTTTCTATAAAATTATTAAATGTTTAGAAGCAGTGAGGAAATGTTAAAAATTGTCAGATAATGTGCAGGCATGATGCTTAGTTATGGAATGTGATGATGCTTTTAGTGAAAATGGCAGAGTTCACAGTGTGGCAGAAAGTTCAATACTGTTATTGGCTTGAAGAATTAAAATTTCCCATTGTTATGTAAAGGAGATTAGGCAGAAATCTCTGGTTCCTAGAATACCAGAAGGATTCATATTCCAGCAAGATGGAGCCCCTCCACACTATGCCAAAGAAGTAAGATACTACCATCAACAATTTCCAGACAGATGGATTGGAACATTAGGTTCCATTGAGTGGCCACTAAGTTTTACTATCTTCTCCCCCCTTTTTTAAATTGACCCCCTTAGAGTTTCAAGTAGCAACTTCTAAGTTTTAGTAGATCTCAATATGCATGCCTTTAGTGGCCCCAAGAATGTGCAGACAGTATTCTATCTTGTTCCTTGTGTTTTGAAGCATTTGAGGTGTGATGGATGTATAATCACCAATTATTCACTTACCGGTATTCAGTTCCTTTATTCTGGATATAGAAAAGGAATGACCACCCTCATTAATGTAATTTCTCTGTGTTATTTCTCATAAGGGTTTCAACATGCCATCCATATCTATTGCTCTGCCATCTGACACAATAGTAGTGCAATCCAGCCGATCTGCTTTCTCGTTCCCACAAACACCCACATGACCAGGCATGAAAATTGTACAGGATTTTTTTAAAGAGCATGTCTGTTTAGATAATTTAGATATTTTGTCTTATGTTGTGAGTTTGTCATGTTCGGTATATATTTTGTCTTATGTTATGAATGAGTTTTGTCATGTTTGGTATATATTTTGTCTGATGTTGTGAATTTGTCTTGTTTATTATATATTTTGTCTGATTCTGTGAGGTTGTCTTGTTTAGTATATATTTTGTCTGATGTTGTGAATTTGTCTTGTTTAGTATATTGGATGGCTTGTACGATTTTCATGCCTGGTCAAGGGAACGAGAGAACAGATCTGGGATGTTGTAAGGATAGTTTCTCTCATAAATTTTATCACATGACTGAGAATATCTTGATGAATAAAATGCATATTTTGTATACTAATTAATAAATAAAAATAATCGAAGTACATCCTAATGTGACATTGTTATTCAAGTATTGTTGAATATTCAGATGCTAATACATCCAATCATATCGCTGGTTCAATGTGAATATTAAGTTATTGCATTGTAATTATTCCATAAATGTATTTTAAAATTAAACAAATGTGAGGTAGTAAATATTATTTCCTGATTTGTGACTGAAATCCCATATTTTTTTATTTTTTTTTTAAATATTTTTTTTTAACATAGACCACTTCATTTTTAGTGGAGAAAGAGATTGGTTTTTATTTTCAATGTGTAATATTGGACTCCCAAAGGATGTAAGAAAATTCTTCTTTTTTTTTCATTCTCTATTGGTTGATGCCTCTCAGATGACACATTTCCATATTGTTTGTCTGTTGTTTTTTTTGTTCCTTGAGAAATATTTAAAAATAGAAATGTATAATTCATACCTATCTATATTATTTGTATTTACTTATTATATGTTATTTTATTGGTAATACTACCTATATTTGTACATATTACCATTTCTCTCTGTTCCTTTGGTCACACATTTGTGTTGGAACTTCTGACATTCTAGTAATTTGATCTATTATACTATATATGGTTTGCACATTTTGAAGACTTGCATCATACTGAGAAAATGTACAGCATGGTCCTGAATATCTCGTGCATCAAGATTACTCAAATTGTCTCCCTACCAGTAAACATTCACTTATCTTGGTAGCACTCTCGTCAGAGCACATAGCATTCATGCTGAAGTCAATAGTAGAATATCTATGGTAACTGTTGCATTTAGTAGACTGCTCACCATGCAGTGTGTGGGTATGGAGGGGCACATGCCTCGCTACAAAATTAAAAGTCCTTCATGCAATTGTGCTCACTATCACCTGTGAGACCAATACAGTGGACAGGCGAGTGCAAGAGTATTAATTCATTTTACACAAGTTGTATCTGCAAACTTCTCATAATAGAGTCAATATCCCATGTAACATACAGTGTTGAATGATGTCATTGAGATGGGCTGAACATGTGCTCATTCCTGACAATCGCATCCTAAAACAGCTGGTGTATGGTGAGCTTAAGAGTAAGTGACTGACCTGTAGATAGAAGAAACTATTCAAAGATGTTCTCAAAGTGTCTCTAAAGAGTTCCAATATTGGCATACCCCCTGTGAATCCATCACTCAAGAGAATCACTTGATGTGACAGCAACATCAGTAAAGATGCAATATTCTGAACTCAAAAGACCAGTGCAAATGATGTGATAAATCAGCTTGAGTGGCCAGTATTATTCCTCAATTAATCACTATGCATCCAATCTAATATTGGCAATGTGTAGAGTAGATTATTTTATGTCGCTGCGGTTGGTTTGCAGAAGTGCAACTGTGGGCAAGACTAAATCTGTGAGAAACAAAGCTATGACAGTCTTGTAGTATACAAAGCTATGACAGTCTTGTAGTATATGTATGTACTGGCATCTATTGTTGCTTCACAGATGCAGCCATGGAGTCGCTGGTGCCAGTTCAGTATAGTGTCTCATTCTGAGTTGAAATATTGTGACTTCTTCATTTCTATTCAATTTGTTTGTGTTGTCTTGCTGAGGTCTATAATTTCTAATTAACTTTCTCCACTGAAGTCGCATGCAGAGACTTTACTTCCATGAAAATTTGAGGAATGTGTAACTGAAGGATTTACATCTGATTTTTGCCAATCATCTGTTTTTCATTGCCAAGGATGCCACAGTGGGCTGGTATCTATTGTAGTTTTTCTACCTATTTTGTCTAATCTCGTGAATGAACGTATCTTGTTTGTACCTTTGAAACTTCAAATGACAAAAATCGTTGGCCTTATTCCCCCAAAAAATTCATGAATTTGGATAACACCCTCTCCAAAATAAGGCCTACTGGCTAATAGGATATCTAGTCTTTTAAAATGACTCATTTGACTATTTACTTAATTTTCATTGTCTGTCACACATGTTACGGATTAGTCAAATGAATCATTAAGGCTTGAGTCAGTAGGTCTTATATTGCCAAGGGTCACGATTTAGACCACTGACTCAAAAAGTTTTCCCATCTCTGTTCTATATGTGTTAACAATTTTAAGTAAAATGTACACAAAAAATATTGCAACATTTATTATATATTTATTAGATTCTTTTGTAAACTAATTTCTTAACCGTTTTCAGAATCTGTACGGATTAAATGTTTTCACCAATTAAAAGAAATTTGATACCTAAATTTTTATTTTTTTTAAAAATATCTGCAGCCGTAATGATTTCAGTTATGTTTTTAAGCTGAGTTTGCAGTATGAAATGTTTTTTTAAATGTTTGACTGCTGTCAATATTTGTAAAAGTAATGTCTAAGTGCTTTCACAATTTTTTTAAATCAATATTTTCTATATTTTAAAAACGTAGTGTCTCAATCAGTTGTTCCCAACCTTTTTTTAGTCCATGATTCCTGATATGCTGCAAATTTTACCCCGATGTCTAAAAAGGACAATTGATTTCTTTGCAAGTTACCAGCACTTTTTGCACTTTATCAATATTTTTTAATATATCAATCTATTGTCAGTCTATTTATCAATTATGAATCATCTCAAATTTAATCCAACATCTCCTTGTCTATGATAATTGATTTTCTTCAGTGACAAATCATTTACAGCACTAGAGTCAAATTTTCTCTAAAAACTGAAAGTGCCCGCCGTGGGGTGTATGCCTTAAGTTGAGAACCATGGATCTAGATATTTTAGGTTTTTTATGCTCAGGTCTAAATGTTTTTCATATTTGTTGAATATTGTCTTTTTCTTCTGTATTCATTTTCAAACACATATTGTTAGCAGGATTTAGTCTGGTGAAGGAAATACATTATATAGTGAATTACAGTGTGACTGTGATATCAACACCATTTTATCTAAGACCGTGTATTTTTAGGTCGCTTACTACATTCTGGTGTAGCCAAATTCTTCTTAGTCACATTTCATGACTTGCATGGTTGTGGAATTGTTACTATTCTTTGTTCCTATAGTGGTTCCTATCAACTCTCAGACAAAATCATAATGTTTAAAAATATTTATGGTCTCTCTTAAAATATAGCCCCAATAACAAATACCAGGAGAAGACAGTATAGCTAAGGAAGCGATAAGAGCATGCAATGAAACATGAAATGGCTAGCAAGATTATTCAAAATAGCATGGGAGGAAAAAAATCAATAATAGTACCAATATGGAAGAACAAAGGAAACAAAAGAGAATGTGAATCATACAGAGGTATCTCTACTAAGTCATACAGGAAAATTGTATGCCAAATTATTAGAAACATGCATAAGATGCATCACAGACCCACAATATAGCTCCTTCCAATTTGGATTCAGGAGAGTAGTAAGTTTTACCTTGAGACAACTAAGTGAAAAAAACACTAGAATAAGATCAAGAATAAACACAATATTTATAGACCAGGAAAAAACATTCAATAGAGTCAATACAAATGCTTTATAGGAAACACTAGAAAACTATGGAATCAAATGTCAGTTACTAGAAAATATAAACGCCCTTTACCAGAACTGCCAAAGCTCAGTAAGAACAACCGATGGAATTACTTCATCTTTCGAAACAAAATCAGGGATGTGTGCTCTCACCTATACTTTTTAACATATACATGGACAATAACAAAATAATCCCAAATCAAGAAAGTAAACAGTGCAGTAATATAAGACCATGCGTAGAATATATCAAGAAACAACAGATAAAATGGTTTGGAAACCTTATGAGAATGAACCATAACCAACTACCGACAAGAACATATAATATGAGATGATCCGGATACAAGGTCAGAGGAAGACCTTGAAGAAGATGGATAGATTATATCAAGAAAACCCTGAATAAGTATGGATTTAACACAGCCAAGGTGACACATCTGGCCTTAGATACAGAACTAAAGCTCCCAGTCACCACCGCTTCACTAACAGCAAGTTTGGATATTCTGACCATCATCCACCTTGGGATAGACAATGGTCTCTGTTTTCAGCAGTATTTTCAGTTGTCAATGTTTACAGCAGTTTTTGAGATGAGTCTAAGCATTTTTAGAAACTTTTTTTCAGTATAATAATCCAATTTCTGAAGCATTTTTTCAGTAACATATTTTAAATAGTTTTAAGATATGTTTTTTAGCTGTTTTTAAGGTATATATGTTTGCAGCATTTTAACAAGTATTAAAGTAATGTATGTTTCCAACAGTTTTAGGTATATATTTTTGTCTACAGTCTAAATTTGTTTGAATGTTTATACTATGATTGAATAGCCTCTTTGATTTTATCATCCTCATTGTACGTTGACACTGTAGATTCTTCGAAACACTTGCTTATGATTATTATATCATACAAACTGTTGTCTTTCAGCAGAAGGACAATGTATAACCATGGCAACAGCCATCATCACACACTTCACACATTGGTTGCTCAAATTAATAGATAAAAATCATGGTGTAAATAGGATTTGAACCAAGACCACTCAGATGGCACTTACTAGCCTCGCAACGTAAGTCAACATGTTTTTCCATTGAATGTCTTAACTAAAGTCGCATATTTAGGATGCAATGTGGTCAAAGACAGATAACATGTTGACTGTTGGCTCACATTGCGAGGAGAGTGGGTGCCATCTCATAAGACCTGGTTCAAATCCCGTTTGCTGCATGATTTTTTAAGTTAATAAATCCTCGATGCTTTTATATTATATTATTCAAATTAATAGTAGAAGGAAATAGAACATGTAACATGCACTGAATTGTGTTTAATTGGAAATTTGGGGATATTGTTATATGTTTGCTAGCAACATTGCATCTTCATGTTTTTTTTCTAATAAATAAATATTCTCTTGTTAATTGCTGTTTCATTAGTAATATATTTGTATATATTATATTCATGGCTACTCGCAAACAACATTGAATATATTTCATTTATTTATCATCGGTCTTTCCCACTTTTTCTAAAATTGGAAAAAAATTTAGCTATTTTAATATTGCAATTGAAACTCTTATGATTTGTGCTCTGTGAAATTTCAGTACATAGATTCATGGATTTATTTAACCATATTTACATACAACATGAAGTCAGACTATTTGCTTTTTTAATTCTCCAGAATTTTCATAATTTCAACTTCAGATTATGTAATTTGCTGCTGAAAATTGGTATGTAAATATCATTGAGATATTTAAATGTCCCATTCTGTTAATAGTTTAATTTATAGAGCTTACAGATTTCAGGAGCATTGATTTTCTGACATGTAAATGTGCCTATATTGCTCAGTTTTTTCTACTAGTATGAACTGACTGCAGTATTTATTGATGCCTTTGGCAAGATTGATAAACAAAACATAATGTCTGTTTGTTTCACAAAATAATAGCAAAAAGTTTGGTTTCCACATCGAGGTCAGTATATGATGATTTTATGAAGTGCTTTTAGTTTTTTTGCCTGTGGGTTTTTTTATTTTTTACCTCTTAGAAAGTGTACTAGAATATTCTGTGTCTATAATTAATTTTCTTTCTACTGATGGTAAATGACTTTGAAAGTATAAATAATTAGTAATTGAAATAAAGTATCAACAAAAGATGCCACAAATGTCGTTGTTATTTATGTCATTTGAACAAGAAAACATTATTTGAAGGAAGAGATGACAAGAACTATTGGAACATTTGAACTGGTTTCACCGCTTAATGAGAAAGAACCCATATTGGCCAACAGCAAGAACATACAGCTTGACAATTGAAATACCAAGAGGCAGGGGAGAACTAAGAAAGATGTGGATTGAAGAAGTTATCAATGTTCTGAGATGTCACAATATTTATACTACATATATAGCAATAAAATGTGCCACAGCTCGAACACCTACCATCATTCAATCCTGCGACTCCTAACAACACAAGTAGAGACAAGGCAATTGATTGGTAGGTGTCATTTGATGATTTTCCGTGTTCATTCTCAAACTCCTGCTGGTTAGTTGGATGTAGTCTGGAGAAAAAAATGTGTTATGTCATAGGGAACTTTGTGCCTACCAGTGTTTCCAATGATCATAGTTTTAAAATAATTGCCCCATTGTAATTTTGTTGTTGTTTTTTTTGTCATCATAGACCAGCAGTTCTCAACCTGTGAGTCGCGACCCCTTTGGAATCGAATGATTCTTTCACAGTGTCGCCTAAGACAATTGGAAAACGCATATTATGAAGTACAAACGCAAGTAATTATATGGTTGTGGGGGTCACCATATGAGGAACTGTATTAAAGGTTTGTGGCAGTAGAAATTACTGTCATAGACAAAAGCAATTGTTTGGTACTTTGTGACATCACATTGCTTCCCTTTGTGCATATTTCAACAAAATGGCTGTCGTATCAATGTTAGACTTGCCTACAACTGAAAAAGATGCAATAGACTTACTGCAGTTTCAAGGAATTCTTCCTATGAGAAGATGTGCGTACAGGGACATTCTGTGACATTGATTTACTACGCTAACCGAAGAATTAGTAGCCTGCCATTTTGTGAACGTAACCAGGGGTCCTAAAGCGAATATGAACAACATTTGTTTTTGTCTCGCTTTTAGTATTTAGTGAAGTTCTAATCTTTACACCCCCCCCCCATATTCTAGGGTAATCCCAGCTACTCAGGTGCGACATGACATTGTTGCACAATTGAACCTCCTCTAATGTTAGCCATTATAACAAGACCTACAAATGGCATAATGTCATTGACAGCCTGAAAACTATGCATATTTTTACATGCTTTCAGTGAACTTGTGCTTGATATCTAAGTTCGTACACATTCCGCTTCTAAGCGAAATATCAGGTAGGCACTAATTGGAAACGAGAGCCTGTCATAGTTTACAGCTTGATTGTGATATCTGTCCCATTTTGGCTGGTCACATTTGTCTTTACCATAGTTTTTGGGTGATTTTGACCTACACCTTGAGACGGTCAATTCTGCTCCCAACCTTCCTGGTTGCCTTTTACAATATGTATTGCAGGTTACAGTGGTACTAATTTTTGCTCCCCTTTCTGCCTGAAAACACATGGACCATATTGTCGGATGTTGTTCTATGCATTTTGTGACAGAATACCACAGGAGACTGCCAGAACACAGTCCTAACAACAGCCTTAGTGAAAAAAGTGTGATAAGCAAAAGAAATTTCTGCACAAATCGTGATAAAAGAAATCAGAGAAATTGTGTTGACTACAAAGTCTGCTGTCAGATGAGTTTAACAGATCACCCATGAATCATGGTTGCAGCATTGAAACATGTATAACCCAGGTCATGGCAGATCAGTCCCTTCAGAAAATTGAACAGGAAACTACAAACCAACACTATCTAAATTTGCAATTCGTACCACCGAAACAGATTTGTTGGTTTATTTGTCACAAATAAAATGGGTGACATAATGCATCTCCATTCTCTGGATTTATCTTGGATTTTGACAACAAACACTAATGAACAACAAGACCCATGAGGTTCTCGTGTGTTGCTGAGACCTGAAAGGAAGCAAAGAATAATGACACTGTTATATGCCACGCATGCTGTAAGAGGCAAGTAAGGAGGTTGTAGGGGTGAGTTTAGCTGTCATATCCTATATTGGGTTAAAGTGACCTATAAACCATGCTGAAGTCATATGCATTGGGCTAAAAGGAATGTATGTCACTGTAAACTATAGTATCCACTCTCCAGACTACATCCTGCTAATCTACAAGAATTTCAGAATTAACATCATCATCATCAGGTGCCATGCCGGTTGGCGTAGGCGGTCATGGCTCTCCACAGCTCTCTGTCCACAGTATTATGTATCAAAGCCGTTATTTCCTTGCCGTGCCAGGTTGTCAAACTGTCTAATATTTTCTCACGTTGTCGCCCTCTGTCTCTCGTGCCTTCAATCTTGCCTGTTGTGACTATGTTCTCTAAACCTGCCTGTCTCATGAAGTGGCCAAAAAAAGAAGATTGCCTTTTTCTTATATTGTTGATTTAAGGTCCGTTTCGCATTTAACTCTTTCAACACCTCTACATTAGTTTTTCTGGTAGTCCATGGTATTCTCAGCATTCTTCTGTAGAACCACATCTCTGTTGCCTCCAATCTCCCACTTTCAAGTTTGTTTATTGTCCAAGACTCGCACCCATATGTTAGTATAGGGGTTATATAGCACTGCAGAACTCTCAGTGTCTATTGTCCAGACAATATCACATTAGAATTAACATAGAAGTCTAATATCTTTCCCCAGATAATGATGGTTGATAGTAACCAAACTTGCTTTTAAATGTAAGGTTGGGAACTTAAGTTGTCGTTCCAAGACCAGAAGTGTCATCCTGGTTGTGTTGAGTCCATGTTCAAGGTTATCTTGGTCTACCTTTGACTCTATATCCAGATATTCTTTTGCTATATGCTCTTATTGTTATTTGGTTGGATTCATTCTCATGTGACTAAATCATTTTACTTGCTGTCTTTTGTTATGTTAATTGAAGTATTAACAACAAAAGTAGACAAGGGTTTAACACAATTCTCAATGTCTTCTCTGAGCGCAATCATTTTATAACCCTTAGTGTATCTTTGACTTATGGAGATTAAAAAGGTTGCTGCAACTGTTTTCAACAGCTGATATAACTCATCAATGTTGTTATTATGTCAGGATCAGATCAATGACTCAACAAATTATAGACTTGTTGATTAAGATATAAGTCTAGAGTCTATTAGTACTTCTTGGCTGCAGAAAATTTAATCCTATTCCTCTGATCAAGCTGAGATACATGGTAAATTGTATAAATATACTGCCCTGATCAAGCTGAGATACATAGTAAATTGTGTAAATCTACTGCCCTGATCAAGCTGAGATACATAGTAAATTGTGTAAATCTGCTGATATGATCATGCTGAGATACATAGTAAATTGTGTAAATCTGCTGATATGATCATGCTGAGATACATAGTAAATTGTGTAAATCTGCTGATATGATCATGCTGAGATACATAGTAAATTGTGTAAATCTGCTGACATGATCAAGCTGAGATACATAGTAAATTGTGTAAATCTACTCTGATCAAGATGAGATACATAGTAAATTGTGTAAATCTACTCTGATCAAGATGAGATACATAGTAAATTGTGTAAATCTACTCTGATCAAGATGAGATACATAGTAAATTGTGTAAAATGTATTGCCCTGACCAAGATTGAGTACACATTATTGATATTGCAGATTCACTGCTTTAAATGGCACTTGTGATGTGTAAACTGTTTTGGATAGAGAAGACATTCTTCTTTCCCTCTGTGAGCAGTACTTGCATGTTGATAGGAGGCTTTTTGCCTAAGGTTTTAAAAAGTAAAAATTGTGTGTGGAGAGAGCAGAAGGTAGAGATTGAGAAATGTGCAACCAACAAGTTATAGAAACTAGCAATGTGCATATGCTTTGCAATCTCCTGAAAGAGCCTGAGCACCTGTGGGTGTGCCCAGAATGCCATGTCAGTTCAGCCAATCACTAATGACCAATCTATACTTCATCATGTCAAGCAAATATAATATGTGTCATGTTATTAGATTTCCTTCAGTTATCATCCCTCACAAACAGATGCTGCTTTGATACAAGAGATACAAAGGCAATGGAACTTACGCTGTGATACAAGAGATACAAAGGCAATGGAACTTACAAGGTGGAAGACATATAAAAACAACTAGTTCCAGAGTTTTCTTTATTTCCCTAATGCTGTCAAATATATCAGGGTTATGTGAAAATAGGGTTGCCAGATTACGTGGGCACCACAAGGACATAAAACAAAAAAGAGGACAAAGGAGGACATTGTGAATATTTCATTTCAATCGTCCCGGATTGAATCGTCCTCACAGCCAGCACAATTTTATTGTAATGGCTGCCAATTAAGTGTATCTTACTCTTAGTGAATCGACCAAGAAACAGTCACCTTAAAAAACAAATTATATGGACGCCTTTTTCAAAATGTCAAAAAAACATCATTTAAATAGCTAATTGTACAATCATTACCTTATAATCTTTATTAATTACATGACACATTTCTTGGAGGAGTCAACTTTTCGCAGATTATTTTTATCTTTTACATATACGCATACATATACTTATCGCAGGTTTATTATTGCTTCAGTCTTTGTTTTTGCAGCAGCAATATTTTTAGCGATTTCCGAATATGTGTGCAACAAACCAGGTGTGCAGGTCATCGAGTTGTAAGATTGATGATGACAAACAGTATGAAATGCCAAAGTTGATTCAGCCGCATGTGCTTTCAGCAACACCTTTGAATACTTACGCTGAAAAAAAAAGACATCAATTTGTTCGACGACGCGGACACTTTGATTAGGTTTCTATGTCTCTCACTGTCAACATGGAGCTCCAAGTCAGTAGCTCCTTTATTGACAACGGACAAGTAACTATCGCAAATCGTACACTTTGCCTCATTGCGTTCTTCAACGAAGCAATGAAATTTATTTTTCATAGTCTTCGAGAATTTGCATTTTCTCTTTGTAGAAGCCATTTTCATAAAAATAGACGACAAAAATTACAAATTTAAAAAACAATTTAAATTTGCGTCTGTGTTACCGGAACCGGAAATAACATTAACATTTTGACCATTGATAATACAGCACAGAGCTAGATTTTTAGAATAACTAAAATCGGCTGGTTCGCAGAATAGCATAGATCTTGTACATTGTAAAAGCGTAAACATACGATGTAATAGTTGTAACAACGATACATAAAAATTATAATATAAAATGTAGGAAAAGCCGGACATTTTAAAAGATTTTAGCTTTGCCTGCAGGACGGAGAACATTGAGTTAACTTTTGCCAGACGTTTGGCAACCCTATGTGAAAAGAAATTATTTTGTTCTGGAAATTTCATGAAAAATGTTTGGTTGCATTGTCTGATTTGATGATGTAGCTTTCGTACTCTCTGTATTGTCAGTCTAAACTGAATATATGACTTTCTTGTATGTCTAAGTCCCGTTGTCTGTGTAAATGAGTGTGACATACTTAATATGTCTGTTTGCATTGTCTAACTGAGTATATGACCGTGATCTTAATGGGATGAGTTTTAATTTTGTTTCGTGTAATAAATATTCATGACTTTTGATTACATGTACATATGTTTATCCTGGAGTTGTCTTTTCATTGCCCCAGTCGTGTAAGCCAAAGTATGAATCATTTAACAATACGCCCAATCAATAAATATTCCCTATGGAATACTTTGATATTGTTACATTTTATGCTGATATTATCTTCTAATATCTCTTACCCAGTATAGTAATTATGCAAGGATGATATTATCTTCTAATATCTCTTACCCAGTATAGTAATTATGCAAGGATGATATCGAGAACTTTATCAAATAATTATATTTAAGTAGTGATCTGTGTAATATCAATTTTGTCGAGATTATCGGATCAAATATCGTCCTGAATTTGTCTAGGGTCGCAATAATTTGGTAATATGGTATAATTTTGTACCGTATGTATGTCTCCTGGTATTTTATTCCCATAAATCACTCGCGTGGTGACGGGTATGAAATGGGAGCAAAGAATAGCAAAACTGTGACCTGACATGCATGTCGTAAGAGTTGACTTAAGAATATTTGCAATGCCCGTGTATTACTGTGAACTGACTGAAGGGAAAGCAAAGAATAGCAACACTGACTTTCCGCATATGTTGTAAACTTGGACTAGGGAGGTATGGGGGTGGAGTTGGCTTTTCCATTCCATAGACCAAAGTGATCCAGAAGTCATAGTAAAGTCAGACGTTCCGGGCCTAAAAATGCAGATATTACAGCACAACTGTTAACCATGACACAACTCATTCTCCAGACAACAACAGTCACCTCTGTGTCCCCAGTATTATTTAACATGTATAGGTTCAAATTACAAGCTGACATATTGCAGGTCTGGGGAGAACTATGTCCTATGCTGATAACATCTTGGTATATAGGCAGGGCAGAGATAGAAAAGCGATCGCCAGGAATTTGCAGAGGGAGCTTGATCGTAAAGGTTTTGGTGCAGTAATTCTGGAGATTTTGTTAATCCATCAAAAGCATCGATAACATGCTTTATTTTCCCTAAATAATCACATAGTGAACACGTCCACGCCATCGGTTACTTTGAGAGGACCAGCACAATGAAGTACTTAGTGGTTATGTTGGACCGCCGTCTGAGTTTCAAATATCACGTTGACCACATCATTGTAAAGGTCTTGCAGTGATGAAAATTATGGCTGCTGCTCAATGTGAACAGAAGCTGCTATTTCTGCTGTATCAAGGATTGGTAGTGGCTGTGGTGGAGTACGAACTTGCGATTCTAACACTGAGTCAGACTCAAACAGAAAGATATGATAGAATCCAGAATGAGGCAATGCGAATCATTTTGGGGTGTACGAGAGACACGTCGGTACGGGGATATGCGATACTTATTGGATTGCCCAACTGTAGAGCAAAGAATACAAATCTGCAAGGCGCGGGACTACCTACGAATCACCGCTGATAAAGGAATACTCTACACCCTGAAATTTTCAAAGTGAAAGGCAGTCGATTTAAGAGGATGGGGCGCGCAGAGGATATTATACAGAGGGTGTGCATATTGGAAGATGTGCTGCCTGGTGCGGAATGGAATCGTGCTCCCTTAGATTGTCAGACAGTCTTCAAAGTAATAATAACACTCAGTAGAGAATGCAGGGAATGGTGTCCGACAGTGGTGGAGTCAGAGGTACTCGCTCTAATCGGTGAAAAATCCAGGGACGGTGGTATGATTGTATATACAGATGGGTCGGTTAAGAGACACATCAGAAGTGCCTGGGCCTTCACGACCCAAAGGTGGGGGAAAACCATCAGAGATGAAAGTGATACATTCGCTCAGACGAAAAGCAGCATGACAATGGAGATTTTGACAGTAACCAAAACTTTGCAATGGGTCTGCTCGCAGACTAGTGACTCGATGAGCATAATTGTGAAAGTTCAGGCGGGGTACATTCGGGAACAGTGACTGGATGCCGTAAAGAATTCCTGTATGCGTAAAGTTACTTTCATTTTTGTGCCGGGACATGCGGGAGTCCGGGGTAATGAGAGAGCAGATAGGTTGGCTGCACACTCTACTACTACGGCTGTTGGTGGAGCGATAGATCGAGCAGACATTTTAAACGTCCTACGGGAAAATGCACGAGCAAATGACTAAATGTATAAGGGACGATGACTCTTGTTCCATGACTAGAATAAAGAAATTTGGTTTGAAATGTGGTGTCGTTAGAAAGCAGCGGTTTCGTCGGCAAGAAAGAATGATGGTCAATCAACTTTGTACTGGGACCGTCAGTCAACGTGTAATGGCGGCTATACTCAAGGAGAGATCTGAGCACCTATGGACTTGTCCAGAATACAGTGACGATGATCCAACGACTAACTAACTAAGAACCATATAAATAACCGATGAACTAGCGTATAAGGAGTTGCATGACAAATAGCAGTTTAAGAACCATATAAATCATCATTATATAAATAACCGATGAAAAACGTACCATATGCACAAAATCGTGATTTCTTTCTTTGATCAACAAGAGAGCTCATACAGACATTTCTTTAATTAAAAAATTGATATCGTATCATATTCAGGACGTAGCCATTATTTGGCTGTAGTGATTTTCTGGGCAAAATAAATACGTTCAGTAGTTTGCAATTACTTTATGAACGGTCCACATGCTCCATTGCCTGTGGTGGGGATCGAACTTGGTACCTTAGCCGACACAGACGTGCTCTGTACCACATCGCCATACCGGAACCAGTTTCCTTAATAAATTTGTAAAATGGCATAAATAAATAAATAATTACGCAGAAAACAGGTTTTTTAAGTTTTACAATCACCAACAGACTATCGGACTATGGCTTGCGCACGCACGCACGCACGCACGCACGCACACACACACACACACACACACGAGAGAGAGAGAGAGAGAGAGAGAGAGACTAAAATATACAAATAACAATATACATTACATTTTCGGCGTTTCAACCAATAGGTCTTTATCAAAAATATACAAAACAAAACGTGAACAAACAAGTAAAAGCAACAATCTTTCATTTATCAACCTGTCCTATAAAGGGATTCCACTGCCTTACATCTTTTCCTAAAATAAGTATTTCTGACAATCGTTTTTACAAAAAAATCTTATGAAACTAATGTGAAGATATTTTTATTTTAAAATAATTTTTGCTCTTTAGGAAACATCCCACCCACCTCCACACACATTTTCACAAAGTTATGTCTACAGCTCAGTAAGCCTATTTGATCATTCTCAGGATCAAAAACCTATCACCCGATAGTTTCACTTTTCCATCGATCTAGTTTACTACGATATGATCAGTTATATTATACTTCATTCATTATGTATGGTAAATCATTAAATAACTGTATGGTAAATCAATAAATAACTGTATGGTTCGCATATCTTGACTTTCAGTTCATTGACAGCTTTTCTTTCTTTCTGTGTTATTCAGTCATGTATGTAACATCCCACAGTCGTGTATGTAACATCCCTCAGTCGTGTATGTAACATCACACAGTCGTGTATGTAACATTACACAGTCGTGTATGTAACATCCCTCAGGCGTGTATGTAACATTACACAGTCATGTATGTAACATTACACAGTCATGTATGTAACATCCCACAGTCGTGTATGTAACATCCCATGGTTGTGTGAGAATAAATGTGCATATGTAATCTCTCCACGAGTCACAAATGTTGTTGCCGCTCGATTTCTGTTGATACAACGGCAGTGGTTTCGAAAGTATGATTTTTTTCTAACAACTTCGGTCGGTTATTTGCTGATCCAGCAGTCCGTGGGCTTATGCGAGACAGTCGGAAGTAAAGACCTGTAAACTACCATATTTCACTCGGACACGCTTGTTGTGGTGTATTCATTTCTACTTGTGGTATTTTTATGTTTGTATGCTATGTGCCTATCTTGAAAGGTCTTTTGGTCCGAAACGTCTATTATCTCCTGTGTATTGTAATTTGTATGATTATATTCTGTGTTTTGTTGTGTATACCATATTAATTCATGTAGACATCCGTCAGTGATAGTGTGTCGGTCGTTTTCCATTAGAACTCTATTACCTGTCTCCCACGTGAGTATTATTTACAGAATGTAAACAAGACTTCATTCTTCATTTAAAAAAATATTATTTCATTTTTTGTTGATCACTATTTATATACTTGGAGTCGCATGCCAATAAAGCCAAAGTCGGAAATCTATGTAAATAATCAAAATCAGTCTTTCAACTCATGTTTACCTTTCTGCACATAGGTCTTTACTGGAGTAGGCTATGGCTCATGCCCAATGCCATTGCGTCTTACATTGGGGGGTTACCCACGATTTAGCTTGCCTCTCAGTACTAACTTTAGTGTTCTGATTCCTAAGGGGGATGTGTTCCAACCACCTTCCCTTTATCTACTGGATTGTTTCTGGACCAACTAGTTCACCATTCTTCTATCAGATCTGTTGACCCAATCAGTAGTGGTGGCATATCTAGCATTCCCCGCCACCTAGGAGTCTGCACATAGGGACAGTGTCCTGTAGCCTACATTTCTTTGTCATCTATGTGAATCGTTTGCCACAAGACAGGATACGCGGTGACAAGATGATATTTTTAAACAGGTGATAAAAGTTGTCAGCCCATCTCCCAACTTTCCTTAGTCGCCTCCTACGACATGCCTGGAGACAACAATCCTATTGTTTGCACGCTTAACTAGAAGACCATGCTCTGGTTGCCTGACAGGCAAATAACTCTATTAGAATAAGTTGTCATTATTGCACAATACAAATACACTAGCAGTAAGAAATCGTGTCTCTTTATATTACGTTCCTGTGGTTTCATCGGAAATCATCCGTCTGAAGTGATGCTATTTGACTTATTCTGTGTTTTCATTGGTCACTTTGTTTCGACAGAAAATGAAACTGCGCCACTTTGGAATTATGAGCCCACAAAACTGTAGCGTCAATGGTTCGTGATAACACACCACCCCCCCCCCATTCTTAATATCCCCTTTCATATGTGTGCTATATATCAAGTGACATATTCTTTCCAAAACATTGTCTTTGTCATGGATACTCTGAACGCCTCTCCGTTCAGGGTAAGCAAGTTTGCATTGGCCAGAGATCACCATGTAAGTCTGTTGTCAAATTTTAGTCCCAGGTAGACTAAGTTTTTTTGGGGGGTGTGTGTGATATTGTCTAGCGCGAGAATATAATTTTCAGGGTTTGTGGAGAGGGTGAAGAGTATGGTAAATGTCTTGTTTTTATTTTTATGAACTCCCAAGGTTTTTGCCCACTCTTCAACTTTGTTGTTCCCTGTATTCTCACTTTTGCAACTCCAATGTATTTCTGATATCATATATGTTGGTATAATATCATGTATCGAACATATTGAGAGACAGCAAGTAAAATGGTTCGGTCACCTTATGAGAATGAAGCCAAACCAAATACCAATAAGAGCATATAATACAAGAATATCCGGGCGTAAAGCCAAAGGTAGACCAAGAAAACGGTGAATAGAAAACATCAAGATAGCCTTGTACAAACATGGACTAAATGCAACCTCGTCGACACATCTGGCATTGAAACGACAGCTTAAGCTACCACCCCTACGCTTTACGGCAAGTGTGAATGCGATCAACAATTATTCACCTGGGGAAAGACAAGACAATAGACAATGTTTTTCTGATTTGGTCCAGATAGCAAGATCGACTGCACGGAGAGCTCTATGAATCCGTTAATTTAAGGCAGTAAGGAGAACACATTCATTGTTGGGGTGCAGAGACGTTGAAGCGAGCACCTGTGCTCGCTTCGCTCGCCAGGACCAGGACTCATACTGGTCCAGACCTTGCTACGCCTCCCCGCGGAGCACCCTGGGCAACAGAGAAATCTGGCCACGGTAGCAAGGATCGGACGATCTCCAGCTGAAGAGGGAACCTGCTGTGGACTTGGAAACTTCCAAGAGAGAAAAGACTCTTCTTATCCGCAGTACGTCCCGAGATTGTAGACAAGCTTCAGCAAAACTTTCGACAGCCTTTTACAAGGCTCAAGAGCTTTTCGTCAGTTCCCTGTCAGCACCCAGCGTCGCGATATAACCAAAAAGTCCTTCTTAGGACTAGGTTGAAAGTGACGTGACTAGGCATCCCGAGATGGCCTAGTCGAATCCACTACTCAACAAACAAAACAAACATTCATTGTTGTCAGCCATTTATATGTGTGCTAGTGACTTAAATTATGTGACTTTTTGCAGTGTGACTAAATAATGTGACTTTTTACAGTGTGACTAAATAATGTGACTTTTTGCAGTGACGTTGTCTATGGGAAATGACATCAATGGAGATTCGGCAGAACAAAAGTAGAACTTCTATCTCGCCCGTGTGTTGCCAGGGCCCGAAAGGGGAGCAAAGAATAGCAACACTGTTTACCTTCCACGCATGTCGTAAAAGGCGACTAATGAGGTTATGGGATGGAGATGGCTGTCCCATCCCATATAGGGTCAATGACCCAAAGACATGCTGAAGTCGGATGTGTCAGGCCGAATGGCGCAGACATCGCAGCAATGCTGTAAACCATAATACAACGCATTCCGTTCTCCGGACTACATCCTGCTAATCAGAAGGAGTTTGAGAACGAACGCAGAAGAAGTAGAACTTCTATCTTTGATGATACATTCTGTCAAGTACCTGTTTCGCTTGTAAAAAGAATTTTGCAACAAAACACCTTACACAGCTCACGTTTATTTTATTAGTGATAAAACAATACAAAATGGTATATGCCATTAGCATAATACTTTATTATCATAATTACATTTTTTGCTAATAATTTTTATTTTGGAATTACTTAGGCATATGTACACAATTTCTGTCTTTTAATTTAAAGCTCCTGTCGCCATTTTCAGATGTCATCTTTGGTGAGTTGGTGTCTGCTGCTGCAATGGTATTGTCACTGTTTCTTTCTCGTCCAAAATCAAACTCTTTTTGTGGAACAGAAATCTGATGTTCTGGATAGTTTTTATTATCGGGTTATCTTTGGTCACAGAGTCATGAGAACTGGAGATATGTTGTTTCTCGTTTTCCTGTGTGAAACTGGCGGCTTGATACGATCTTGTGGATTGACTCATCACGTCTCTATTTCTGTGATAAAATATTTCACATGAATAAATGCATTAACTGTTTCTATGAGATGACACCATATGTAAAGTATCAATACTTTACCTTCTTCTACCAGACATATTTATAGAAAGTTGTTCTCATTGCTGCTTCTTCTACCAGACATATTTATAGAACGTTGTTTTCATTGCTGCTTCTTCTGAATCATTCTCAAACTTCTTCAGATTAGCTAGATGGAGTATAGATAATGGAATGCCTACTGTCATTATTTACAGCTTAGGTGGGATATCTGCAAGTTTCAGCCTGACACCTTCGACGTTAGCATGGCGTCTGGGTCACTTTGACCCTATATGGGATGGGACAGCCAACTCCATTCCAAAATCTCCGTAGTCACTTCTTACGACATGAGTGGAAGGTAAACAATGTGTATATTCTTTACTCCCATTTCGTGCCGCAGCAACACACGGGCGTTCTCACTGCTACTCTGTTCGTGACCATTGGAGATCTCCATGGCGTAGTTGATAAGTCGTTCGCTTTGTTCTTAATAGATCACGGGTTGAAATACAACTCGCGATGTCTTGTTTATACGGTGGATACTTTTTTTGAGATTATCGCTTAAAGCTACAGAGTTACGTGCTATGAGCGGTATTCTCGACAGGCTACTCGTGCAGCTTCTTTGAGAGGGACGGAGTACATACGGTACAACCCGAGTACATGAAGTCATTCCTTTGAGCCCCTCTTTTTTTTTACGTTACCACCGACAATATAAGACATGTGGGGTGCAAAGGGAACGCATTGCTCTAGGCGGACCCAGGGTTAGCAGATAACCAAGATCCCAAATGTACCTCCACGCGGTGCACCCTGGAAACAGAAATACAGCAGCTCGTGCTGATTCTGGCCAAACCTTTTGGGGATCGTGTCCGAGAATGTGGAGGTAGCAGATGGAAAGAGATTTGACTGCACAAAAGACAGACACCACCAGCAGCACCACATATAGCGACACTGTCGACATACAGTGAAGCTAGTCAGTCCAGTCCGATCATTGGAGGGGCGGCCAATGTAAAATGCACGTAAAGGTAAATGCATGGCGAGAGACAAATATATTTCATACAGAGTACAATGAAACAATGAAAGGGCAGAACAGCGCTAGAGGGCAGCGCGAACTGCAAATAGAAAGTGAAAAGTCCCTAGGAAAGGGGAACTACAAGCTCCGTCAGCTCGAGACGGGCTTCTAGTTACCAGAGTTCCTTACAGGCAGAGACCCAGACCCATCCATTGGCGTTTGGTAAAGCAAGAAGACCCAACTCTAATGTCGAGCCTTCCTAAACCGGAAATATGCTTGCAAAGAGAAAGGATTCTGTACCCGATGGGCTTAGGCAAAAAAGGGTCAACGATGGTAGTCCTGGCCCAACTCTACTGTCAAGGTTTCCTATACCGGAAGTACACTTGCAGAGAGAAAGGGTTCCGTACTCGATTCGCTCAGGCACAAAAGGGACACCGATTTAGCCCTGGCCCAACTCTACTGTCAGGTTTTCCTACACCGGAAATACACTTGAAGATAGAAATGGTTCAGTACCTGATGGGCTCAGGCGCTATTGGGACAAGGACGCCCAGCTCGAGAACGCCTTGCTCTCAAACGCGTGGTGTGAGACTCGAACTTGGACAAGGGGTACACGATGTCGGTGAATGACACCTCGGCTAAGAGGGCGAAAGAGCCAGGGTCCAACTCCTCTGTTGAGTTCTTCCCCTTAAGGAACCAGGCTCACGGATGAGAAACGGTTCGGTACCCAATGGGCACAGGCACAGCACGTCCAATTACACGAGGCAAGTTCATAGACAGTGGAACACCTCGTTCGAGTCAGACGAGAGCAAAACATCGTTTGGGCGAAGAGTCTCCACTACGCGTGCCTGGAGACAGATATAGAGGCTGTCACAGGCTAAGGGTAGCCCACCCGAATTGTCAAGGCATGCCGAAATCGGGTGTGCTAGGCCTACAAGGCGCATAACGGTGGCACAACGTAATCACGCTCCCGGCGGAAATCGCACGGATATCCGTGATGGTTACAATGGAGCGAACGAAAAACAAACAAACAAACAAACAATAAGACATGTAACTAAATTGAGAATCATCTTTGTGACATGACGTATTTGACTGATTCCGTGAGTTTAATTGGCTGTAGACACACGGTATGCACAACTTCATCAATGAACATCAAGAAAACAGTCTAATGCATCTCATCAGGATTACACCTGGTCAACCAGCAGGATTGTATAATTGACGACAGACGCACATTGTAAGTCTCGGTTATGTGCAAGCTATCTTCCTGTTTCATATTCTAAAGGTCTTCGATATCTCATGCCGATCTCATTGTCTTATGCAATATCTTTCTCTTTTTCCTCCAATCTTTCCCATCATGATTAATCGTTGGATAATCTTTCTAATCGACTTTGATAACAGAAAAATTAAAGTTTAAGACTATCTATCAATCAAGTGCCATGTCAAATGGCGTAGGCGATCATGTTTTTCCTCGACTCTCTGTCTCTTGTGTTGTCAATAAGCTCAGTTGGTGAACTTCTACCGTATCACAATACTAGTCCGTCCAGCAACTTTTCTCTTTGTCTATCCCTATCTCTTCTCCCCCCGATCTTTCCAGTGGTTATTAAGTGTTCCAGCTGTGTTGTTCTCAGTACATGCCATAGAAATCTTGACTGTCTGCCCCTAATGTTTGATATGATTGATTTTTTTACGCCAGCATCAATGGGTACCTCTGCATTAGTTTACTTAGTTGTCCATAGTATTTTCATCATTCTTCTCAGAAAACCACATCTATGAAGCCTCTAATTCACTTTGAATTTTATAGTTTACAGTGCATGCTTCACATCCATAAAAAAGACTATCTGACTTAACATAAATAGAGACAAAATTATTGGTTATGACCCAACGCCACTGCAACCGACTCAGTACAAAATTCTATATCTCTCATATTGGCTATATGTTCTGACAGTTACTTGCTCTATTGTTAAACATATTATTTGCTATTATTTTTTGTTTTGTCTGTATTCTATTTCTGATATTTCTCTTTGATACACCACGGTTCATGTCGTTCTGTCCCCATGAATCCATTTCATTGCCTTATATTTCGCTTGTACACATTCTTGTACTGAAAAACAAGTTACTCTTGAAATCCATACATCAAGTGTAAGTCTATGTGGTTGGCTGCTGGTCCAACGATCCATGTGTTCATGTCCTTTGACCATATACCATTGTGTTATATATGCATGTGTTTGTGAGCTACATTTTGTTTCATATAGGATGATTCATTTACTTGACTCTGCAGAGAGAAACATTTTCCTAATACTCTTCAGTATCATCCAGCGGATGGATATTAAAAAGGATGGAAGTCGACAGATTCGTAAGGAAGAGTGCACAACCGATACTCTGCAGTCAGTCTTCACAGAGGGGGTCCTTTGATATTATGCCATAGTCGTCCTCCTTGTATGTTGTATTCTCAATCATAATACAACGCGGTGTGGTCAAAGACGGAACACGTGTCGACTAAAGTTGCGAGGCGAGTAGGTACCATCTGCGAAGATCCAGCTTAAATCCAGTTAGCTGTAATATGATTTTCCCCAATCATAGCAGTCTTCATACATTAAGTATGGACAATACTTGGATAATATCTGAGTTTTTTTAAAATTCATTATCTCAGTGTTGATTATTCTAATAATAATAGAAGTAGAGACCAGGAAGGGGGAAGATCCGGACTGGCATATAGACCAAAGAAACAAGTGATAGTAGCTAATTTAGGGGTTGCATCTCTAAGAAAACATACGGTGGTGCAAGCGGACATGTGATTCCTTACACATACTGTGAAAGACTGTGGATCAGATTGGTCGTATGAGCCACATCCATCATCGCCATGGATTGTTGATTATATTAATTTTAGCCCAACAATAATAGTATGATCTGAAAAACGGAAAGGTACCTACTAATAATAATAGGAACAATAAAATGATTTTTCTACCCACACTTTCTAGCAGCGTAACACAATAGTTGAAATAAAACTCGTAGGAATATAAAAGAACTTCGCCTAATGTTTATATATCTACACGACTGGCCTGTTTCGTGAAAACACAAAGTCCATATCATAGCCTGGTCTGTCTAGAAAGTCGTGGGTTTACCCGCTTTATGTGTGATTCTTAGTACTAAATGTAATAATGTGATTTCCGTGGGAGTTGTGAATTGAAGAGTTTGACACCACAACTAAAACCTCAACCATGCAGTGAACATTGCCTCAACCATGCAGTAAACATCGCGTCAACCATGGACTGAACATCGCCTCAACGATGCAGTTTACATCGCCTCAAACATGCAGTGAACATCGCCTCAACCATGAAGTGAACATCGCCTCAACCATGCAGTGAACATCGCCTCAACCATGCAGTGAACATCGCCTCAACCATGCAGTGAACATCGCTTTTGAACTAACGCTCAATTTTTAGAAACAGGACATGGCGGTGCTATGATGCAGAGAGGCGGCGCATCAAGCGGCACACATATAAATACATTGTCAGTGGCAGCATTTCGAAAAAAATTCGTTTAAGAGGGGCGGCATTTCAAAGACTCGCATCCTACTGAGAAAATCTACTGTACGGTCCTGTTTAGGTATCACATACATAATCTTCATGTCAGCTCAATCTTCATGTCAACTCAATCTTCATGTCAACTCAATCTTCATGTCAGCTCAATCTTCATGTCAACTCAAATCTTCATGTCAACTCAATCTTCATGTCAACTCAATCTTCATGTCAGCTCAATCTTCATGTCAGCTCAATCTTCATGTCAACTCAATCTTCATGTCAACTCAATCTTCATGTCAACTCAATCTTCATGTCAGCTCAATCTTCATGTCAACTCAATCTTCATGTCAACTCAAATCTTCATGTCAACAATCATCATGTCAACTCAAATCTTCATGTCAACAATCATGTCAACTCAATCTTCATGTCAACTCAATATTCGTGTCAACTCAATCTGCGTGTCAACTCAAATCTTCATGTCAACAATCATCATGTCAACTCAATCATCATGTCAACTCAATCATCATGTCAACTCAATCATCATGTCAACTCAATCTTCATGTCAACTCAATCTTCATGTCAGCTCAATCTTCATGTCAACTCAATCATCATGTCAACTCAAATCTTCATGTCAACAATCATGTCAACTCAATCTTCATGTCAACTCTTCTTCTTCTTCAGCGTACATTCTCAAACTCCTGCTGAATTTCTCTTGTAGCAGGACCATGGTCCTATTACATTTTCAGCAGGATGTAGTCCAGATAATGGAAATGCGTTGTGTCGCCGTTTTATTTGCGCCAATGGCCCGACACATCAGTCTTCGGCAGGATGTCAACTCAATATTCGTGTCAACTCAATCTTCGTGTCAACTCAAATATTCATGTCAACAATCATCATGTCAACTCAATCATCATGTCAGCTCAATCATCATGTCAACTCAATCTTCATGTCAACTCAATCTTCATGTCAACTCAATCTTCGTGTCAACTCAATCATCATGTCAACTCAATCATCATGTCAACTCAATCTTCGTGTCAGCTCAATCTTCATGTCAACTCAATCTTCATGTCAACTCAAATCTTCATGTCAACAATCATCATGTCAACTCAAATCTTCATGTCAACAATCATGTCAACTCAATCTTCATGTCAACTCAATATTCGTGTCAACTCAATCTGCGTGTCAACTCAAATCTTCATGTAAACAATCATCATGTCAACTCAATCATCATGTCAACTCAATCATCATGTCAACTCAATATTCATGCCAACTCAATCACCATGTCAACTCAATCTTCATGTCAACTCCATCTTCACGTCAACTCAATCTTCACGTCAACTCAATCTTCATGTCAACTCAATCATCATGTCAACTCAATCTTCATGTCAACTCAATCTTCATGCCAACTCAATAATCATGTCAACTCAATCTTCATGTCAACTCCATCTTCACGTCAACTCAATCTTCATGTCAACTCAATCTTCATGTCAACTCAATCTTCATGTCAACTCAATCATCATGCAACATTGTGCTATCAGAGTCAAAGTGGCAATCTGGATAAAGAACAAGAGAGAAGGCTCACTGCATTCGTCATGCGATGTTCAAGAAAAGCAGCAAACATAAAAGGAAGAGTTCACGTGAAAAATTACAAGATTTGTCCAAACACGGCCATGCTATCAAATACATTGATATATTTGACTATCAACAGAGACTTACATTGTTGGGAAATTAAAGAGAATAAGCCCCAATGGCAAGTAACAAGAGCATACAACATTAGAGTTGAAACACTAAGATGCAGGGAAAAAAACTACGGAACAGGTGGAACGAAGAAGTTACCGATTTACTTCGACATCATAGAATCACTGCATATCACATGATATAGCACGAAAACATTTCATTTAAGCCTGCGATGCCTAACAGCAAAAGTAGGGATACGGACAAAAGAAGAGAGAAGCCAACAGCATTGCCAGCGCAATGCAAACTGCACGACTTATCTATCAGACCTAGAGCTAGTTCACGCGAGTTAGAATTTAATAGACTATCTCACTAACTCCCCTACCACAGAAGCCGTCTAAATATTCACTGCAATTGAAAAAAAAAAATGTGAAACATAAGGAGGGAAAAATGTAATTAAAGCATAAGAGGAACAAATAAAAACTTACTAATACACCGGAGAGCTTCATGAACAGTAATTACCTGTCTCTGTCACCTTTGCACCATGTGACACGACTAATTATGTATACCCAGGGGTCCAAGATCTGGTTAAAACATGCCATGCGAAGAGCCCAAAGATCCAGTGTGTCATCAAGTCCCCCTTCAATCAACTCTAGATTTGCGTTCAATATCTGGTTCATGATTACTCGAACCTACAGCAGAGATCAATCAGTCATCAAAGTTAACAGTGTTTGAAAGTTGTATATGTGTAGTCATGGGTGTTTGAAAGTTGTATATGTGTAGTCATGTGTGTTTGAAAGTTGTATATGTGTAGTCATGGGTGTTTGAAAGTTGTATATGTGTAGTCATGGGTGTTTGAAAGTTGTATATGTGTAGTCATGGGTGTTTGAAAGTTGTATATGTGTAGTCATGGGTGTTTGAAAGTTGTATATGTGTAGTCATGGGTGTTTGAAAGTTGTATATGTGTAGTCATGGGTGTTTGAAAGTTGTATATGTGTAGTCATGAGTGTTTGAAAGTTGTATATGTGTAGTCATGGGTGTTTGAAAGTTGTATATGTGTAGTCATGTGTGTTTGAAAGTTGTATATGTGTAGTCATGTGTGTTTGAAAGTTTGTGTTTGGGATATCCATAATATGATGATGATCAATTGTGGATGGTAGACGATGATGATGATGAATTGTGGATGGTAGACGATGATGATGATGGCGATGATGCTGCTGTTGATGGTAATGAATATTATTGTGATTTATGCTGGAGGCGGTGACAATGTTGATGAATAAGTTTGAAGATGTTCCGCATGGCATCGAAAATTGACTCTATTGTACAATTGTTTGGATACACATGGCGCCTGCCGAGAGTACCACTACTAGCACGTAACTCCGTAGCTTCAAGCAATAATTCCCAGGAGATGACATGCCCTTTGAAAACAAAACATTGCGAGAGGGATACAAATTCAAGGTTATATCTATCAACATGTACACATTATACCAAAGTTTCGCAGAATATTCCCTCATTTACCTTTAGTACATAATTTACATTTAGTACATAATTTACCTTTAGTACATAATTTACTTTTAGTACATAATTTACCTTTAGTACATAATTTATTTTAGTACATAATTTACTTTAAGTACATAATTTATTTTAGTACATAATTTACATTTAGTACATAATTTACATTTAGTACATAATTTACCTTTAGTACATAATTTACCTTTAGTACATAATTTACTTTTAGTACATAATTTACCTTTAGTACATAATTTATTTTAGTACATAATTTACCTTTAGTACATAATTTATTTTAGTACATAATTTACCTTTAGTACATAATTTATCTTTAGTACATAATTTATCTTTAGTACATAATTTATCTTTAGTACATAATTTATCTTTAGTACATAATTTACCTTTAGTACATAATTTACTTTTAGTACATAATTTACCTTTAGTACATAATTTATTTTAGTACATAATTTACCTTTAGTACATAATTTATTTTAGTACATAATTTACCTTTAGTACATAATTTATCTTTAGTACATAATTTATCTTTAGTACATAATTTATCTTTAGTACATAATTTATCTTTAGTACATAATTTATTTTAGTACATAATTTACCTTTAGTACATAATTTATTTTAGTACATAATTTACCTTTAGTACATAATTTATTTTAGTACATAATTTACCTTTAGTACATAATTTATCTTTAGTACATAATTTATCTTTAGTACATAATTTATCTTTAGTACATAATTTATCTTTAGTACATAATTTATTTTAGTACATAATTTATTTTAGTACATAATTTACCTTTAGTACATAATTTATTTTAGTACATAATTTATCTTTAGTACATAATTTATTTTAGTACATAATTTACCTTTAGTACATAATTTACCTTTAGTAAATAATTTATTTTAGTACATAATTTATTTTAGTACATAATTTACCTTTAGTACATAATTTATTTTAGTACATAATTTACCTTTAGTACATAATTTATTTTAGTACATAATTTATCTTTAGTACATAATTTATCTTTAGTACATAATTTATCATTAGTACATAATTTATCTTTAGTACATAATTTACATTTAGTACATAATTTATTTTAGTACATAATTTATCTTTAGTACATAATTTATCTTTAGTACATAATTTATTTTAGTACATAATTTATCTTTAGTACATAATTTATCTTTAGTACATAATTTATCATTAGTACATAATTTATCTTTAGTACATAATTTATCTTTAGTACATAATTTATTTTAGTACATAATTTATCTTTAGTACATAATTTATTTTAGTACATAATTTATTTTAGTACATAATTTATCTTTAGTACATAATTTATCTTTAGTACATAATTTATCTTTAGTACATAATTTATTTTAGTACATAATTTATCTTTAGTACATAATTTATTTTAGTACATAATTTATTTTAGTACATAATTTATCTTTAGTACATAATTTATTTTAGTACATAATTTATCTTTAGTACATAATTTATCTTTAGTACATAATTTGCCTTTAGTACATAATTTATCTTTAGTACATAATTTGCCTTTTAGTAAAGGACATTTTATACAAAAATTTGTATGATAAAGAAGTAAAGGGGTTTTTATGGTCTGAAATCTAGAATAATCAATATATGCGTTGACATGTATGATGTGTCAGTCTGTGTGTTGACATGTATGATGTGTCAGTCTGTGCGTTGACATGTATGATGTGTCAGTCTGTGCGTTGACATGTATGATGTGTCAATCTGTGCGTTGACATGTATGATGTGTCAATCTGTCCGTTGACATGTATGATTTGTCAAATAAGGAAGTTAACTTAGTATTCTTCTTCTTTTTCAACATTCATTCTCAAACTTTCTCTGGATCTCTCTTGTAGCAAGACAAAGGTCCTACTAAATTTCCAGCAGAATATACCCATTAACAGGACATAATCTGGATAACGATACTCGTTGCGTCGTTGTTCACAGATTAACTGTGATATGTGCATATTTCACTCCATACTATCCTACCATTATAGAAGTCGTGGTTTACTTTGACATTCTTAACTCGCTTCCAATCCTTCTTTGTCGTTCTTAGTCCCCTCTTACGACATGCATGTTAAATCATAATGGTGCTATTCTTTGCTTCCTATTCGGACCTGGTAGGTAACACAGGGCCAAAAGTCTGCTTATAATTTTTTTCAGCGTTTCATTTATACTTCATCTGAAATTTTTGTTTCCTTGTTGAGTCCAGTATTGTACATATTTGGCTACACTGGATATTTATTGAATATGTGATTTATTTCGAATTCACGTTTTTAGTAGTTAGTTGTGGTGTGTGTCCGTCATGAGTTTTCGCATGGCCCACGACTGTAGAAGACCTCTGTACAGAATTAATTACGACTTGATTCGTTACGTTTTTTATTATTATCGTGCTATTAGTTGGTACGACAATAATAAAAAAACGTAATGAATGAAGTCTTAATTAATTCTGTGCAGAAGTCTTATAAGAACTACTCATAACGGGTACTGCAGTATCACTTCAAATTATGCAACGGGTACATAAGTATCACTTCAAATTATGCAACGGGTACACAAGTATCACTTCAAATTATGCAACGGGTACTTCAGTATCACTTCAAATTATGCAACGGGTACATAAGTATCACTTCAAATTATGCAACGGGTACACAAGTATCACTTCAAATTATGCAACGGGTACTTCAGTATCACTTCAAATTATGCAACGGGTACATAAGTATCACTTCAAATTATGCAACGGGTACACAAGTATCACTTCAAATTATGCAACGGGTACTTCAGTATCACTTCAAATTATGGTTCAGTTCGGTGAAATAACTATAATGGACTGTCTGCATAGTACATCAACAATTTTTGACTCTTTGTCAATACTCTGTCAAGACTTCAGTTTGCCACCACTTTTCTTAATTGTGTAAATAATCCCCCCCCCCCCCAAACATATTCAAATTCAACCAATTTAATTGTTATATTTTAAAAACTTATTGACGTCAACTTTTGCCCCCCTCCCCCAATTGTTGATGTAACATTTATTTATAACATCCCCTTATGAAATTGACCTGGTTCTTAATGAATAGTATAAAATAAAAATGTCCTACCATTAATGGTGCGTAACAAACTGTGAAGACAATAGTTATAGCCATTAGAAAAATGACCATTCGCTTTTCGCTATCTGGTCCTCTTCTGTCACGGTTGAGGGAAAATTTGTCTGACGACCTCACGCTGCTGAGTCTGCTTCTGCGCATGCGCCATAAATGCTGCATGACGTAGATATTCAGAATGATGGTAATGAGAATGGCTAGAAGTCCGGCTCCGGCGTAGAAGTAGCTGAAGATCTGTCCTTCTGGATAGAATAAAACATTATATTAATAGAATAAGTTATTATAGTTCTAGTAGTAGCCAACTTCCCGTCTTTCCAGATGATAGTAGTATTGTTATCCTATAAGAAATATAATCTACGATTCATGTTAACGATGAATGTGACTCACAAGACCATTCTGAGCCGCAAATAGTCTGCTACAGTATGTACAACAGGGTTATTCAACTATATTTACTCGGGGGCCAAAATGTAGAAAATGGGGATCATCATGGGCAAGATTTTTTTTAAAAAAACACATTCAATGATATTATACATTTAGTTTTTTTATAACGTTATTTCACTGTTTTAGCAATGATTCGCGGGCCATGTACTAGGCCTCCACGGGCCGGATTTGGCCCGTGGGCCGCCAATTGAATAGCCCTGATGTACAAAGAATCACAGGCTCATTGTACCGTTGTGTACCTTCTTAGATGTGTAGCATTAACTGACTGCTATCACTTTCTCCTTCGTCTGTATACCATTCCGGAACTTTCTACTACATACAAGACGATTCATGGCTTCATAGCTCATGATTATATATCAATGCCTTTATCATGCATATCACGTTTGTATACGACTTTGTGCCGAAGTATAGCTCGACCGTAAAATCTTTCCCCAGACTGTAATTCTCAATAAAGTTGATCATTCGGTTTTCCGTCATCTTTCATCCTCACGGTGAGTCTCAAACACTTGAGTCAACTGTTATAGTGGTGAACAGTCCTAACCACTTGAGTCAACTGTTATAGTGGTGAACAGTCCCAACCATTTGAGTCAACTGTTATAGTGGTGAACACATAAAAAAATTGTTTACATAGGGGATTCAGCATAAAAAACAGCATTGCAACGGCTAAGCAATTTGGCAAAGAATAGTGTTCTGTCGTGTTCTGTGAATACAATAGACTAATTGTTTCACTGTGTTATATCGTGTGAAACATATCCATAACTTTTTACTTATTGTGTTCAATTGCATGAATCATATATACTTACATTGGTCTGGTCTTGTGTGTCGTTGCGAAATACTTCACTACTTTTACTGAATGATTGCATGTCCACCAATCCCATTGACTATTATTTTCTCTCCTTGCAGACCCACAGTTAAGGGAGTGGGTTGGGGAGTTAAAACACCACTCTTTGCAAATCTAATATGAATATGACTGCTGGAACATAGCCAAAAGGAGGATAAAAACTTCTCCCATGGCATATTTCACCAAAAAAAGTCTTCAAATTATAACTTCAAATACTGGAATTTATTGCATGAAAACTTTTTAAAAAATCTTTTACGGTAAACCCCCATCACCTAAAGGTAATTATATCTACGACCCTGTCTCCTTGATGTGTTGTAATGTAATGTATATTTTTCTATTTTACTGTGTTGTATTGTAATTTACAGTTTCCTATTTTATTGTGTTGTATTGTATGTACAGTTTCATATTTTACTGTGTTGTATTGTAATGTAAAGTATTATATTTTACTGTGTTGTATATATTTCTATTTTACTGTGCGGTGTTAATGTACTGTGTCCTATGTTACTGTTGTATTGTAATGTACAGTTTCATATTTTACTGTGTTGTATTGTAATGTACAGTATAGGCCAGTGTTTCCCAACCTTTTTTTCACCATGCCACATCTAAGTTTTACAAACAATTCTGATGCCTCCCTATTTAACATATACATATTATTTTTATATTTAAATATTCAATTATCCCCCCCCCCTCTTTTACTCACACCCCCGAATCCCCCCCGAACAATATCCCCCCCCCCCCGTTGGGCGTAGGTACCACATTGGGAAATACTGGTATAGACTTTCCTATTTTGCTAGGTTATATTGATTTTATTTAGTAAAATGGTGGAAATACAATAGCTAATAAATCTAATCTAGAGATCCTCAGACTATTCGGGAGTAAAGAGACAAATTGTCGCAAAAGTTTGAGGCAACCTCAAAACGTTATAGGGAATGTGATGAGAAGAGCAAGGCTTGAATATTTAGGACTCGCTGAAGATGGATGTGTGAGGCCATTGGCGCAAATAAAACGGCGACACATCGCATTTCCATTTTCTGAACTACATCCTGCTAGAAATCTAGAAATCTAATTGGACCATTGCCCTGCTACAAGAGAGATCCAGAGGGAGTTTGAGAATGAACCCTGAAGACAACTAATATTTAGTAATCACCGGAAAGATCACAAGGAGAAGAAACCAATAGAGAGAAGCTACTGGATAGGTTACCGGCATGAAACAGTGTCACCAATGAAATTTACACATCAATACAAGAGACATAAATGACTTGTCTATGTAGAATCCTCAGAGTAACAATAAGATATAAAATCAGAAACGAAAGCATCAGAAGACTAACAGACACAATGCCAATCTTGGATTACATCAGAAGACAACAGATTATGTGGTTTTCACATGCTTCAGACTACCATCAGACAGTGTCCTTCAAAAAGCATAATTATACTGGCCTGATTGTTACAAAGCCAGGGGCAGACCACACAAACGATGGATTACAACAGGGTTATTCAATTGGCGACCCACGGAACAAATCCAGCCCGCGGAAGCCTAGCAAGTGGCCCGCGGATCATTGCTAAAACTGAAATCAAGTTATTAAAAAAAAAACACCTCTGGCCCGCGATGTTCCCCATTTTCTACATTTTGGCCCCCGAGTAAATATAATTGAAGAGCCCTGGATTACAGAAATAAGGAAATCCACGAAACAAACATATATGAAGCACACACAAAAAAACCGTCTACAGAGAACTCTTTTACCCCTGACGCTGAAAGTCACAAAGAAGTATAGAGCGAAGAGAAAGACGAACAAGAGACACAAGAGAGAGAGTTCTGTAGAAACACGTTCACATGCATCACTCGATATGGCATCACATACATCACTCGATATGGCACTTAATTGAGTGATTCATATAATGATAGCTTGTAGAAAACCTATTTCTCTCTCTCTCCCGCTCTCTCTCTCTCTCTACCTTAAAATATTGTACAGTATTACTTCTTCTTCTTCAGCGTTCACTCACATATAACCACAGCGAATATATCATGTGATTTCCGTCGGGGAGCGTGAAGTACGTTGTGCTGCAGGTTCCACAGTAGAACCGTATTATTTGCACCTCGGTTGGCCACTCTGTTGTCTGTACGTCCGAGGTCCAGCACATCCGTTTTCGTCATTCCTTTATTTCGGGTTTGGTCCCTAGTACAGTATTACAACACTAACGAAGTTTTAATATTACTACTCATGGGCCTCCTAATAGCAACCCATATCACCGCCAATAACCTTCATCTATCTAATCTAAATCTAAATCTAAATATAAATATAAATATAAATCTAAATCTAAATCCTAATCTAATCTAATCTAATCTAATCTAATCTAAATCTAATCTAATCTAAATCTAATCTAATCTAAATCTAATCTAAATCTAAATCTAAATCTAATCTAATCTAATCTAATCTAATCTAATCTAATCTATCTAATCTATCTATCTATCTATCTATCTATCTATCTATCTATCTATCTATCTATCTATCTATCTATCTATCTATCTATCTATCTATCTATCTATCTATCTATACGCTGTGGTCCTTGTTTTTCCTGCGGCGTCACGAATAGAAGAATTTTCTGGAGATGGCCTTCTTGTGTGCTGTTTATAAGCTTGTTCCCGTGGCTTCTTTGATTTCTGTGGTCCATCTTTTACATGGTCTGCCTCTGGCTTTATAGCCGTGCCGTTATTCTGCCGTCGCTGTTATATGCATCTGAATCCTCTCATGTATATGATACCCATGCAAGACAGCTTAATTCTTTTCATCTGCAATGCATGATACAGTTTTTTGGTGTTTGATGGCAGAATCACATCCCTGACACGGAGATACTCGAAAAGTCCAAGATGGAAAGCATCTACGTTTTGTTGAT
The DNA here is from genome assembly GCA_034231615.1 of Meghimatium bilineatum. Taxonomy (NCBI): domain Eukaryota; kingdom Metazoa; phylum Mollusca; class Gastropoda; order Stylommatophora; family Philomycidae; genus Meghimatium; species Meghimatium bilineatum. The sequence continues at coordinate 47,110,710 of CM067316.1, forward strand.
CAGGACTCCAGTCACGTCGTTCGCATCTCAAACGAGCGTCTTCTAAAGAGACTACTCTATAGTGAACTGTGTATGTGAACTTTTAAATGTGGGCCAGAAAAAAAACGTTTCAATGATTATTTGAAGACACCACTAAAGCACTGCATGATTGACCGAAGCTCTTTGGAAGCAACCCTTCTCGCTTATCAAGACTGGAATTGTCAGATCAATGCAGAAATGAAACGTTTGAACAGCGTAGAACACTGCAGAAGATCTGAAAGAGACACACGCGAAAGGAGAGATCATACTTATTTCGCGCATCTCAAGATCTAGTACATTCCTGCTAACACGCCAACAAATCTTTCAATCCTTCTTCTTCTTCTGCGATCGTTCTCAAACTCCTGCAGATTAGCAGGATGTAGTCCGGAGAACGGAATGCGCTGTGTCATGGTTTACAGCATTGTTACGATATCTGCACCTTTCGGCCTGACACATCCGACTTTAGCATGGCTTTGGGTCACTGACCCTATATGGAGTGTGACAGCCAACTCCATTTCATAACCTCCTAAATAGCCTTTTACGACATGCGTAGAAGGTAAACAGTGTTGCTATTCTTTGCTCCCCTTTCGTGCCCCGGCAACACACGGGCGCTTTCAATCCTTTTTGGACTCATCAGCCATCAGAGGACTCACAAACAATCAAACCTAACCTGTCGTTTTTTTTTAATGTCACGTTCATCTTCGTTTGCGAAGGAGGAACATGATTGTTACATATAAATACCTTACAGCTAATCATGACTCATGAATGATGTGATGTCGACACGATGCAGACACGAGCAACCGCTTACCAATAGTTTTACTCCTGTAATCAAAGAAGCACCAAGTACCTGGCCATGGTTCGATGTTTCTGCCCATGCCAAAAATTGGAAGCAGAGCAATCAAGGTAGATAATCCCCAGACTATCAAGATACAACAGTTGACTGTTAGCGGCTTCACAATTCTGCTGTACTAAAGAAAAATCAAGAAACATTAGAAGTTTATTGAGAAATACATCCATTAAAAAAAAAAAGTCAGAAGCATTTGTCAAGTAAAAAGATATGATAATTACTTTGAAATGTTTAGCATACCTGTTTCTGTTGTGTAGGGGATATTGAGTCATTCTCACATTTTTAATACTCGCTAATTAGCTCTGGATTTGAGAGCAGCGCAAGTATAACACTGACAGTATTACTGAAAGTTGATACGCTGTCTTCTTCTATCCAGAGATACGAGTTTTCACTCTTAGGCAGCCTTTGCCAATCTGTAAAATTAGCATATTTTCTGTAGTTGCGATAGACTCCCATATACAGTTTTTAGATAAATTTACATGGTGGAGATGCACTTATCTAGCTTGCTGTAGTCATATTCACTCAAATAGGACACGATACACTGTTTCATATGGGTGATTGCAAGTTCTATGTTAGGTGGGCTAGTTCAGTTTCATATGGGTGATTGCAAGTTCTATGTTAGGTGGGCTAGTTGAGGGTTTTATGGGTGATTGCAAGTTCTATATTAGGTGGACTAGTTGAGGGTTTTATTGGTGATTGCAAGTTTTATGTTAGGTGGACTAGTTGAGGGTTTTATGGGTGATTGCAAGTTTTATGTTAGGTGGGCTAGTTGAGGGTTTTATGGGTGATTGCAAGTTCTATATTAGGTGGACTAGTTGAGGGTTTTATTGGTGATTGCAAGTTCTATGTTAGGTGGACTAGTTGAGGGTTTTATGGGTGATTGCAAGTTCTATGTTAGGTGGACTAGTTGAGGGTTTTATGGGTGATTGCAAGTTCTATGTTAGGTGGACTAGTTGAGGGTTTTATGGGTGATTGCAAGTTCTATGTTAGGTGGACTAGTTGAGGGTTTTATGGGTGATTGCAAGTTCTATGTTAGGTGGACTAGTTGAGGGTTTTATGAGTGATTGCAAGTTCTATGTTAGGTGTACTAGTTGAGGGTTTTATGGGTGATTGCAAGTTCTATGTTAGGTGGACTAGTTGAGGGTTTTATGAGTGATTGCAAGTTCTATGTTAGGTGTACTAGTTGAGGGTTTTATGGGTGATTGCAAGTTCTATATGTGAACTAGTGGGATTTTATCTGTTCAGATGGTAAGTAAACACAATATGTTATTATATTCTGATCTGAAAAAAATGTCCACTGATTTCAGAAAACATGACAGCAAGTTGTTCATGTAGCCGTGTATCTAAGAAAGGAGTGGGTCACGTGATTTCTGGAGAGTAAATCAATATGTGTCAGCCGGTTAAGTCAGATGTATATGTTCTGAGATTGTTTACAAGCTAACTTTCCTTAGAGTCTGCATAATTACTTTTGCAATGTTATAGATCTGAGCCTTGAACAATCACCATTATTCAAGATCCCTTTCAATTACCAATTTGAAAATATGATTTATAATTAAAAGATGCATGATTCTAGTTACTTGTAAAATTAAAAAAACAACTTATTTAAACTTATTCATTTTCCATTGTTACTTGTTGTTACTCTCTTATGTACCTATCTATTCAGTGTTTCAGTAACTCTATTTCATAGTTACTTAGTGATTGTGTTACTCCGTCTTATTCTTTTATGTCCCTAGCTATTCAGTGTCTCTGTAACTCGGTGCTACTCTCTTCCTTAGTTACTGTGTGTTTGTATCACTCTTCGTGTTTTCTTCTGAAATCGTATTCATTTTAAGTTTATTCCCATTAGAACAACCTCGCAATGTCTGCACATTTTTCAACAACATATTTATAAAACACCCCTGTCTCCTGCAATCTACATCTTTACACCATCTATAGAATATGTTCCTACCCCTTAATAACAGAGGGCATGAGATTCCAGAAATTGGGTAAGCAGATGACACTGACATAATATCATGAAGTCTCAAAACATGATTATGTCAGTTAAAGATTAGCAAGGCTCAAAATCTTCTCCAAAAAAAAAAAAAAAAAAAAAAAAAAAAAGGACCTGCATTAGTCATTGAAATAGAACAACTACAAAATGACAAATTTAAATCTCTAGTAAATTAACTCATGAAATTTCTCCAATGCAAGTGATTAGCAATGACCCTAGAAAACATATCACAGATGAAACATCAATGCCTCTTGACTATGACATCCGCAATGGAAAAGACAATATCATTTGAAATGCAATACTAAAGACATTTCCTAACAATCTTTCATGGATAGAAAGACAAACAAACGCAGACGTCTATAGATACCTGAACATATAAGATAAATTGTTGAGGGAAAAGGTTACAGGAAAGAGAACACAATGGATACTATGCTGGATTACTAGATATCGAAGTATGACAATGGTTGAGAATTGACTGTTTACACAAAACTGATTTACATACAAAACGATAGAACAACGATCTACAAAAGCATGTCACATACAAATATAGAAGTCATGTGACGTATTCCTTCCAGAACGTTGTATTCCCTATGAACTCTCTGAATCTCTGTCTTGGGCGATGTGGTATTCATGTTATCTTTAATGTCGTCAGTCCAGCATCTTCTTGGTCTGCCCTTTCTCCTCTTCCCAGGTACTCTTCCCTCCATTATTTGTCTTTCTAAACAGTAGTGTTTCTTTATATGACCAAACAGGCGTAGTTTTCTTTTTGTTATTGTGTTTAGTAACTACCACTCTGGAATTTTCAATGTGTTTATAATATCTGAGTTTCTGATTTTTTCCTTCCATGATATTCTAAGTATCTTTCTGTAGCATTTCAGCTCGAAGACGTTGATCTTTGCCGCTGTTTTACTTAGGGACCATGTTTCACAGCCGTATGTTGCAACCGGAAAAATAAAAGTTCGTAAAATTAGCACAAATATAGAAGACATCAGGACAAAAAAATTTGCCGTGAATTCGTTTCTATATTTAGTAATAGAAGCGGACTAAACCCGGTACTGCTAGATATGATTACATTATTCCCATGAACACGCAAGCCCGTAGACAAAGAAGTAATTTGTGGTGTTCAAAGCCCTCCCTTAGCAACTATAAACATGGCTTTTAGTACTAGGAACCTAGCCAAAATGTTCGTAAAAACTCCTCCCTTAACGATGTATCACAAAAAGTTCCTCAAATTGCCCGTCAAATAGTGTAATTTACTGCAGAAAAACATTTAAAAAACAATTACGGGAAAACCCCGTCCTTAAGGTAATCATAATTGATGATGGTGTTCCTCCTTCGCAAGCGAAGATGAGCATGGCATGAAAAAACCCATTAAATGCGATGGGAAAAATAATTATAGTAATAATAATAATTAAAATTGGTAATTAACTAATTTGGTTTGTGAGTTCGTAGATGCCCGATGAGTCCGATTCGTGCACGGAAAGCTCTATTGCAGTGCATGCAGGAGTACTGAAGATTCGGAGTAGGAGAATTTACGGATTTGTCCTACCGCTTCTTGTTATTGTTCCCGCAGTGTTCTTTCTTTTTAAAATTTCATGATGGCAGCAGTGATCTGGGCGTGCCAGGCTGAACGATCAAGTGCTGTAGTCTCCCAGTAGCTAAGATCAATGCTGCAGTGCTTGAGAGAGCTTTTTAGGTGATCCTTGAAGCGCTTATTCTGCCCCCCCTTTTTTTTTCTTAATCATATCTAGGACTCAGTTAACACAACATTGTGATGTCTGCATGACTTTCTGTCATGTTTCTATATGAATGCTTCAGCAGACAATTTTTCTCATTATTTTATTGCTGTTTCATATATAGAATATTTATACAAAAATTCATGCAATTCCGCGGTCAATTTTCATATCTTCACTCACGAACAGACCATACATCTAATTCTAGAGTTACACAAGTCGTAGTTTATTAACAAACTTTCCATTACAATATCTTAAAAACTATGTAGAAACACCCGTGGACGTGCCAGGAGTGTTATGATAATGACCAACGACTAACAAACTAATTTGTCCACTGTCCTCTTGAACGTTCATTTTCAATTCTAACAGCAAACATCAGTTGCACTCTCGTCTACCATAGACAGCTCATTATTCTGCTGCGGATAGCAACGAAGTCCGAACAATTGCACTCTTGACCTTCACTGCGTGGTTTTGAAAATTAGTAACATTTATTGCGTATTATTTAACATTTTCTTCAAGACCTTACTTGAGGGTAAAGTCGAGGTAGATGGGGGGGGGGGGGGTAGGTAATATGCAGACAGAGATACATGTGGAAGAGAAAAATTACGAGATGGATATTTCACCGTCTAGCAGAGTGTACTACCAAGGCAAAAGCTAGGAGATGTTGGAGGACTGTTACAGCCGATCTTCCTTGCAGAACCACACTTAATAATGATCTAATGCAGCTGTCACAAACCATTTACACTTCATTTTTTCACGCTCTAATTCATATGTGCCAATTGACAAATATACACCCATATTCATTTTAGATTTTTAAAAATGCTTTAATTATTAATTTTCCTACATTTTCTTTGTATACCTTACTGTTTGAATTCCTTAAATTGATTACTGGTAATACATTTTATATGCATTTACTTTATTTTGTCATTATTTCAACTGATGAATGATGAATTATGCATAATCCTGCAATGTGCCACTATTCGCGCATGCGTTGGCTAGCTCTTGTGGACTTATCATTTGAGGAACCCACTTCATAAAGAGCGCATAATGTCTTCTTGGCATCTGGCAAGATGCCACACTCCGCCTGCCAAAGAATGAACATGATTGTGTCTGTATTAAACAACATAAAATAATACACTTAAATTGTACCATTTACCTTAAAAGGATATTTAGTCACCATAAACCTCTCCGCAGCCATCACCAAAACTGTAAAGAGAGTGGCGTTTCCAGCCAAAACTAGTATGAACGAGAAGTAATGGCAGAGTGGCATTCCACCTGAAAGAAGAAAACAAAACATACAATCACTTGGAATTAATTAATTCTAATGTTTCTGTTGTTTAAATGTTTTCAAATTGAGATTCAGGCTGTACAAATTGAGATTCAGCCTGTACAAATTGAGGTTCAGCATGTACACATTAAGAATCAACCTGTACAAAACGAGATTCAGCCTGTACAATTTGAGATTCAGTCTCTACAGATCGAGATTCAACATGTAAAAGCTGAGATTCAGCTGAGATTTGAGGAAATGTGAAATGATCTACATTCGTGTGTTGCCGGGGCCCGAAAAGGGAGCAAAGAATAGCAACACAGTTTACCTTCCACGCATGTCGCAAAAGGAGACTAAGGAGGTTATGGGATGGAGTTGGCTGTCCTATCCCATATAGGGTCAGTGACCCAAAGCTATGCTGAAGTCGGATGTGTCAGGCTGAAAGGCGCAGATATCGCACGTGCTGTAAACTATGACACAACGCATTCCGTTCTCCGAACTACATTCTGCTAATCTGCAGGAGTTTGAGAACGAACGCAGAAGAAGAAGAAAAGATTCAGCATGTACAAATCAAGATCCAGCCTGTACACATCGAGATTCAGCTCGTACACAAATGCATTCCTCCTACAGTTCTATCTATAACTATAACTTCATTTTATATCTTTATTTTTCTTGCCAAAGTCACATGTGTCAGGACATTGGCGCAAATAAGACAGCGACACAACGCATTTTTATCTGGACTACATCCTGCTACAAATTTAGTTGGACAATTGTCCTGCTACGAGTGGGAGTTCGTGAATGAACGCTTACTTACAAACAAACATATCTTCAACTTGTGACTGTATTGAAACCAAGCAGCCATATGGGATGTGTCAATAATGGCTAACATTGATACCAACAATATGGTTGCAGGCGTTCATTCGATCCGATATGTGCACACACAATAGTGGAACATACATTCTATATCTACAGGAAGACCACATCTCTTGAGTAGTAGGTTGAATATTTGCACACATACAATAGTGGAATACTCCTTCTACATTTACACATATACCACATTTCTGAGTAGAGGATTTTTCCCCAAAGTGTAGCGAACCTCTGAGAGTTGGATTCTTCTGAATATGAAAGAAAGCTTTGGGGGAACTCCTTTCCATTACAAGTAGAAACAAGAGCTTCATCGGTCATATAACTTACGGGGATCACAACAAACAAATCGTCACTTTGCTCAATTTTGTTACTTTCATTTTTCATTTTAAAAGTTCCTCTTTGTCTTCAGTCAAATCTTCAACTTCTGTACTTTTGTCTTCAGTCAAATCTTCAACTTCTGTACTTTTGTCTTCAGTCAAATCTTCAACTTCTGTACTTTTGTCTTCAGTCAAATCTTCAACTTCTGTACTTTTGTCTTCAGTCAAATCTTCAACTTCTGTACTTTTGAAAATTCAAGGTAATTCTATATCTGATCAATTTCTAGCTTAACTGGAAATGTTTTCTAATTCTCTGATCAAACTCAATCCTGCCTAAGTGTTGCAAGGTCTGCTAGGAAAGTTATCTAAAGCTACGAACGTGATGGTGATGACCACGTCATCCATGAAGAGAAACACAACTTGCCGTATATCATCGCATTTCCCAACAAGACTTCATGGTTTATTTACTCATTTTTTTACATATAAGTACATAAGTACAGCCGTAACTGTCTGAATTAGAAGACCCATTGACTAATTAGAAAACAGCCTTTTGAAATGACTCATTTGCCCTTGATTTGTATTGGCTGTCGACATAATTATAATTATAATGACCAGTGAAATTCGCGGAGATAATCAAATGAGTCAGTAAGAAAGCTTGATTTCTCATTATTAACCAGTAGGGCTTATATTGTAGACTTCATGATCTTTGATGAAATGTTTCTTCATTAAACTCTTTTAAAAATAAAAAAATACCTAATATGGTTTTGCAGCTTGACTTAACAACTGTAATCGCGTTTCCCAGAAAACATCGTCTCACCAAAGCATCTAACTGACTGTCAATGTAATAGCTTAGAGAACTAACTCTGTACCTCATGCGATTATCCCTAGTAAAATTCATTCAAAAAATGTTCTTGTGAATCAAAACGACAATTGCAGTAACACAGAATTCTAGAAATCCCATTTATTTCTCTGAGCAAAAAGACTGAGAGACACTCTTGTCATTCAGAAATGTGGCACTACCCGACCAACCTGAAAGAAAAAATGTATGGTGATGAAAACATACCATGAGACAGACCACCACCTTTATAAAAAAGATCAATGTGGACGTGTGACTGAACGACGTAAAAAGAAGAAAGCATAAAAAGAATCTCTTCATACTTCTGTGCATGTTCTTCCATCTTTTTCTCATTCTCCTCCATTCTGTCACTTGCTGACACCATCATTGTCTTTTATATTACTCTAACGGCGCACATCAATTAATTATTCACACCTCTTAACCCATTGAAACCATATTAGGTAATGTCCGTTAATTAAATGAACAAAACCATCAATTAATCGCCGTCCAGTGTAAATAATGAAAAGCTTTTATGGTAATACGTTTTGATAAAACTATCCTCAATCTTATATCCAGCTTTTGTCATCATTACGTTCATTAAAAAAAATATATCAGAAATAATGTTTAGTATAATCGACGTTTCTGCACAAAGGATGTTCAAATTCAATGGGTCTGCAGATTCGTCTTCAGTTGGGGGAGGAAGGGGGGGGGGGTAATACCTAAGAGTAAAAATAGGTCATTCGGACATCTTCGTGTTTAATTACGTTTTCTTTACAAGACATCTGATAATATTTTTCTCGTTAAAAGGGGGGGGGGGTGGGAAGGCTGGGATGGGGGGGGGGAAATAAGGAAATAACCTACCTTTTTGGCTAAATTACTAGTACTAAAAGTCACGTTATGTTTTCTTAAGGGGCGGATAGTCTACAACCCTTTCTTCTCCCCCCCCATACACACACCCAGATCTACAGGCTTCCATTTCAGCAAACTCAAAACTAGGTAGAAAGCTATCGCAGAAAGGTAACAACAGTAAAGGTGAGATGGCTTATGAATCAGCACACGGTTTCATGTAAGTGCTTTGCTACCCATTCAGTGGTTGAATATAAACCGTCTGAGGGAGGATTCATTAATTCAGTACTTAGTAGCTATGGCGATATTTCTCAATCATCCCAGGGTATTGGTTCTGGTATTCATCCTATTGTCGCTGACTCATGTACATCTACGATATATTACCTAGTGGATAATGGAAAATCAAGTCTTCTTATAAGACTCGATTGACTATTCACGTGTTTTTATTGATCACTATGATTATACATTGTGTGATAGTCAATGAAAATTGAAAGAATAAACACAAGACGTTTTAGAACGTCTAATTTCCCATTATGTCTTACATGCAGACAGTCACGCACTGACTGGGCGCCATGAGAGTCTACTCTTTTTTTGTTTTGTTAACCACAAACAATGGAAGAACCAGAAATCTGGTCGTCTGATCCGTGACATTCTACACTGTTATAGGACCTCTTTATAGAATTAATTAGGACTTCATTCGTTACGTTTTTTATTTAATGCCTTGATTTTGGTTTTTCACTATTTATATACTTGGAGTCGCATGCCAAAAATAGCTAAGCCCGACCATCGAAGTTCACGAAAATAAATTAAAATGACAATTTCAGGTAATGTTTACGTTTTCTGTACACATGTCTTCTCTACTTGTGACTGTCATGCTTGATAGGAGGACAATTTAATTTGGCACTACAGTGGTTCTGTGACTATTTCAAATCGTCTTGAATTCATAAAATTCGGGTACTCATTGTGATGGGAGATAAATTTCATTGCACCGGGAGTTGACAACCAACTGTTGTTAATCAAATCCAACTTTGTCGATAATTTGCATCGAAAAATGGACTCACAAGACGTAGGGGAATGAGTTTACTGTACTCGGGTTTCTCCATATGTACTACGTCCCTCTCAACGGAGCGGCAAGCAACCTGCCGAGAGCACTACTTATAACACGTGGCTTTATAGCTTCACTAGATACTATCCAGGGATATCATAACACGTGGCTTTATAGCTTCACTAGATACTATCCAGGGATATCATAACACGTGGCTTTATAGCTTCAATGGGTACTATCCAGGGATATCATAACACGTGACTTTATAGTTTCACTAGATACTGTCCAGGGATATCATAACAAGTGGCTTTGTAACTTCACTGGAAACTATCCAGGGATATCATAACAAGTGGCTTTGTAACTTCACTGGAAACTATCCAGGGATATCATAACACGTGGTTTTGTAGCTTCAATGGATATTATCCAGGGATATCAGAAAATAATATACTTTGTAAACATTTCATGAACCTGCTTAAAACCAGCAATCTCTTGAGAACATAGCTAACAGCTTAACCACTACGCCACATAGATACAAATATTGATGTCGCTTACAAACTGTATTTGCTATACCAACATCATACATCTAATGTCTCGGAACAAGACGAGAAACAACATTCCTGGAGTGTTATTTCTCACGAACTCTTAAATATACCAAACTTTATTGTCATTTATGAGGTCACATAGGTATTCGCTACACTGGCATTGAAAAGCATCGCAACCATTTGTATATGTGCTCTTCCTATTAACTCTTTAATGTAACTCTTAAAATGTCCACAGTGACTGATCATAACCATAAGTCACATCAAAAACAAATGTCCAGTAAAATAGCAGTCTAGAGCTGAAAGTAACACTCTATCACCGCAATGAGAGCTTGACAAACTCATACCCCATTGGGTTTCAATCAATCAATCAATCAATCAATCAATACTATGGGGATATCCAGCCAGTATATATGCCAAATTGCAAGAAGGATCCGGACACTTATTTGAGAACTAGTGAATTCTGATTAGTGTAGACTTATGATAAGAAACCACAATTTATACAAAATTCTCCACTTTATCACTTCAAATTTAACATTCTATCTCAATTTTTTAGCATCATTATGTCCAATTTTCAGAATAATTAATTACCATAAATATTGCCGTTATGTCGTTCATTAATATGATACTTACACATATTACTTTGATTGGTCTTTTGTGCCAATCAAATTTGCATGGTTGTTTGGTTTCAAAAGGGCAGGCAAAGATTAGCATCACTGTGGCCTGACATGTATGAAAATATTAATAACGTAGTTTTTGTTATGGTTGTTTAGATTACCAAAGAATTATGATAAATTGGATCTTACTTCCGATGTATGATGGGTGGTATTTCCTGAGCTTTATTTCATACCCAGAAGGGACAAGAAAGTGTGCAGTGCTTTGAGAGTGGTTGTACATCCATACCGTGTACATTCTAAGGATTTTGGGCTATTCTACCTATTTTTAAAATGTGGAGTGGGTCATGGGTTTCAACTCCCCTACCAAATGTGTTTTCCTGTCAAAGTTGTACATAGCAACCCAGCTCTAGGCCAGGGTCATTGAGATGTGTGAGGGCAGACAACAATGTATTCCCAGTCATCCAAAGGTGCACTCAAATTATGCAAGTATAACATTTTGCCTGATTCTTGACTGTCCGAGGGAATTGTCACGTCCTGCAAAGAGTTGCTTGTTACCACGCCCCCATGTGCCACCTGTTCATGACCGATGCACCACGTAAACATTGGTATTTAGAGGACCGTGGTTAGGTCTAGAGCACATCTTGTTTACCATGTTGATGTGCACTGCTGGGTTTTCTGAATGTTGCCGTAAACAAGGAAACAATTGTACAGATGCAATGTTGTCGAGCTTCCACAAGAGGGAAACAATTATACAGATGAAATGTTGTCGAGCTTCCACAAGCGGGAAACAATTATACAGATGAAATGTTGTTGAACTTCCACAAGAGGGAAACAATTATACATATGAAATGTTGTCGAGTTTCCACAAGAGGGAAACAATTATACAGATGAAATGTTGTTGAACTTCCACTTGAGGGAAACAATTATACAGATGAAATGTTGTCGAGCTTCCACAAGAGGGAAACAATTATACAGATGAAATGTTGTTGAACTTCCACAAGAGAAAAACCTCACTATATTGACATATCACCTGCTGAGAGTGTACAGTTAAATAATGGTTTATCTGATATGCCCATAGTTAAAATTTCAGATCTTCCATAGGTGGATCGATATACCCATTGTTAAAATTTCAGATCTTCCACAGGTGGATGTTTAGGGAGTCGTGAAGTTGGCTGATCACATATGTAAAAGCGAACAAAAAGTATACTGCTCAAATATGTTACATCAAAAACGTATATATCGCAGCCAAACTGTAAACCCTAATACAACAAATTCCGTTCTCTAAACGGCATCCTATCAACCAGAATGAGAAATAACAAACGCGTAGAAGAAAGTATAGTTTTATTGTCTTCTAATATCTCATAATTTTTCTTATTGTATCTACCCGCTCACTCACTCACTCCTTCAGCAACTCACCTGTTGCTATCATGCCGTCTTTGATGTATACGACGATAGCGACGGGAGAGGAAGCGATGATACCAAATAGGTCCATGCACACCAGAGCTTTCACCAGGTGGTAGAAGGCGGTAGTCCTGAGAAAGATGAAGGACAGTGATGTTGGTTAGTTGATACAGTACAATATATTCTAGTTCAAGGATGGAAAAAATAAAGACTCAGGCAAAATGTGGCCAGCCAAAACATATACTCGCCAGCCAAAACATATACTCGCCAGCCAAAACATATACTCGCCAGCAAGTATGAATTAAAATTACTGTACAAATTAGACATACGCCTTTCGCATCACAAAATATAAAATCACAATTTATGGCAGTCAAACTATAAACTACAATGCCAAACAGTGATACAGAGGAAATGATATGGTAAAGTATGTGGAATAGCTAGCATAACGTTTTCGGAACGAAATGAGATTTGGGGACACAGTTCCCAACGTTATCTTAGCATGATCTATATTAGATACGACAACAACTTTGACTTTAATTGGACAATATCTTTTGATTAATGACATTTAACAAGAAAGTTAAAGCAAGCAACGACAATAGTATCCACGTTTCAAGAGAAGTTATTTTTTTCAACATATTTTTAATGAGAAAGAACTTTTCAGATCTTGTGGTTCTCATGTATGGCCCCATCCCAGCCGAACAAGACTGTATTTGCCCCGCCGATTTGAACAAGGTTGCCCACAAATGGTATAGTTTATACTGCTAGATAATCAATCCACCGATAGGTTTTTGTATCACGACTACATGTATTGATCTTGTCACTTGTTATATTTTCTTCTTCTTCAACGTCCATTCTCAAACTCCTGCTGGATCTCTCTTGTAGTAGGACCATGGTCCTATTAGATTTCCAGCAGGATGTAGTCCAGAGAATGGAAATGCGTTGTGTGGCCGTATAATTTGCGCAAATAGCCAAACTCATTCGTCTTCGGCAGAACTTGTTATATAATTACCATTAGCTAGACATATTATAATATAGATTTAAAACTCATGATTTCATACATTTTCGTCCATGTACGTGTGAGTGTGTATACGTGTGCGATCATTATTAACTCCATGAAGCTATTTTGGTTAATATGTTAATGTCGTTGACTAGTAAGTATGTAAAGGACCTACATATTTATTGTTCAACGCCAGTGCTTTTCCATGTGTTACTGTGATCAGAAAGTTACTGGGATCAGACAGTTACTGGGATCAGAAAATTAACGACCTGACATGATATGTATATTATAAAACGAATGTTTTTCCGTGTGTTAATGGGATCAAAAAGTTACTGGGATCAGATAATTACTGGAATCAGAAAGACACTGGGATCAGACAGTTACTGAGATCAGAAAGTTACTGGGATCAGAAAGTTACTGGGATAAGAAAGTTACTGGAATCAGATAGTTTCTGGGATCAGATAGTTACAGCGATCAGAAAGTTACTGGGATCAGAAAGTTACTGGGATCAGAAAGTTACTGGGATCAGAAAGTTACTGGGATCAGAATATTACTGGGATCAGATAGTTACTGGGATCAGAAAGTTACTGGGATAAGAAAATTATTGGGATCGGATAGTTACTGGGATCAGATAGTTACTGTGATCAGAAAGTTACTGGGATCAAATAATTACTGGGATCAGAAAGTTACTGGGATCAGAAAGTTACTGAGATCAGAAAGTTACTGGGATCAGAAAGTTACTGGGATCAGAAAATTATTGGAATCAGATAGTTACTGGGATAAGAAAGTTACTGGGATCACAAAGTTACAGGGATCGGAAAAGTAACGATCAGACATAATATGTATATTATAAAACGAATGTTTTTCCGTGTGTTAATGTGATCAGATAGTTACTGGGATCAGATAATTACTGGGATCAAAAGTTACTGGGATCAGAAAGTTACTCGGATCAGAAAGTTACTGGGATCAGAAAGTTACTGGGAGCAGATAATTACTGGGATCAGAAAGTTACTGAGATCAGAAAGTTACTGGGATCAGAAAGTTACTGGGATCAGAAAGTTACTGGGATCAGAAAGTTACTGGGATCAGAAAGTTACTGGGATCAGAAAAGTAACGATCAGACATAATATTTATGTTATAAAACTAACGTTTTTCCGTGTGTTACTGAGATCAGAAAATTATTGGAATCAGATAGTTTCTGGGATCAGATAGTTACTGGGATCAGAAAGTTACTGGGATCATAAAAGTAACGATGAGACATAATATGTATGTTATAAAATTAATGTTTTTCCGTCTGTTACTGGGATCAAAAAGTTACTGGGATCAGATAGTTACTGGGATCAGAAAAGTAACGAAAGTCTGGAAAGGAAGATAATATATTTAGAACCACTGTCATTTAGAGTTTTTTTTATAAGCTAACTCAAAATACAATAAACAAAACAGAAGTTAGCTAGTTAGTCGTCGAATCATCATCACTAGACTACGAACAAATCCATAGGTGATCCAATCTCTCCCTGAGTGTATCCGCCATTACATCTCTGATGACAGTTCCGGTTCTATGTTGATTAACCATCATTTCCGAAAACTGTTCCCCTCTGGCGACTCCACATTTAAACCCTGTTCCTTAAATACAGACATTGAATAAGAATTATCATCCACGTCAATTTCACTTTCACGTGCTGTCTCCCGTAGAGAATTCAACACATCTGCCCGATCCATTGCTCCTCCTCGGGGTGTAACAACAGCAACTGACACCAACTAATCATCCCTCTCGTTGCCCCTAACGCCAACATGGGAAGAACTTGAACAAAATATATCTACATGGCGTTATAAAATCAAAAAGAGCGCATAATCGTATGAAAATAGGAGAAATGCAGCAGCCTAACAGCGGAGAGCACCTAGAGAGTCACGGATAGACCAAGATCCGTCTACAGTTGTCATTCCATGGCCGAACTTCCAAGAACATTTACAGCTCGAATAGGGCTCATTAGCCATCTACGAACGTATAATCAAGGACATAACTTAAATTGAATTTTCAAAAGTGGATGTAACAAATGGACATCATCACTTGTGATGGACGAACAACTTAACAACGCCAACATGCCCATCCACGAAATATAAGTCATCATCTCCAACCGCTATTCTCTCAATATTGTAGTCCATTGTTCACGAACGAGATCCTTTTGTACCTTTATAGTCATGCTCATCGAGTCACTCAGGATACATGTCCACACATCCCTCTGTGAGCTGACCCATTCTAATGCCATAGTTACCGCCATGATCTCCATAGTCATACAACTCGTAGTCACAGCAAAAATCTTCACTCTCATTCCTAACACTTTTCCCTGCACACAGAGCTGTGAAGGCCCACACACTACGAACATGTCTAACCACCGATCCATCTGTGTATATAACCACATCCCCTTCACCGGAGTTCTCATTGACCAACGCCTGCACCTCAGCCTCCAACGCCACTTGCCCTCATTCCTTGCTTGCCCTAACAAGTGTTATTATAACTCTGAAAGATGTTTTGCAATGCATGGGCGGGCGTATCCATTCCTCACCTGCAGCTACATCCTGCAACCTACACAAGCTTCGTATATCCTCTGCCCGTCCTATCCACGATTTTCCTCTCTTCAGTCTATTACCTTTGACTTTAAGCATTTCGTGATTCAAAGGATAGTCTTTATCCGTATTTATTTGAATGTACTTCCTTGCATGGCAATACTGTATTCTATGTTCTGCCGTTGGACAGTCCAGCAAGTATCGCATATTATGTACCGATGTGTCCCTTGTGCATCCCAGAACAATTCGCATAGCTGCATTCTGTATTTTGTTTATTCGTGCCACCTGAGTCTGGCTGAGCGTCAGAATTGCCAGTGCATACTCCACCACTGCCATCACTAATCCCTAATACAAAAGAAAAAGTATCCTCTGCCCAAACTGGACAGCAGCCATAATCTTCATTTCTGCCAATACTTTACCTGCCCTTGTGATGATGTGGTCTACATGTTCCTTGAAGCTAAGACTTTCATCAAAGAACACCCCCCGGTACTTCATTATACTAGTTCTTTCAAACATGACCCCACCCAACGAGAGACAAGGCATATAAGTATTTACAATGTAATTGTTCAAAGAAAACCAATTTGCACATGCCTTAGATGGATTCACCAGTTCTGTATCCTCACGCCTCTTTCTATTCAGTCCAGCACCTCGTTCTGTACTTCAAGGACGTACATTTCCCTATCTTTGCTATGCCTATACACGAAGATGTCATCGGCATACGACATAGTTTTATTGGACCTTGTGATTTAACTTCTGATGATGTGTACCGTACATACGTTATACAACATATACAGCACCGGAAACAAAGGAGAATACTGAGGTAGACCCGGACATATGACCGTTGGTTCCGATACCTAATTACCACCTTTCTCTGAATCAGGGCCGCACAAACCCAGTTGACAAAATATGGACTTATGTAAATATGCAGCAACTGCGTCATTAAGAAATCCAAAAATATTATGAAAATTATCTTCGAGATCTATTGCGACAGCCCGTCTCCAAATGTGAATCAAACTCCTCGAACGAGCTGCATTTGGCCATGTTCTCTTGCCTGGGATCAAAATCAAAACCCTCTCAAGATGACTCGCTACTTTCCAGAAAACAATTAAATTTTTTTCCCAAGAATTTGTCTATTGTTATTATTCTATATCCATGTATTCTAGTGTGATCTTTGTCCGGTTTAGGCAGTGGTATTAACTAGCCCTGTAGCCAGTCACCTTTTAGTTCAGAGCCCCGAAAGTTGGGAATAACCGATCTCTTTGTTAGCCCTTCATGAATTTATTTCAACGCCAAAACAACTTTTGTGATTTTTCCCGTGTTATCTCCTGTCAAAAATGTTCCCATTTTGTTTCTTTTTTCACGTTAGCTCTACATTGAAAATATGAACCTTGTTATCTTAGTATCGATCTGACGCAATTGTAAGATTAAGTTGGGTTGAGCGAATGTCCTTGTGCTTGACTTCTGCCACTATGCCACCACTTTCTTTTTTTTTTCATTCCATGTCTCTTGCACCTCACTGTTCCACCGGGGGGGGGGGGGGGTTTCCACAACCACGCATTTCCGTATTTTGACTGTTACACTTTTGTTGTCGAATTTTACTCACTTCAGCCTCCCCTACGGGGCAATAGTGAAAGGACTTGACCATTGGCCGGTGATGTGTACTTTTGTCATTTTTGACAAGCACAACAAGCTAATAAAGCTAAAATAGGGGTGTTAGCTAGGAAATATAGAAAGATCTTGAAGAACAGTTGGACATTTGTTCAAGAAATGTTCTACAGGAAGAGTTCAAAGGTCAAAAGATAGGTGTTGCATGAAAACAGGGGTTTCAAAGTGAGTAATAACGGCCCATGGGATTGGGGGGGTGGGTGGGTGGAGGCGATGAGTGACTTCAAGGGGGCAATGAATATTCAATATGGCGGCATGGGAGGGTGGGGGTTGTAAATTGAAGAGTGCGAAAGAACTTTATAGAAAAACGGAACCAATCAAATTACAGAGAAAGTATTGAGACAACTGGAGAGTAACCTGCGACAGTAAAGTGGAGAGTAACCTGTCTCATTGAGATATGACAAACGTATTTGTCTAAGCTCCGTCCACTATTGATCACTTCTGGAGTTTTACTGCATATCTTCTTCTTCTTCTGCGTTCGTTCTCAAACTCCTACAGATTAGCAGGATGTAGTCCGGAGAACAGGATGTGTCCAATATTATGACATTTCATTGGGATATCCACTGACATCATCTCCTGACAAAGGGTATCAGCGGTCATCTGCACGATTCTCTTAATGAATATAGTTATTTCTGCACGATTCTCTTAATGAATATAGTTATTTCTGCACGAAAATCTTAATATAGTTATTTCTGCACGATTCTCTTAATATAGTTATTTCTGCCAATAGTGTGTGGCGCATGGTCTAGAGATTTGGTCTTACACTCGTGAACTCTAGAATTCGATCCCCGATAAGAACTGGTTTTTTTCTGTCTGAGTGTAAATCTGAGCAAGAGCATTGCGGTCTTAATGACACACGACACTCGAAACCTCTTGGTAACCCCCTAACGGGGAAATACAGTATTGGCAGTTTAATACATCAAAATCTCCTCAATGAAATCACGTCTTTTCCGACATATAGCCTAGATACTACTTTCTGGTGGTTGGGCAAAGGAAATAATTTTAATGTCAAACTACGAATGACGACAGCACTTTAAACCAGGGTCTGCAGTTCGGCAAGGAGTCAAAGAACACTACACTGACGCTGATCCCAAAAGTTACTAGAAAAGTCAGGAAAGAGACGGAAAGATCTTTCATCTTGCACACTGAACATCCTTCAGTTTCGGTACAGTTCAGTTCATTTGGTACACGGAGCTCAAGGTTGAAATGTGTAACAACAACCTGTAAATAAATAGTTGTAAGTTTAAGATGACAGCTGGGAGTGACATGAGAAAACAAAAGCAGCGAGTCAGTTTATAACACAAAAACACTGGAAGTAGAGATATAATTTTGAAGGAAATGAGGTCTAATAAAGTAATAAAACAATAAAGCTGATATCAATAAGGTGGCTAGTGTTATTGCGACTGATGGTAGTAGTCAAGTAAGTTTTTCTGGCGGGGAAAACGTTGGTTAAATTCATATCTAAAATTGTAACATTTCTACTTAATTTTTATTTACCAATTTGTTTGCAAAGAAAGGATTTTGGAACACGTTTGAGCATCATTCTATATATGTAAGAAAAATACAGATAGCAGTAACAAAAACAGGATCAGGATATGTGAATGTTATTGCCGTGTTGTCGTCTGACTCCTACTTGCACTTGTACTTCAGTTCTTCAAATGAGTTCATACAAGCGCGTTCTTGTGCATGTGTTATTGGTTAAAAACAGGTTGTGTTATGTTGAGTTTAATAACGATATCTGCAGAATGCACTGTGTGACGCTTCAGAATTTATGTTTTCGTCTTAGAGAAAATGAAGGTCTTTACTGGCAAGCTTAAATACTCAAGACAGTCTTTAAGTCTTGTTAATAAATAGTTAATATATTCTTCAAATCGTTTAACAAATAGTTAATATATTCTTCAAATCTTGTTAACTAATAGTTAATATATTCTTCAAATCTTGTTAACAAATAGTTAATATATTCTTCAAATCTTGTTAACAATAGTTAATATATTCCTTACGATTTGTTAACAAATACTCAACATAGGTTTTAACAGTTGTGTTATATATATTCAACACACTTTCAAGTCTCGTTAACATATACGTAACATAACCTTCAAATCTTGTTAACACAGATTTAAATAATGATATTAAACAAATACTCATTCGTAAAGAGTACTGTTAACAAATACTTAACACAGTGCAACTATTTTGGTACTAATTGCTCAGAACAATCTTCATCTCTTGTGTACATATTCTCTATACGCAACATATTCTTCAAGTCTACTTCCCATATACTTAACACATGTGTCAACACAGGCTTAAATTGTGCTTTTAACACATACTTAACACATGTGTTAACACAGTTTTAAATAATGTAATTTACAGATACTTATCACGGACTCAAATGGTGTTGTTTACAAATACTCTTCACATGAATAACGTTTTATTAATAAATATTCTTCACAAGCTTCAGCAGTCTTGCTAACAAATCTTCAACAGAAGTGTAAATGGTGTTGTTAACAGATACGCAACATAGGTTACAACAGTGTTATTATCAAATAATCGAGACCGTCTTCAAGTCGTGATAACACATATTCAACACTGGCTTAAATATTGTTGTTTACAAATGCTCCACACCCTCCACATCTTAATGATTAAACTATCTTCCCTCTGTTCACTAGGTCACATGTTAGTGATATGACCTAGCGTTATATGTTTATGTTTCCAAGTAATATTTTAGTAGGTCTGTTCATTATTGATTGAAACTAGTGATTATATATATATATATATATATATATATATATATATATATATATATATATATATATATATATATATATATATATATAATTTATACGTCAGAGGTCGTGGTTCGACTGTAATCTCGATTATTTTTGATGGGCACAGCTCTGATGAAACCAACTGGATTAATAACTTGCGGTCGAAAGCAGCGATCTTGACCATAGCAGGTACATATTTTATTGTCATTAAATATTTCATAGGAAAACTTGAGTACAATTAAGTCAATGCTCTAATACTTTTGCGCCTCTGAGCAAACGCAGATTTCAGCAGTTGTGTTACTCATACTCAAGAAATAAATACAAACCAGTTCGTTTCTATTCTTGAAACAAAATAACGTTCATGCTTGGTGAGCATGGATGTGTTTTCAAATCGCTGGAATTCTTTGATGTTTCACACAGGTATATGTTGCAGGTACCTGATTTTCACATACTTTTTTTAAAATCTGGACAGGTATCTAAGTTGAAATGATTATTTATTTTCTATTTATTCATGTCGTGACCATCGTGCCATATAAGACACGTGGGCTAAATTGGTACTCATCATTCTAAAATGACGAATTTGACTTTTCTCGCAACTTTCATTTGTTTTCGACACGAAGTATACACAGAGTGACCAATGAAATTCAAAGAAAAAGTCTAACGCTTTCATACTTTGAAGTATGATCCAGCAGGATTGCATAATTGGCGAAATACAAGCTTTATTTCGTGTATTTAAAAAAACCCAGTTCTAATTGTTCTTGACACTTGATAAGGAACCAGGACCATAATACAACGACAAATTTAAATATCAAATAACTCTATTAGAGTAAGTGTATCGAAATCTATTCCAGTAAGTGTATCGAAATATGTTCCATTAGTAATCACAATCTGTTATTAATTCAAAGTTAAATGTTCATCACTTGAACTTCAGATAATTCCAAAGACAGTTCACTTTCTCGCCTGACACATGGTAACTACTATTTATATCATGTTATGTCGCTCGTGTGGCAACTAGAACTATGACTTGTAGTTCAGGGTGCAAGAACAGGGCAACTGTGTTCTAAAATCTAGACATATTCTAAGAGGCGAATACAGAAAGTTGGAGATAGGAAGAAAACATGCCACATCTGAAAACAAATCGCTATTGTCATATACTGTCTCATGCTGAAGTCGGCTGTGTCCGGCCGAAAAGCGCAGATATCGCAGCAATGCTGTAAACCATGACACAACGCATTCCGTTCTCCAGACTACATTCTGCTAATCTGCAGGAGTTTGAGAATAAACGCAGAAGAAGAAGAAGAATATCCTGTCTAAATGTCTTACATCTGTCTTCTGTTAAATAATCCCAATGTATGAGGAAGAGATGCAGGTCAGCGGACATTGTACCTTTAACCTTTTGTGGCAGACGTCTAGGTGACGGAATGCTAGATGTGCCATCGCTGCGGATTGGTCAACAAATCTGACACGAATGATGATAATAAGTTGATTCAGAAATGTGTGCTGTGTTCCTTGCCGAACGTGGTAATCCAGGAGTACTGGCTCACCGGAGCGCTCACACTTCGGGGACTTGAACACGCATCAATAAACTCTCCTTGCATATCCATGTCTTTGAGACATCGTTAAACGAGAAAGATGTTACCTCGGTTACGCAAATGAGGAGAACCTGTACTTTGGTCAGAAAGGTGTTGCACTGTTAAGAGCTACCTGCTCACAGTCAAAGGGATTATTTCATCATCATAATCATTATTTTATATATAGTTTTATTGATATTTTATGAAGATTGATTTTGTTCAATCCACTGATCCCTTTGTGTGTATTACGTAATTGTGTAATTCATTCTATACCAAATTAGAAAGCTTGAATGGATGTTAGGTCACATTTTCTGTTCAAATGTGTAAGTACCAATTTGTGATCTCCATGGGGCAGTAATTTAGTAATTTGGGATTTCTACGGAGCAGTAGTAGAGCAGTTTTGGATCTCTATGAGTTGGTAGTTTAACAATATGGGATCTCTATGGGGCAGTAGTTTAACAATATGGGATCTCTATGGGGCAGTAGTTTAACAATATGGAATCACCATGGGGTAGTAGTTTAACAATATGGGATCTCTATGGGGCAGTAGTTTAACAATATGGAATCACCATGGGGTAGTAGTTTAACAATGTGGTATCTCTATGGAGCAGTAGTTTAACAACTAACTTAAAAAGGTATAAAAAGGTGCAATATCCGCTGGCTTGCATCTCTTCGCCATCTGTAGGAAGTTTTTGATTAAAAAACAAGACAACTGTCTTTTTCTCCGTTAAGTAGTTACTGGGAGTATTCGAGTGGCATGTGTGATAAAGTTAGGGAGTTGCAGGAGTATTCGAATAGCTTGTGTGATAAAGTTAGGGAGTTGCAGGAGTATTCGAATAGCTTGTGTGATAAAGGCTGCATGTTCTTGCTGTCGCCACGTCACGTTAGGGTGATTTTTAAAAAATGTACACCCCGATAGAAAAAAACTTAGTCCTTACCAGGGATTGAACTCTGGATCTCACGGTTGTGAGATAAACGCTCTAACCTCACGGCCACGCGTTCCACCATTACTTGATAGAAAACAAAATTAAGAAAGTGGGACACATTTTTTGTTTCTACAGATGACAACATTTCAGTCTATTCTCCCAACTTTCCTTAGTCAACTCCTACGACATGTCTGGAAAGAGTTGGTGGCTTATTCAAGACACCCTAAGCTAGAAGTCCCGACCAAGGTTGCCACACGGAATATTTATATTGATAATTATCTGCAGCTTTGATGTAACAATAATGATTTCTTTTAATAGCGATCATTAATATTACTTGAGCACACACATTTAAGATTAACCAACTTGTGGAAATAATTAGAATTACACATGCGTGTTGTTTGGGCCTAAAAGAGGAGCAAATAATAGGAACATTATGACACGTAATGCATGTCACAAGATGCGACTGAGAAGGTGTGGGGTGAAGATAGTTATCGCATACGGTTAAATGACTCAGATGCCAAGCTGAAAGCGGATGTGTCATGCATGAAGACGCATATATCACAGCAAACTGTAAGCCACGATACAACGCATTCCGTTCTCCATGCTACCATCCTGCTGACCAACATCAAGTTGAGATCAAACTCAGAGAAATAAGAATTTGGAGAAAACATTATATACAGAGTGAAAAAAACATGATCTCTGGACAATTTAATCAGAAAATGAATAGAAGAATTGATAATCAAATAAGGAAAGCTTTCTTTGTAGCGAGGTCCAGGAGTTACCAACATTAGAGCTCATTTCTATTTCTTCCAATTGATATGTCAATCCAGAGCTTTATTTCATATTCAGAAGACCTAACTCTCAGAGATGTGTAAATGCTTCGAGAAGTAGAGTCCTGAGTGAAAGGTAAAACATAATTGTATAGTAGAAAACCGCCGAAGACGGATGTGTTGGGCCATTGGCGCAAATAAAACGGCAACACAACGCATTTCCATTCTCTGGACTATATTCAACTGGAAATCTTGTAGGACCATTGTCCTGTTGCAAGAGAAATCCAGCGGGAGTTTGAGAATGAACGCTGAAGAAGAAGAAGTATAGTAGAAACACTGTGGGGCTTCCAAAAGAAGAATGCCTAACGATATAATCTTTCAAGACCTACAACCTTTCCAATTTGACTGATGGGCGTTATCCAATTAGGAAGTAAAGAAAAACTTGAGTTGAATATTCCAAGGGTACTGTTGGCAAGGACATTTTCTTACATGAGATTTATTCGACAGCAATGTAGCACCTCCTCCGAGTTAGACGTTGCCGATCCAAGTTCAACACGACTGACAACCGTTGTCCAACACGATCGTACAGATCAATTTGGGTTCAAAGTCCCATGGGTATAATGGGTGATAATGGGTCAGTTAAGAAATGGGTATAATGGGTCAGTTAAGAAAAGTCTTAATGCAGACCACACCATGGTGATGGATTGGGAGACGGATGAGGCTAATACGAGTAAAATGCACGGGTTGAGACCCTAATTTAGGACTGTTTGCATTCGGGGCGAAGCAAGCCAATTCGACTGACAACAGCTACCCAACTCGGTCGTACAGAGAATATTGGAACAGTTTCCAGAGAACATCATAGGCACAATCGTGGTATTCCTACACGAGAATGATTCCCTGCCACCTTGTACGAAGATAGACACTTATCATATCCAATCAAAAAACTGAAACCATCTCGTGGCCTCTGAGTAAGAGACTTCTACTCACACATTGCACACAACCAAAAGTAGAACTATTCTCGTATGGAAAAACTCTGGAGAAACGCCACACTGCAAATACAAAGCAAGAGCTAGTAGTACTTGTAATTTGTCGGGATAATTCCACAGCAACAATACTCTTAGTAGAAGGTTTCCCTCATTGGAATATTTCCCCAACAAAAATCCGATCTTAGAAAGTTTCTTCTCTCACAGGGATCTTTGCCCAACAACAGCTCACTCTTAGAAGGTTTCTCTTATTGGAAACTTTCCAAGAACAATTCACTCTAATAATGTTTTTTTAATCGGGATCTTTTACCAATAACTCACTCTTAGAAGGTTTCTCTCATTGGAAACTTTCCCCAATAACTCACTCTTAGAAGGTTCCTCTCATCGGGAACTTTCCCCAATTACAACTCACTCTTAGAAGGTTTCTCTCATTGGGAACTTTCCCCAATAACTCACTCTTAGAAGGTTTCTCTCATTGGGAACTTTGCCCAATAACTCACTCTTAGAAGGTTTCTCTCATCGGGAACTTTGCCCAATAACTCACTCTTAGAAGGTTTCTCTCATCGGGAACTTTCCCCAATAACTCACTCTTAGAAGGTTTCTCTCATCGGGAACTTTCCCCAATAACTCAATCTTAGAAGGTTTCTCTGATCGGGAACTTTCCAAAAACAATTCACTCTAATAAGGTTTCTTTAATCGGGATATTTTCCCAACATCAACCCACACTTATAAGGATTCTTTCATTGGGATATTTCACCAACAACAACCCACACTTATAAGTATTCTTTCATTGGGATATTTCACCAACAACAACCCACACTTATAAGTATTCTTTCATTGGGATATTTCACCAACAACAACCCACACTTATAAGGATTCTTTCATTGGGATATTTCACCAACAACAACCCACACTTATAAGGATTCTTTCATTGGGATATTTCACCAACAACAACCCACACTTATAAGGATTCTTTCATCGGGATATTTCACCAACAACAACCCACAATTATAAGGATTCTTTCATCGGGATATTTCACCAACATCAACCCACACTTATAAGGATTCTTTCATCGGGATATTTCCCCACCATCAACCCACACTTATAAGTATTCTTTCATCGGGATATTTCCTCACCATCAACCCACACTTATAGTATTCTTTCATTGGGATATTTCCCCAACATCAACCCACTCTTAAATGTTATCTTTAATTGGGAACTTTCCTTAAAAATATCCCACTCTTAAAATGGTTCACTCACTGGAATCTTTCCCTAACAACAGCCCACACATATAAGGATTCTTTCATCTGGATCTTTCCCTAACAACAGCCACGTTGAACAGGTTTCTCACACACTGCGCACCCCTGGGTCTTCTGATACCAAGTCTTCTTGGTATTAAATAAAACTTTGTATAACCCTTCTCCCACCCCGACTTCTCCCATTTCACAAAGGATACAAAAGCTCTAGTAGAAGGTTTGGTACGATTCAATAAAAAATTTTACCCACAATTCCTGGGATTGAAGCAGAGAAACAATATCATATTAACATTTCATCTCCTCCATTCCATCTTTCCATAACCTATTTATCTTAATATGTGCATGATGCATGCTGGGGGCATAAAAATATCGTCAGAACACCCTTTACAATACGCCAGGGAACAAATATTTGTAGATTATGCATACACTATCTCAGTGTGACATTTTCTATGCATAATCTCCATAACAACCTATATGAAGGCATCACTATTCGGAGCAAGTCCTTCAGCATCTGAAAACGTTTTATGAAGATTATCTGCCTTGTGTCTATGGTTATCTAAGACATTGCTTCTCAGCGTGTGTTGTCTTGGGCCTACGGAGAGTGCAGGAGGGCAATGAAGTACAATTGTTTTAATGGGTGGGGACACACACCCATCTAGGTGGGGGGGGGGCAAAGGATGGTAATTATTCTGAATACAATTTAGTGAGATACATATATCAATAAACCTTAAGAAGTCTTGCTGAAACCTAAATAGTCAATGACGTGGAGTTAGTTGTTTTAGTAGACGTGAAAGAAAAATGTCCCAAAAGAGGACCACGATCAAAAAGGACAAGAATCACTCATCTAATGTATTTTCTTTTTTTTTATTGTGAAACTCTCCATCTTACTTCCTGTTACTATCATTACTACGCTTGTTTTATTGATATATCGGAAAAACATTTTTCTGCTTTCTTAATGGGAATGTGTTTAGTAACGAACGACTTCAGACATGGTCACTAGTACATACTGTAGCCATATCCTTCTCCAGATTTGATTCCTGCAAACTGGTGACAAACAGCGTCATTCATCATGGTCATATGTTTCATTGCCGTATACCACTACTGATGTGCTGTCTAGCTTGGATCTTGATGTTCAGTATCCTGCGTGATGATCGACCAGAAGAAAGCTGCTATCACTTGTTCCTGCTAAACAATCGCATCACTAGAATGGAATAGAATAGTAAGAGTTCTGATGTTCTATGTTTGTGGTCCTGAGGATACTTGAATAATTGTACGGGATGTTCACTTGCTGAATGTCTTGACAAGATTATATCTTTTTTTTGGGGGGGGGGGGATCTTTCTCAAGTACAGAAAACCTTTTTATTTGAGTTGTAAGTCTATCCAGTGCCGCTGGAACGAACCTGGTTCAATTCTCGTCAGCCATTAGAATACAAACAACATCAGTGAATTTTAATGGATCGATATTTCTTGAATACCTGCATTTTATTCTCTGTGGTGACATTTAACTATAAATATTTTGGGTATTATATGAACAGCCATGGAAGCAATGATAAACAAATCAAGACTAGACTTGAAAAAACCTTGGTTGAAATGTCCAGAATAAACACCATAGGAAGAAATAGAATAAGTACAGCAGCAGAGATCAATTTATATGAGTATAGTATTACTTATTCATTTGTATGGATGTGAGAAATGGATAAAGGAAAGTAAACATGAATTTTAGAAGAATTTTGTATAGACGAATGTTGCCTATCGATTATACAGAACGAAGATACACATGATACACACAAATGTTGCGTATTAATTATACAGAACGTAAACTAAATGTATATGTAAGACCGGTTTTTGTGGCGGCGTGGTACAGAGCGCGTATGTGATAGTCACGGCACCGGGTTCGAATCCCGCTGCTGACAATTACGCATCCACACTCTTCTAAAAGTAATGCAAACTACTGACCATATTTATATTCCCTAGAAAATCACTACACCAATAAAAAAAACTGCACCCTGAATAATGCTACCAATATGTTAAGAAACAAAATTAATGCTCCTGCGGGCCAAAAACAGCTCATAGCAATGGTGAAACGTATCGAACGTGTTTGATTTGTGAACGCGATGATGTATGGTTCCCTGTCCTGCAGGAGACAGCTGAGAGTAGAAGAAGAGTGAAAGAAAGTAAATTATGGATTTATAATATTAACGACTAGACATAAATAATATGAACCACCTCTTACAATCCCTCTTTCCAGAGGTTTTATGGGGTTTTGATGTAAAGTATATCTTCATATTGTGTAATATTGCAGTAAGAAACGGGATGGATTTTTTTAGAAACGGGATGGAAAGCTTCGATTAGCTGAGGCACGTCTCTTTCTATCGAAGACCGGAGTCTATTTTTGTTATATCAGGCTGATAATAACTGAAGAGTCTGTCCATCTTATGCTAAAGTGCACATTATGAGCGAAGTTTTTTCATATCCCAAACTATAGCCAAGCTAAAAGCTTTGGTCACATACATAATACATCCTTGCATTACTCCTTGTTTCTATGTAAAACGATTCAGGCTTATCTTTGTTTGTTATAACCAGCAACTAAAGTTGTCATATATAGCATATCTATAAAGCGAATGTTGATTGCAAAAGACCTCCAAAATCTTCTCTCTTACTTTGGTGAGGTGGTGTACTCTGTTAGAATATATGCTGTCCTTTTCATGTTTCTCTCCCACTTGTGTCTTTGCCTACCTTTTGATAGCTGCCTCTCAAATCTACCCTCAATTAATGTCTTCAACAAGGTGTTATAAATTATATGTACTTGTGCAGTCATAGGCAGCCCTCTTTCCAAACAGTCGTATTATTGTTGTGATATAATAAATATATTTTACGATCCATGCGGATGATGCGCGTGACTCACAAGATCATCGTGAACCACAGAGTCGTCCGCAGTATGTACAAGGAGTCACAGGACCACTTTTACAATCGTGTGCTTTCATGTGTCTTCTTTAACGTGCTGCTCTTGAACTAACAGATACCACTTTCTTCGTGCTTTTACATTTTTTATTGGTGCTATTCCTGATATTTCCCTTCATGCAACACGATCTATGGACACCTGTTCCCATGATTTCGTATCAATATCTACGTCATACATGCAACGTTTGGATAGGTCTTATACAGAAGAAGATGTCGCACCTGACATCTTTTCCCAGAATGTAATTATTAATAAATCAAATCCTTCGGTAATCAATCCTCCTAGTGTATAAGAGTCATCGGAGTCATCGGAGTCTGCGCAGACTTAAAGATCTGGCAGTCATCAGAGTCTGCGCAGACTTAAAGATCTGGCAGTCATCAGAGTCTGCGCAGACTTAAAGATCTGGCAGTCATCAGAGTCTGCGCAGACTTAAAGATCTCGCAGTCATCTGAGTCTGCGCAGACTTAAAGATCTTGCAGTCATCGGAGATATCGCAGTCATCGGAGTCTGCGCAGACTTAAGGATCTGGCAGTCATCAGAGTCTGCGCAGACTTAAAGATCTGGCAGTCATCAGAGTCTGCGCAGACTTAAAGATCTGGCAGTCATCGGAGATATCGCAGTCATCGGAGTCTGCGCAGACTTAAAGATCTGGCAGTCATCGGAGATATCGCATAGATATCGCAGTCATCGGAGCATAGACAAAAACTGTGGTATTACCTGTTCTTGCAATACATCAGTCAGTGTTAGTGGCTTTGTTCTGCCACCTAACTCCAAGAATTGTATTTAGCTGCTTTCACATCATGTTAAAGCAGTTTAGTCGTATGTTTCTCCTGGTGCATACAAGTTTCCCATATTCCAATACTGTAGAGGAAAATGCTGGCGACACAAGCCTGGTAAACCAGGCGTTTAGTTTATATTTTCTGTTTCCCCAGACCCTCTGTGTTATTCTGTACATTGTAATAGATGTCTTGCCAATTTCGATAATAATGTCTTAATCTATGAATAATTTATTGCTGAGGACTCTAGATATGTAAAGTGGACAACTACCTTTAATTTATCCCCCGACACGACAATTTGAGAAGTGCTTGCTGTCACCCTGCGTCATAATTTGAGTATTATTTTTGCTGATTGTTAATCCAAACTCGTTAACTCCAGAAGAAAAGTGATACCAATGTGTTTGGAACAAGGCAAGCAACAGAAACTGCCAGATCAGCAGAACTGTGATTTATCTGTCCGCTTATCGATCGGGGAATGTATCTCTGTGAACCCCATCTGAATCCCCAAAAGCAAAGACTTTTCGACATCATAAGTTCAATTGATCACACGCCCATTTTCAGATAAAGGAAGACATTTGCATGTTATTTTTGGGATGGAGATGTCTGCAGGAAACAACCAAATCCACAATGTCAAACAAAATCTACAATTAGAGCTCGGTTATCAAGACCCGCGCAAGACAGATCACTCCTCTGCTCCTTGCGAAAAGTCAATACAAAATTAGTTAATCCGGTTACTAGGAAAACCTAACTATGAATAAATATATATGAATAAGTATATTAAAAACATACAATGAAATAAAACAGGACAATTTTCGATATATCGATCCAAATGAGACCTTTTTCAAGAAACTAATAACGTGTGAACTAAACAAAACCACACAAACTTGATAACTGAGTTTGACCAGGCCATGTTTCACTTACGGGAAACATAACCCAGTTTGACTGAATAGGGTACATAACCAAGCTTTGAGACTAATCTGTGGAGGATGTGATCAACACCAACAGCAGTATGTGAGATAGATGTAAATGTAGAGCCACTGGGTATCAGACAGAAAAGAGCACTGAAGGAAGCGGTAGAAAGGTACAAAAGAATGACCGTCCAAATAAAATACTTATTGACACTTGGAAATAAACAAAAAGACTAAAACAACTGTCTCTACTGGATATATCCGAAGAAAACAAATACTTCTGACCACCCCCTTGGGAGAACTTGCATCAACCAACTATCTAAACAAAATTACTAGATAAATCAGTCAATAAGGGAACACTACCAACAATCCTGAGGACATGTGCCCTGGAAACTATAAACTGCTACCCATCATCATGTGAGGACATCAAGGCATACACTGATTGATCTGCTTTCAAAGCCATCGGTTCTGTAGGATATGACATCCATATACGATACCCTGATGGATCTGCCTACGAGTTCTGAGACTCTTGCGGTGAAAATTGCTCAAATTATGAAGCAGACGCTGTATGAAGCCATCAAGACAAGACAGCCATTGAGTTACTATACTTAATAATGAAGCCATCAAGACAAGACAGCCATTGAGTTAATATACTTAATAATGCAAACCAACAGTTTGATCTTATGGAACAAAAACCATCAGACATTAATTTTTACAGACTCTATGTCAGTTTTGGAAGCACTTAAACATACCCTACATGAAAATCAAGATATTCTCCATATAGCAAGATCAGCACACAGTCTTATCTCTGCATATTCAATCAGTGTGATTCATGCAATGGATCCCTGGACATAGAGATATAGCACGAAAATACGTGGCTGACAGACTTGCAAAAAGAGGCGCCTCAAAACAAAAAATTCAAAAACCTTGTAGTATGTGAACAGTCAAACAGATTCTCAGAAACACCAGAGAAATCTGGCGGAACAGATGGGTATGCTCAAGAGCTGACTAGTCCAATAGTCCAAATGTACTTAGTGAAATGACACAGCCAAAGGACAATGACAATATAAACAAACTGTGCAGGAGAAAACAATCCATTATCTTTCAGTTTCGAACAGGACATGCAAGGATCAATAGCCATTTAAACCGTATTAAAACCCAGCAACTACCCACTTGTAGACATTGCTCTCACCCCAATGAAACAATGGAACACCTTCTTATTGACCGCCCTTACCTTTCAACTGTCAAAAAATAACTTTTACAGACACCCTTAACAGTCACTAATTTACTGTATGGATCACTAAGTCAGCTTCAGAAGACCTGCACTTAAAAAAAAATATTGATGATGATGTTCGTCCGTCGTGATCGACGATGACCAAAAACTCAACCATAATAATAATAACAATAAATAATTAAATAATATAGTTAATAGTGCGTTTTTAAATGACTAGCAAGTCTAATGCGCGCACAAAATGTTCATTTAGAACATTTTACAAAATGTTCTAAAAAAAATATTATAGTGCTGACAAGAGTAGAATTACTTATCGTCATTTGGATATGAACAACAACATGATAAGGCTTTTATAATCCCACATGTTCTACGCTTGAAACAGATGTCCGAGTGAGTGTATGCGTATATATATATATATATATATATATATATATATATATATATATATATATATATATATATATATATATATATATATATATATATATATATATATATATATATATATATATATATATATATATATATATATATATGGTGCCTTTTTCTTCTTAAGCGTTCATTCTCAAACTCCCGCTAGAATATCTCTTGTAGCAGAACAATAGTCATACTAGATTTCCAACATGATGTAGTTCAGAGAATGGATATGTGTTGTGTCGCCGTTTTATTTGCGCCATTGCTCGACACATCCGTCTCAGTCGGATATAGATTGTCTATAAAGTTACAATGCATTCATTGTGAAATGATATATACAGGTTCATATGACGTCCTTTAACGTTGTATATCTGCATGGTTCAGCGCACAGCGTGACTCAATATATTGTTGTTAGCTAGAGAGTTCACTTTTATTTGCTGGCCAAAAATTACTGTGTTGTGCTATGAGCCACTTTACCCAATATACAATTGATATGAGCAGTAGTATTTTTTCATATTGTTGCGGTAATGACGTCACACCGATCTGCATTAAATACCCATAATTCATGTGACGTGCCACCAGTAATGTAAATGAGTGAACAGAGATTTTATAGGCACCCTGAATATATAAAAATAAGTTTGGTGCATCGCTCCAGGAGGTGAAAGTTTAATGAGGCTCAGGTGTGGTATCAGATATTCATTTTGTGATAAGTAAAGATTATACGTAAAGCATATTCAATACGGCACAACTACAGACATACGCTTCCTTTAAGTCTCTGGTAATGACACTCAACCAGAAACATGTATTGATCGCAAGAAGCTCGATACATCTGCTGAAAGACAAGATTATAATCCTTTTTTTTAAATTTTAATCCGACAGAGAGAAATCTATCTATTGTCTTTCCTCTGCTTTTGCTGTTATTCGTCGCATGATTAGATGGTGATCGATTTTCGAACTATGGTGCTTTTGATAGCTTGGTATGCAGTATTATTGTGATGTCTAGGGATGTTGGTAATCCCTACAATCCATTTACTTTTGACCTTCCTCTGTCTCTTGGTGTTTATATTCTCGTGTTCTATTATCTCGCTAGTGACGAGTGTGAGTTTATTCTCATAAACGGTCGAACAATTCATTCTCTGCTTTTCAAAAAAGTTTACCACAAATGTTGTTCCAACAGTTTAGCTCTTGTAACATCTTCATTCATCGCTGCTTCTTCTGTTTGCTACTTTTCTTAGACATCTTATTTCACACATAGTAAGCTTTCTCTCTTGTTATTTAGTTAATGTTGATGTCTGACGTTGATACCATGTATGAAGATTGAATTTATCATTTGCCTTTTGCTTTCCCTCAGGTTGGATGTGTGTATCAAGATTGGTTAAGTTCATACTTTGGGTAGTTCGTTTTTCGACTTTTGGTCTTGATCTCTCTGTCCATTCTTCCGGTGTCTGTAGAAATATACTTTTAGTGCACGAATGATTCAATCGTTGCTAAACATATCTTTTAAGCAGTTGATAGTACTCACACGCATCATTTCATGAAGTTAGGGCATGGTCAGTAAGAGATTTGAAGATATAAAATCTTAACTTATTTAAGGCCGCAATCAGATGGTATGTATGTCTCCACATTGGTTCATCTGACCAGCCACTGTGCAATAGCAAACCCTTAGTAGAGGACATGACTACACTGTGAGACGTTCCGGTTGTATGCTACACATCACAGCATCCCTATATTATTATGCTTTTACCCTCTCTGCGTAGAAGAGTAGAAGTCTATTTCTCAAAGAATTGAGCACAATTGAGACTTGAAGTTTCTGGGTATAAATAAATCTCAGGAGAAACGATCCAATTACTCAAAAATCAGTGTATCAAAATAATACATATTATACATTGTTCACGTGATAAAGCTCGCGTCGGGAAACAGTCAGGTACTGGAAATGTGAGGGCAGGGGTAACGCGGGAAAAATATTAGGATGCACATAATTAAGTATGCGTTATCCATATTTATAAACAAAATGTACTAGTAACAAAATACAGTGACAACTGAAGTTTTGATTTAAAAGCCTTAACCAGGGCTAAATACAACAGACAGACAACACATTTTACATAAAAAACGCATATATAGTGGGACGATGGTAGGGAGGAAGAGGCTAAAAGCAAAGTATAACACATGTCATGGGAAAAGGAAGTGAAAAATGGAAGGAAAAAAATTCTAGCAGGATAGGAGGGGAAGAACATAACAGGAAGAGCGGATTGCGCGGACAAGAGAATGATAAAATGGAAAATGAGAACGAGTGTAACAATAAAGTACATAAGCCACTTAGTGTAAGTTCCAGTGTCCATCTCTGAAGCCAACAGAAGTGGGAAAATAGAATTAGAATATACACGAAAACAGCCAGTTGGTGTCGTATAACAGAAACTCGGTGATATAAGTGCGATAAACAAAGGAGATTAATATGCAACGAACGATGTGAGATAGAAGGGTGTAGAGAGAATGTCAGAGGGAGAACCTGCTATATGGAACGATGTGAGATAGAAGGGTGTAGAGAGAATGTCAGAGGGAGAACCTGCTATATGGAACGATGGTGTGGCATTTTGGAGTATCATTTGAAAGATTCATCGCAAATATCATGAAATTGTGCAGAGCCTTAACTCCTATACCAGAGCCACGACGTGAAAAAACAACAGATCCTTGAACTTACACCAGAAGCACGACCATCAAAAACAACAGATCCTTGAACTTACACCAGAAGGCATGACGGGAAAAAACAACAGATCCTTGAACTTACACCAGAAGCACGACGTCAAAAACAACAGATCCTTGAACTTACACCAGAAGGAATGACGTGAAAAAAAACCAGAAGAAATCTTGGAAATAGATAATATAAGTACAGTATGAAATGTTGAAATGTGTGTACTTTTTCCAAGTTCGTTCTCAAACTCCTGCAGATTACCAAGATTTAGTCCAGAGAACGGAATATTCATTGTGTCAAAAATGTGTACCAGATAGTAAGTATGTGTACCAGATAATAAGTATGTGTACCAGATAGTAAGTATGAGTACCAGATAGTAAGTATGTGTACCAGATAGTAAGTATGAGTACCAGATAGTAAGTATGAGTACCAGATAGTAAGTATGTGTACCAGATAGTAAGTATGAGTACCAGATAGTAAGTATGTGTACCAGATAGTAAGTATGAGTACCAGATAGTAAGTATGTGTACCAGATAGTAAGTATGTGTACCAGATAGTAAGTATGAGTACCAGATAGTAAGTATGTGTACCAGATAGTAAGTATGAGTACCAGATAGTAAGTATGAGTACCAGATAGTAAGTATGTGTACCAGATAGTAAGTATGTGTACCAGATAGTAAGTATGTGTACCAGATAGTAAGTATGAGTACCAGATAGTAAGTATGTGTACCAGATAGTAAGTATGTGTACCAGATAGTAAGTATGTGTACCAGATAGTAAGTATGTGTACCAGATAGTAAGTATGTGTACCAGATAGTAAGTATGAGTATATGTAAATCGTGTACTCACTTGCTGTCCTTGCTCGGTTTGACTGTCAAAATAATCAGGGCTGTCAAGTTACCTAAAACGCCAAGAAAAAACATGACGGAAGGCACCATCATATTTTTGCTGACACTGCTGTCATCGATGGTTTTATTATAGAAGGATGAATTATCGATGTTGTAAGGCACATCATCTCTTCTTGTGATGTTGTAGTCGTTCATGGCCTGGATATTGTTCACTATAATATTGACAGCACTGGTCATTGTTTTGTTTGGTAGTTATAGAAGCTATAAATTAAGTCCTTAAATTGTCAACAGTTTATTGTTTTGCATTTCTCTGTTGTGAATCCAGAAATGGCTAGTTAATAATTGCAGAGTTCGATTCTTAATGTGAATTTAAATTAAAATACTGAGTTATTAAAGAAATCTTGACACACGATGATAATACGATGATAATAAAACAGTTTACTGGTTGCTTGAGCAAAAAACCGCATACTCAGTGAAAACGTTTACTGTTTAGATGAAATGATGCGAGGTTTTTACACGAAGCCTCACAATATAGGTACGTCATATACACATGCATGTTGAATATTAATGGTGATTAGTCTAGACGGCCACTGGTGAGACTTTCAGGCTATTATTGATATGTTTGTATATACGCTGACTTAAAGTTATTTTTGTTTAATCCTTATTTTTAAATTTGCCGTAAATCTTTATTATGTTTTATTTAAACCCCTTTCTTTCTGAAGAAATCCAGCGTTGTTTTTGTTTTAAATTCCTTAAATCCCTTTCTATCTGAAGAAATCCATTGTTTTTGTTTTAAATTCCTTAAATCCCTTTCTATCTGAAGAAATCCATTGTTTTTGTTTTAAATTCCTTAAACCCCTTTCTATCTGAAGAAATCCATTGTTTTTGTTTTAAATTCCTTAAATCCCTTTCTATCTGAAGAAATCCATTGTTTTTGTTTTAAATTCCTTAAATCCCTTTCTATCTGAAGAAATCCATTGTTTTTGTTTTAAATTCCTTAAATCCCTTTCTATCTGAAGAAATCCATTGTTTTTGTTTTAAATTCCTTAAAACTCTTTCTATCGAAATCCATCGTTGTTTTTGTTTTGAATTACTTAAACACCTTTCTATTTAAAGAAATACATCGTTGTTTTTGTTTTAAATTACTTAAAACGCTTTTTATTTGAAGAAAGCAAGCCTTGTGTTTTTTTTCTTAAGACAAAATTCCTACATGGCGATATTATACACTGGTTATTTACTTTCTGAATGTGTACACAACAGCGACAATTAAACTCGAAAGTCTCTACCCTTCTCTAAAATTACTCTCTCCATTTTATAAATAGACAATCAATTGAAAATATCTTAATAACTTTTTAACGAACTCACAACAGAAATAATTATTACCATTTAGTTCAGTATTTCTTTACAAAAAGGTCAAACTGTGTTATTAATCCATCCTCGACATGCTATAGCCGACAGTTGAAAAATCACTGATGAAAATTGACACCGATTTTTTTTATAACTCCAGTTGTCCTGAAACGAAAGAAATTTACAGTAGCTCATTAATTTTAATAAAACTGTGTAACTTGTTAAAATGGTAATTTATTAAAATGGTAAATGGTTATAATAATTATTTATCAATAAATATCCTGCACTAACAGATGAATAACATACAAGAACTAACAACCGTGTGTAATCAAAATGATAAGCTAATAGAATTAACAGAAAATACTAGAACTTTACTGTATCTCAGACGAGATAGTGAGAGCATCACAAAAAGTGACAGGATATGAACGTAACAGATAAAGCGAGGAGGAGACCAATCACAGATAACCTAGCGCAGAACATTGGAGGCTGAGATGAGATGATTTGACAATTCGTATGACACTACAGAAGGATGTCTGTCGACCGAGAACAGCGCTGCTGACCTGCAGATACCACACGGTGTGATAGATGTGTTTTTCTTTTGTTTCTTTTGGTAGCATATCCTATTCAGGACGTGGCTATCAACCCAGAATTTTTTGGCTGTAGTTATTTTCTATGCAATATAACTATGTTTAGTAGTTTGCCAGTGCTTTCCGAACGGTCAGGATGCACAATTGCGTGTGGCGTGGATCGAACTCGGCACCTTGGCCGTCACAGACTGGTCCTGTACCACTTCGCTACAGAGCCGGACTGAGCTGTGTTTTTACCGGGAGAAAAAAAAAGATAATGGAAAAATTCTGCAAAATTAAATAAAAATATGTGAAATAATAATAAATGACCACATCTCAGTAGCCTCTAACTCACTTTGAGTTTTTTTTTTTTTACAGTCCCTGCTTCATATCCACAGAAAAGTATCAGGCCAAGAGAAGAATCCAGGCGTTTGAGAAACATGCCATAGGCATGTGTTGGCGAAATCTATCTGTTACTGAGATCATAACAGAAATGTGTTTGTTCATATTTATTAGAGGGTCAACATGAACCACTGTTAACAATTGCGAAACATCGTACACTCCAGTGGTACGGGCACGTGATCTCGGGTAAAAAAAAAATATATTTTCGTAACGTTAATTATAACAATAATGCACGTATCAAATAGCAATGCAGTTGATGAAGTGTTCTGTGCTTTGAGTAGAGTCCTCATATTCCTAGAAGGTAAAAATGTAATTGCATAGATGTGATATATGGTTTCAACAAGAAAAATCTAGCAATATAGGTACGTCATCTACTTGATATTTGCTGTTAAATTGTAGTTGATCTGGAGCGTACATTTTTGTTAAAAAATGCCACGAACATTGGAAGGTATTATAATTGAATAATCTATATGTCTTTATCTGTGGTTTCTCACAAGGTCTGGTGCCTTTTTCATTATGGAAAATTGTAGTCTTCACTTTATTTGTACACTATTATACCGTGTTCATATGTTGCATCTGTCCCGCCAGCTGTTTCTACTTTCTTTATATAAAAAAAAAAATTGTTATGACTTAGTGTCGGATATACAAACAGATAAAGAGGTGCTAAAAACACTTAATATGAAGAAATAACTACTAAGATAAATAAATATCAGGCAAATAAAATATTCTGGACACATTAAAAGACATGACACCCTATTGAAGACCTTACTTGAGGGTAAAGTCAAAGGGAAGTGAGAAAAAGGTAGACAGAGATACAAGTGGGAGAGCAACATCACACGATGGACAGGTTACAGTCTAGCAGAGTGCAACACCAAGACAAGAGACAGGAGATGTTGGAGATCCGTTGCAGCCAACCTTCACTGCGGAGACGGCACTTGATAATGAGGATGTCGCATATTTGAGTGTATCTTAGGTTCTATCCGCTTTGCGAAGAGTTACATAAGACGATGCGCTAACTAACAATGAGGTACGTGATTGATGTGAAACAATTCTAACACGGTCACTCTCCTATGTCAACGTCGTTTAAGTTGGCTGCACTGAATGTGTTAAAGTAAAGACTGCGAGGGAGAGGAAATGGCTACCGCCCTAGAACCTCTGAAATGTGAGATCCCTAACATCTCACACCCCTACGACATTAATAAATGCTATGGGTTACTTTACTTTTTTTTACTGAATGTGAGAAGCTCCTAAAGGATATTCCTTATGGAGGATTGAACTCTGGGAATACAAACCACATGATAACAATTTCGTCCATATAAAGCTGTCTTTGCAAATGATCTGAATGCACTAGGCATGAATACAGTAGACTCGAAGACACGTACAGATCTTACTACAGCAGGGCCGTAGATTGTCGCAGGGACGTATATATGATTACCCTTAAGGAGGGGGTTTTACTTAGAACAAAATTAAAAAAGGTTTCTTTGATCCGATTTCGTGTGTAAATTTCAGAATTCGACAGAAAATTTGAAGCCCCTTTTTTTGGAAAAAAAAACGCTTAAAAGGGGGGGAGGTGTTACCGACCTTTTGGTTACGTTTCAAGTACTAAATATTTATCACTAGAATACAGCGCGGTAGTCTAGTTGATTTCTCGCTTGACACGATCACTCCTCCAGTCGACACAGCTGTAAATGACTACCTGACGCATGAGTAAGGGGAGGTAAAGACAGCAAGGAAGGGAATTGGCCACCCCACCTAATAATTGCTGCGGCTTAGTATATGAAGAGTTATCTTCATCCTCGACTGCAAGTTGCTGCCATGGGACCTACTTTTATCTATGCTAAATTTCATTTTTATATTTGCTGGAGTGTGGAGGGATGTATAAAAAAAAAGGGGATGAAACCCCCTCCTTATCTACTGGCCTGTACTAGAGACAGAAGCTCTCTATACAAGCGTTTCCTAAGAGAGAAACGAAATAGCGGTAGATGACTGTTAGCACGCGGGTAAAAGGAAGCAAGAAACAACTTTCAACAAATTCTCAATAGATAACTTCAGCTTAAGTGTAATCCAGCAGGCAAAACTTACAACTGGCTAATTACCTTCAGCCAATCACTAGTAATAAACACAATGACACACAAATGGATGTACGTTTCGACCGAAAAGCCTTTATCATGAACGTATTCACAATATAATATGACGAGTAATAACATCATTATTGACTTTCACGTTGTGTTTATAAATAGCTGATGCTTCTTATGTGATCAGCACCATTCAACAGTACAGGCCAGGAATACTTTCATTATCGCTGCGTGTAATGTCAACTAGGAAATTTAACAAGTTTTGGTTCATATTGTTGTTTATACGATTCTTCATGTCGCAATGTGAACTTGTCCTGCACCTTTTATAGTTAACACTATCTTCTATAGTTAACATTATCTTCTATAGTTAACACTTCTTCTATGTCAGGAAATATCATCGCCGATACTAGAAATCTTAACACCCAGGGCAGCTCCACCCCTTTAAATTAGCTTCATTTCAGTCCTAGCGCCATTGGATATTGCTCTTGAAGCTCTCGCCTCGGCCGTGCTTGTCTAGTTTCGGCGCTGGCACGTGCTTCTGTCGCTACAGTAAAACTTAACGTTTTATATTACATGTATATCTAATTGACACTCCTTAATTATGCGCGACCGGTCATGTGAAGAGTGAGGTACATAACGTGACCAATTATGTGAAGGGTGACGTACATAACGTGTCCAATCATGTGGAGGGTGAGGTACATAACGTGACCAGCATGTGAAGGGTGAGGTACATAACGTGTCCGGTAATGTGAAGAGTGAGGTACATAACGTGACCAATTATGTGAAGGGTGAGGTACATAACGTGTCCAGCATGTGAAGGGTGAGGTACATAACGTGACCGGTAATGTGAAGAGTGAGGTACATAACGTGACCAATTATGTGGAGGGTGAGGTACATAACGTGACCAGCATGTGAAGGGTGAGGTACATAACGTGTCCAATCATGTGAAGGGTGAGGTACATAACGTGACCGGTAATGTGAAGGGTGACGTACATAACGTGTCCAATCATGTGGAGGGTGAGGTACATAACGTGACCAATCATGTGAAGGGTGAGGTACATAACGTGACCAATCATGTGAAGGGTGAGGTACATAACGTGTCCAATCATGTGAAGGGTGAGGTACATAACGTGACCAATCATGTGAAGGGTGAGGTACATAACGTGTCCAGCATGTGAAGGGTGAGGTACATAACGTGACCGGTAATGTGAAGAGTGAGGTACATAACGTGACCAATTATGTGGAGGGTGAGGTACATAACGTGACCAGCATGTGAAGGGTGAGGTACATAACGTGTCCAATCATGTGAAGGGTGATGTACATAACGTGACCGGTAATGTGAAGGGTGACGTACATAACGTGTCCAATCATGTGGAGGGTGAGGTACATAACGTGACCAATCATGTGAAGGGTGAGGTACATAACGTGACCAATCATGTGAAGGGTGAGGTACATAACGTGTCCAATCATGTGAAGGGTGAGGTACATAACGTGACCAATCATGTGAAGGGTGAGGTACATAACGTGACCAGCATGTGAAGGGTTGAGGTACATAACGTGACCAGCATGTGAAGGGTGAGGTACATAACGTGACCGGTAATGTGAAGGGTGACGTACATAACGTGTCCATGACCATCAAGGTACCGGATTTAAATGCCGATGCAGGAAATTTTGCATCCGGGCTTCAATGGCAAACTACTGAACGTATTTATTTTGCCCAGAAAATCAGTACCCAGTTGCCGAGTCAAAATATTCTGGGATGATGGCTACATCTTGAATAAGATATGCTACCATGATGTAATTTCATGTGTTAATCTCTGTTTATGATTTTGTTCCCATCAATTCTGTAACATAAGAAATAATCTTGACATTCAAGTTTGTGCCAGGAAATGAAAATATCGTTGTGTTGAAACAATATCTTATTCCACAACTTAGAAGACAACCCGGCATATTATATCTATTTTTATTCGCTAAACTCTTTGTTGCCTTTCAACGTTCGGGGGTAGAACAGTTTTCTGGAGATGGCCCACGTGTGTGTTGAGTATATTGTGGAGTTTGTCGCCTCTTTTATTTCAGTGGTCCATCGTTGTCGTGGTCTGCCTTCACTTAACATAGCTTGCTGTGGTATGCTGTGTGATGGTATGCATTCCCTGCTAAATGATATTACTACTCTTAAACAAGTTTGAAATCTGTGGGTAGACCTATCCATTCCGCACCTGCTGTCACATCCTGTAATATGCACACGCTTTGTATGACATCCTCAGCACGTCCCATCCACGATCTTCCTCTCTTGAGTCTGCTGCCTTTAACTTTCTGTATTTCGGAATACAACGGGTGTTCCTTGGCAAACATTTTCCGTTCAAGTAGGTTACTCCTTTTAAAGAACTTAGAACGGGAGGGTTAAAACTCCATAGAGGACTGGCTTCATTGTACTCGTGTTACCAATTGTGTACTTCGTCCCTCTCAACGAAGCGGCAAGCTGCTGACCGAGAGTTACTCAAAGCACACGACTCCGTAGCTTCAAGCGATAAACCCCAGTGATCTCAGGAAAAAAAAGTCAGAAAAAGACGTCACGAGTCGGATTCGAATATCAGACTTTTTGAGCAGAAAGCGAACGGCTTGACATCATCTAAAAATATGGGGACCGTACTTGAAGGTAGAGCTGAAGGGAGTAGAGCAAAATGTAGGATATGAAGACCTCAATTGAAGATGGAGTTGAGGGGAGATGAGCGAAATGTAGCAGGTGAAGATAATAGAAGGTAGAGTTGAAGAAAGAGCAAGATGTAGGCAGAGATACAAATGGGAGGGAAATATTAGATGGGCAGGATACAGTCTATCAGAGTGCACTATCACGGCAAGATACTGAGGATG
The DNA here is from genome assembly GCA_034231615.1 of Meghimatium bilineatum. Classification (NCBI taxonomy): domain Eukaryota; kingdom Metazoa; phylum Mollusca; class Gastropoda; order Stylommatophora; family Philomycidae; genus Meghimatium; species Meghimatium bilineatum. The sequence goes on from CM067316.1 coordinate 47,153,613, forward strand.
TTGGTGGTCCATTGCAGCCAACTGTCGATACGAATACGGCACTTGTTTATAATGAGGTTACTATTACTTTCAGAACGTTTTACTCAACTACCTGCAGCTGAATGTTGTGAACCATACTCAGATAGTGACAGACGAGATTCAATCCTAGTACCTTTCCACTGAGATCAACTCAACTCGCAACTGGAGGCATCACAACTCATCAGCGCTAAAAACAAGACGTACACCCCTAGAGCAAGTACCGCACACCCACACCTTCTCCTTTATGAGAACTAACTTCATTTCGGTTGTGACGTACCTGAGTATTGCTTTTGGCACGTCTGTCCCAGTGAACAGCTCCTGTTACCCCTACCTAATTTTCAGAGCTCCAACTCAGTCATAGAACTAGACTTGTATGGAGTTGTTGGTAGCATTCAGGACGCAACAATCAAATAAGTATGTGTCAGCTATAGTGCTTTTTAGGTAGTATTTGCGTTTATCAGGTTGTCATTGCTTTCAGCACGACCAGATGCACAGCTTCCTACTATGTGTTTTTTAAACATCATACCTTTGTTGATCACGAAAAGTTGCCCATACAAGCATATAACCAAATGAGATCATGATACAAAGCCAGAGGAAGACCACGGAAAAGACGGATAGAAAACGTCATGGACATCCTGTACAGACACGGTCATATCACAGCCGAGGCCACACATCTAGCTTTAGAACGCAAGCTCGAGCTCCAATCACCCCTACGCTTAACGGCAAGAGTGAATATCACAGACCACCTGGGAAAGACAATAGACCTTTGTCGTTTGAAATACGCTTTGTATCTCTTCACCACACAGCCGGTTTTAATGTGTAAATTACGAAAAATAATATATAATGTTACATATTTGTCATAAAGTTTACATAATTCGAACAGAAATCCGTGTTGGCAGAAATGGACGGATTAAAGCAACTGATTAACGATCACAATAAAAGGTTTTAGGAATTGAATTTCTTTCCCTCAGCTGATACTCGAATCTATTTGTAAAAAATCCCAGAGCCCTGATTTCTGCGAATCTTGCACATTATATCATTTTGTATAGCCGTTGATTTGATTTTGTGAGAGTGAGGCACTGTACGACTGTAGAAAGCATGTAAATTAGGTGAGGGGGATCTATGTATCAAAAGCAAGTACCACACGATCGACACATTACAATTAATAAAACAGATACCAACCTTGTGGACTGGCTGAGTAAAAAATTGTAAACAAAATGCAAATTAATGTTATCGATTAAATGTTTAAAAAATGTCGATAACTAATTTTACTATTAACATGCAATCGAACACCAAATATTCGTATGTAAAACAGCGGTGGGAAATTTGTTTTTTCCACTAGGCCGGATTGAGGATTTCTCCCAATACGTCGGGGGGGATGTCAATGAACATGTTTTATTGTGCAAGTACATGTGTAAGTACATGTGTAAGTACATGTGTAAGTACATGTGTAAGTACATGTGTAAGTACATGTGTAAGTACATGTGTAAGTACATGTGTAAGTACATGTGCCCCAGATAGCGTGTGAGAACATATTTTCTTAGCTCAGGGGCCGGTACATATAATAATTATAAATCAGTTTGACGGGCAAGTAAAATGACTCGCTGGGATGACCCGAAATTGGTGCGCTGGTCGTGTTTTGCATATCTATAAAATAAATTATTTGAGTGACATACACCACACATACACGCGACCTGATAAAACAAATCATTTTAAAAAAAATGTATACTTGTGTCATGGAAATCCCAGAAGATGAAAGTCGACCTCTTTCCAAGAAGGAGTCCCTATGTCGGATAGTGTGTCCTCTCAATCGACATCAATACTGGTTAATGACTAATTTGACGTGATCTATATCACGTGTTTGTTACTGATGCGGGCTTGAAATACAGGATTAACTCATGACACACGGTTACAAATGCATATTGTCAGCGATGTACCAGCTGGAATGTTTTCACTATATCTGAGGGTTTGTGCTGTTTTCTGGTGTACTGGATTATTTATGCTAATATGCTTTAATCTGAGTGTTTATGACATCTTAGAAATATCATGGAAACGATTGAATTTCGTACAAAAATAGGCTAATGACCTTTACGATTTTTTATAAAGGTATATTCGATTTCTTTACTAAGGTCCTGTCTTTATTTATATTGAATTATATAGTCTGCGGTTTTCACCAGGACAATCTAAGGTTATTTGTAAAAGGTCAGTGGTAACACTGCATATTGTATTTATTGAGTTCTTTTACAGTGTTGTATACTTTCATTGTGTGGTGTTGGTTTTCTGCTCAATCACGTTCATTGGAAACATAATCACTAGCCACAAATTAAAACTGTAAAATTATGTGATACATTGACATCCATAATACGGCTACAGTTAAGTTATACATTGAGTCCTGACAATAATATTGTGTTACACATTCACTATTGAGAATATAATAATAACTATGGTACACATTTAACGCTAAGAATAAGATTATAAATATAGTACACATTTAACGCCAATAATAATATTATAATTATGTTATAAACTTAACACAATAAAATACGATCATAATTATGTTATACATTTACACACTAAATTATGATTATAATTTATGTTACACATTCAACACGGTTGGAATCAAAATCTAAATTTGTAAGTTGCGAAGTTTAGAATCAATATGCAGACCGTTCATTAGTTAGTTCCTTTTGGGCAAAGATTGTACATTGGGATGTAGTCATTTGTTTCCATGTTGAGCTCTTCATTGCAAATTTCTGCAGTTCTTGTGTATTGTTTATGAACAATATTGAGTTTTCTCTGTTTATTCTTCAGATTTTTCATGTCATATGCTAAATAATACAGTAGAGTTCTAGCAATATTTTCTTCGTTATTCTGACCGCATACTGTTTCAACGTTAGGCTCACATAGACAGCCTCGTAATACGATCATAGACAGCCTCATAATACCATCATCACCTGTTAGTTTCTATACAGCCTCATAGTACTATCACCTATTGTTTATAGACCGTCGCATCACCTGATAATTTCTCGGCGTTTAGTGCAACAACATAAACATGTAATGCTTCTCGATTCTAGACAAACCATTCTCAACCTGTTTTTCGTGGTCCCCTTTCGAGAAACATTTTCTTCTGTGACATGATATGACATTTTTTTTTAAAAAGTCAACCCTGTCGCGCATTTTTTTGTTATATGCGTATATCTCATTGGATATCCTTGGCGTATATAAAATGCGTATATCTCTTTTATATCGTTCAAATTGTTACATTTCTATAATCCCCGACCCTTTTGACGAGTCTGTATTCCACAATTTCCACTTATAATCGTTCTTCCTGATTCCCAGCAAAACGCTGTGTCCCGGGGGGGGGGGGGGGGGGGGCAGGATATATGATATACGTTGATAAACACTGTTTTATACTTTCTACTGTACTGTACTCAAGCTCAGAGATCTCCCTGGCGTAGCGGCTAAATCTTTTGTCTTGTACTCGAGACGTCGCTGGTTCGAATCCGTCTCGTGATATCTTGTGTACAAAGTGAAATTTTGTCGAAGATACTTGGGGATTATCTTTTGAAACTACGGAGTTATGTGTCATTGGTGGTATTCCTGACATGAACACGCTGCCTTGTTGAGAATGGCGGAGTGCATATGGGGTAATCCGAATACAATGAGGTCATCTGCTGCGCCTTTAAAACAATATCTACATCAGCTGTGGTTAATTTCTGCTATTTATTGTTCCACTGTTGACATCTAGCCAAAATCGACGTTTCAAACAATGAGAAACTATCTTAATAGATCACTGCTGCCACATTCCATAGCGGGTCAAAGAAAGTAAACCCGAGCAATACTGAAGTCGAATATTTCGAAAAGTGTATATATCGCAGCACAGCTGTAAATTAGAACACACAAATTGTACTTACGTAAAACACGGGTTTTAAAAATGTTCCACTAAGCTAGCTAACGGTCTATCACTAAAACTAGGGGGTTATAATTTTAGTGATAGTCCGTCGTGTCTTAGTGGAACATTTTTAAAAACCTCTGTTTTACGTAAGTACAATTGTTGTTACGTTGCACGTAGTTACCTTATATTGATTGTCGTAGTGAAATTAGAACACAGTATATTTCGTTTTATATCTATATCTATTCGTTATATATTCTCCGGACTATATCATGTTAGTCTCGCCCGTGTGACAACTTCTATCTGGTTTATGGTGTCAAGATTATAGCCACTGCTGTCTTTTCAGGGATGATGTAGGAGGTGACTAAAGAAAGGTGTGAGATGGGATGACAACCTATCACCTGTGAAAAAATCATCGGTTCTATAATCGCACAGTATACCACTTATATTTCGTTATTGTAGCGGAATGTGAACGAAACAAGATTCAATGCACATGTTCATTAGTAGTTTGTGATGGTCTGCGCATTGTTTTCATTTTATTGCACGATCTAAGAAATTACGTCACTTAACATCACTTACAAAACATAAGTACAATTGCATGATACTGCTAGATTTTAGGACACTGGGAAGGGACAGGGTTAGGTATAATGTTTACAATAAATCTGACGCTAGTAACAAGAAAGTTGCGTCTCTCAGTGGCATCCCAAAACAATAAAAACGTTTATTGGTGCAAAATTCTTAAAAAGTTGTGAACAGGAAGCAGTAGGGGATATGTTCTGCGATTACTGTACCACATCATCAGTGTCCATCTTGTGTCAATTTCTTACTTTGTCTTGTATGAAATAGTTCCATGAATGGCGGAGTGATGCAGGCTCACGGACATTGCATTTTTCTCCTTTTTTGACAGAATCTCCAGTGACGGAAAATGCTAGATAAGCCATCACTGCGGATGGGTCAACAAATCTGACAGAGTAATTATGAGATAGTTGACCTAGAAGTGTGTTCTGTGCTCCTGGAAGAACGTGATAACCCTGGGACACTGGCGAATTGGAATGCTCCCTTCGGAGACTAACTACGCATCTATTAACCTCCCTTAAACGACCATATCTTTGAGACAATCTTACATAATTCCGCGTGTTCACGATTGAAAAGGACTTACGCTTTTGTCTGAAAGGCTATGGGCTGTCAAGAACTACCCCCTCACAGATAAAGGGATTATTTCATCATCATCATCCTCATGTTGGTCTGTTTTGGTTTCAGAACGAACAAAGGAGTACAACAACATGAGGTGCCGTCTACGCAACGATGTACTGGTGTTGTAAGGACATGATAGTTCAAGTCATGAGAGAAAAAAGGAACCCAATTAAACATGACAAAGTAACGCCTTCGATTAGAAGCTTATCAAACAATACGATTTTTAATCCACTCTCTGAAGTCGTTTGTACTTCACCTATGTTCATTACAGCATCAACGGGGGAAGAACTATCTAGACAGAATTTATGATGTGTTTTTTTGTGTGCGTGCGTCGTGCGCGCACATGATCGTAGGTGCGTGCGTGTACGGACGGGCTCGAGTCGTGTCTATATATTTTTCCACTGAGTTCATTTCATTAGATCTCTTCATATTTTTTTAAGATTCAGCTATCAGTTTGCAAGACATGTGACTAGTGTCTTTCATAATATCGTACAAGTTCTATCGGACATACAATATATCGTATTCAGAAAAGACCCGAAATTTAAAAATTGTTCTGTCATTTCAATCTCACAGCATCAACAATGAGTAAATTGTAACCATCAACAATCAGTAAACAGTAAAACATTGACAATCAGTAAACAGTAAAACATCAACAATCAGTAAACAGTACAATATCAACAATCAGTAAACAATGAAACATTCACAATCAATAAACAGTAGAACATCAGCAAGAGTAAACAGCTAGCTAGCTAAGTTTCGCTTAGTTCACTTTAGTTTAGGTTAATTAATTAGTTATCTTAGTTTAGTTTAGTTAGTCGTCAGATTATCGTCCTGGTACTCAGGACAAGTCCAAATGTGCTTCTTTGGCATATTCAGTATATCCTTGAGCGTGTGTTAGCTTACTATTCCAGTTCTGTGTTGGTTGATATTTCTTCTTTTTATTCATATATGCCTCTCGTTTCTTTCAACACCATTCTTCACACCCAGGTCCTGTATTCTAGGCATCGGTACAGAGGAAGAAATATGCCTAATATCTTCCCGCTGATCCAACTGAATTGCAATAAAAATAACAGCACCGTCCATTGAAATTGTCACTAGTGAATGCAAGAGACATGGGAAGTTGGAGGTCCGTTCTATACAAATTTCTTTGCAGAGACGGCATTTAATTGTGATGATTAATTCTCACTGGTTAGAGGCTGCACTTCTGAATCTATATGCCCTGGAATGTCATTGTCACGTTTCCTGGAAAGGGTGATTAACACTTCAATGGAAGTTGTAAACTTGATAGGCTTACTTTTCCACTCTTCTCCATATTCCATGTCCAATAATATGTATAACCGTATAATAACCTCATCTGCCTTTCCAAACCATGATTTTACGCTCTGTAATTTGTTTCTTTGATCTTTTCTATATAGTCAGTTAGTTGATGGTTCTTGTCAGCACTGATGCCTGCAGGTATGAACGAACGCGGCAAATATCCATTCTTTTATCAAGGTAAGATAATTCAGCAAGAAGCGTATTGTCACAATTTCTGTATCTCTGAGGCATCCAAGAATATTGTGCATAGCTTCATTATGTAACCTGTCAAATCTATCAATCTGCTTTAGGCTAAGGTTCACGACAGCCAAGTCATACTCTACCACAGACAGGACTAGTCTTTGAATATATAATAGTGCAAAATGTTGTTTAAAAAAAACAGCTACCAACACACTCATCGCTGTCAATCCTTTTTGAACTATGAGGATTGTGCAGTTGATATGCTTATTGAAACACAAAAACAACACTTCCAACTATTTTAAAGTTAATGATCTCTGTATTATCTCTCAACATAGATTGGTAGTAGGCATTAGTGTATGAGGAAAAGAAATTGGTAGCATATTCTATTCAGGACGTAGCAATTAACCCAGCATTTGTTGGCTGTGGTGATTTTCTAGGCAATATATACGTTCATTAGTTTGCCATTGATTTTCTGAACGGTCCAAATGCACAATTGCTTGTGATGGGGATCGAACTCGGTACCTTGGCCGTAACAGACGTGCTCTGTACCACTTCGCCACAGAGCCAGACAAATGCATGGAAGACGGAGTTATTCAGAGAGAACCATGTCACATCTGCTTTCATTGAGTTCACCAGATCTCCAGATGCATTATACCACTGGCCATGGAACGCATTAGTCAATCTTAGGATGCAGTGGTACCTTGAAAGGGAAACCTTCTGGTATCACAGCAAGCAGGCTTCAGACAGTGCTACGCTACTGAAGATCAGGCAACCTACCTCTCCCACGAGATTGAGGATGCCTTCCAAGATAAGAAACTGGTACTAGCAGCATGGATAGACCTCGGGAAAGCATTTGATAAGGTCTGGAAAGAAGGGCGCTTAAAGAAATTGCGAAATTGCAGGGTTAGCTCAAGAATGTACAAATGGGTAAAAGCATAATAGAAGAGCCAGGGTACAATTTGATGGTCGCAAGAGCAAGAAAGTCCTACTGTGTCATGGAGTCCCCCAGGGAGGAGTCCTGTCACCCACACTTTTCTTGGTTTACATCAATGACTTAGTTGCTGAACTACCACATGGGATCAAAGTGGCAATGTATGCTGACGAACTGGTGATCTGGTGCACGGAAGAGCATGCGATAGTGGCCACTAAACAAATACAAAGATCTATCGATGCCCTTACCTTATGGGCAAATAGATGGTGCGTCAGTATTAACACAGATAAATGCAGCACTACACTCTTTACCTTCTCAAAAAAAACAAAAAGCCGGTCATATCAAGATAGATGGAGAGCTCTTGAAAGAAGACAAACAACCCACATACCTCGGAGTTACTTTTGATGATTAACTGACATGGAAGCAACACATAAACAAAGCAACAACAAAAACCAGGAGGAAGTTAGCTATCTTGAGAAAACTAAGTGGAACCACATGGGGAGCCAGTGGGAATATACTCCGTAAAGTTTACCAGCAAGGCATACGACCCACCTGGAATATGGTTCAGCTGCGTGGTGTCCTGCATCAAACACCACATTACAAGATCTATATTACAAGATCACATTACAAGGCACTTAGAATAATGTTAGGAGCAATGAAATCAACACCCATAGCAGAGATGTAGAAAATAGGAAGAATGCAAACACTTGGCGAATGCAGAGACACAAAAGTACTAATTCAAGCAGAAAAGTTTCAGTGTATGCCAAGTCATCCAATGAAAGAAAGATTCCAAAATCTAGCAATGGGGCGAGTGAAAAGAAGCAGCTTTATCCATCAAGCTAAACAACTCCGTAGACAACTTACAGACCTGCCTGAAGTTGACAGCCCTTAAGGTCTGACCAGAACAAATTCCTTGGAGTGAAAGGCATGGAATGCCAATATACATTCAGACCCATGTGAAAGGAATACTAAGCGAGGACGAACAGAACAGTGTGCAGCGAAGGGCTGTCACTCTCAGTTTCCTGGATGAGGAATATCCACAAGATATATGGCTCAGAGTATATACAGATGGGTCACCACAGAATGCAGTGAGGAATAGAGGTGCATGTGTATATATAGAATATCCACACAAGCCTGGAGATGCGATCAGAACACCAACAGGGCAATTCTGCAATAATTATGATGCATAAATCCAAGCAATTAGTGTGGCAACTAAAAAAAACTGCTGAACTCCAACCCTGGCCTACAACCTGTGGTATTTCTGACAGATGCAAGGTCAGTGCTTCAAGCTCTCCAGTCTGGAAAACTAACAGACTTGCAAAAACTACTTAATAAATTGTCTTACCAGTATAGGGTAACCATGCAGTGGATACTTACTGTGGAATACCAGGAAATGAAAAAACAGACCAACTGGCTAAGGAAGGTGCTGCCGAATATTAACCAGATGTACCAATCACCTACCATCAGAAAAAAAAACAGATTATCAAGGCAATAAGAAAGCCAAAAACACCAACACAAGATGACTATCACATTATGAACAGATCAGAACAAGTTATAATTCTACGTCTCAGAGCAGGACACAACCGACTCCGTAGTCACATGTATACAAAGTTCAAGATTGGCAACACGGCCATGTGTACATGTGGACAGGCAGCACAGAGTGCCAAACATATAGTTCAAGAGTGTTCAGAGCATGAAACGCTGAGGCAGACATATTGGCCAGAGGAAACAACACTGGAATCACAGCTCTATGGGACACTGTATGAACTACAAAAGACAGTGAGTTTTATTCAGGAGACAGAATTACAGATAGAGACATGTTTCAAGTGAACGAAAGAAGAAGAAGAATAAATGCCACTTGCCAATGCGAACCATTTCACTTCTAAGAAACTTAACAATTTTTTACCTTTCTAGTTACCTATAATCTTTTACCTATCTAGTTACCTATAATCTTTTATCTATAATCTTTTACCTATCTACATACCTATACTCTTTTACCTATCTAGTTACCTATAATCGTTTACCTATCTAGTTACCTATAATCTTTTACCTATCTAGATACCTATATAATCTTCTACCTATCTAAACGTATCTAGTTACACTAGAACGTAATATGCATTCCATCTGAAACCAGCTGTTTCATCAACAATTTAAACATCAGCAATTATGACAAAGATAAAAATATTGAGTGTACAGCAAACTTTAGCAATAAGTAAACAGTAAACAGCAGCAATACGTAAACAGTAAACATCGACAATAAGTAAAAAGTAAACATCAACAGTAAGTAAATAGTAAACATCGACAATAAGTAAAAAGTAAACATCAACAGTAAGTAAATAGTAAACATCGACAATAAGTAAAAAGTAAACATCAACAGTAAGTAAATAGTAAACATCGACAATAAGTAAAAAGTAAACATCAACAATAAGTAAACAGTACCAAAGTGAAATGGGAAATATACCCAAAAAAATAGATCAATAGGACATCATAATGAATTACATAAACAGATGAAACAAGTCAGAAGTCAAATGTTTCAAACCTGACTGAAAAACTCACTTGTCCGGGTTATGAGTGAACCATGTTGACTGAGAAATATTGATTGAACAACGCTCCTACATACCATGGCTGAAATGTTTCCTGTTCTTAACACCTGTGTACAACTAGATCTTTCTGCGACTTCAAAATAAACTGTTATGGTTAACGTCTCCTGACGAATGACGCCAGCATTTTCCAAAAACATGTGTTGCGTTCTGTTAGAAAACTTTGGGAGACTAGTGTTTTGAAAGCAAATGAGAGTTTAGGGAGAAAAAAACATAAATATTTGACAGTCTAGTTTTGTGAATGAAAATAACAGTTTCGTGAGATTTAAAAAAAAAATTAAATGTCTAGTGTTGTAAAATTTGGCTTCTGAATTCATTCTCAAACTGGCGCTGGATCTTTCTTATAGCAGGACAATGGTCCTACTAGACTTTCACAAGGATGTAGTCCAGAGAATGGAAATGCGTTGTGCCACCGTTTTATTTGCGTCAATGGCCCAACACATCCGAATTCGACGGGAAGTATTTTGAAATCAAATGCTACTTTCGTGAGATAAAATATAAAGATTAATGCTACTTTCGTGAGATAAAATATAAAGATTAAACAATTTTTGTGTTGTGATGGTAAATGCGATTTTTTGCGAGATTAAAAGCACTTTTAGTCTAGCGTTATGCAAGTACATGCAAGTTAAAAAAGATAAAACAGTGAAATTATATTATTGTGTAAGCACGTGCAAGTATAGCTATATAATAAATAAAAATCACTTTAAGAGTCTAGGAATCAGATCTCAAATGCAAGTTTTTATGAGATAATGACATTGAATTAAACAAATTGATTTGTGGCGAGTTTGTGACACAGTTTTGTTGTATATTACACATACTTGTAACTGATAGTCACGGTAGAATGTGTGATAGAGCAGAAACCTTATACCAGTCAGAATGTCGTTTAAGTTGCAAAACTGAGAACCTCTGTTTCTGTCAGATTGGATGTGAAGATTTACCCCTTATCATCATCATCAGGTGACATGCCGATGGCATAGGCGATCATGGCTCACCACAGCTCTATCTCTAGTATTATGTATCAAAATCGTTGTTGTTTCCTTGCCGTGCCAGGCTCTTAAACTGTAATATTTTCGCACGTTTTCGCCCTCTGTCTCTATTGCCTTTAATCTTGTCTGTTGTGACTATGTTCTTCAAACCTTCTTGTCCCATAAAGTGACCATAAAATAAAGATTGTCTTTTTTTCTTATATTATTGATGAAGTTCCGCTTCGCATTTGACTCTTTTAACACATCCACATTCGTTTTCCTGACCGTCCATGGTATTCTCAGCATTGTTCTGTAGAGCCACACCTCTATCGCCTCTAATTTCCCACTTTTCTGTTTGTTTATTGTCGAAGACTCGCATCCATATGTTCATATAGGAGGTATATAGATATCCCTGCAGAACTCTTATTCATCTCTAATGACAAAGTCAAGAGCTACCTACTCACAACTAAATGGATTATTTCATCATACGAGTATATATATATATATATATATATATATATATATATATATATATATATATATATATATATATATATATATATATATATATATATATATATATATATATATATATATATATATATATATATATATATATATGGACCATATGCTCCTGTGCAAACGAAAGTGTAATGTAAGGAGGTAACCATCAATACTCAGAGCTTGCATCCAGGGAGTGAGGAGAGGGAGGCACGAGAAACGAGACATCCAGTAAATATAGAAACACGTTGCCGTGTTGCTGTAACCTCAGTTTGTGTTTAATGTTTGATATGACATGAGCGCTGACAGCAGCCCAGCGGAGAAAACGTACACCACGTGAGATGACATCCCTGTGAAAAGCCACAAAAGTGACCAAACTAGACAAAATTATGAAATCGTGAGGAAAATCGGTATAAGAACATGCACAGAATAGATCGAAAAGCAACACGATTTATAATACCTTATAATAATGAACCATAATCAAATACCGACATGAACATACAACATAAAAAGATCTGGATACTAGGCCAGAGAAAGACCTAGAAAAAGATGGATGGATAATAACATTTAAAAACCCTAAACAAAAAACTGTTTCAGCGCAGCCATTCTGCGCTAGACAACTGAAGATTCAGGCAATTCAGACAATTCAGCCTAGGCAGCTGAAGATACAATGTTTAACAACATAGTTCCTCGCCCACAACATGATACAATTTCACAACACTATCTTGAGTCTCGCAATATTGTTATAAGACGTGCGTCATAATTATGCACTATTTATGACTTGCAGTCACTGAACTATACGTAAATGCACTAAGTTATAGTTGAACACCTGCTACAGTCTCACAATTGTGTGCATATTCCAGCACAAATACATGTTACCTCATCAAATAGATATTATTTAGTATATATATATATATATATATATGTCTAAAGGTGTGTAATTATTATTTATACAATTAAACAATGTTTACAATTATACACTCGTATAAACGAAAAGGGAACCGCCAGTCCTGTAATAACCATCGTGGTATCTCTCTACTGTCCATCGCTGGAAATATATTTGCTGGATTCCTTTTAAACCGTCTAACATCTCATTTTAATGAAGGGTTACTACCCGAAAGCCAATGTGGTTTCAGAAAAGAACATGGAACAACTGATATGGTCTTTGCTGAAAGACAAATTCAAGAAAAATGTTAAGAACAACACTGTGACCTGTACACAGCATTCATAGACTTAACAAAAGCATTTGACACAGTAAGTAGAGAGGGACTGTGGAAGATTATGGCAAAATATTGATGCCCACAGAAATGTATCAGAATGGTGCAGCAATTGCATAATGGAATGCAAGCTAGAGTTCAGGATGATGGAGAGTTATCTGAAACGTTTCCTGTCTCAAATTGAGTAAAACACGGATGTGTATTAGCATCTACCCTATTCAGCATCATGTTCTCTGCTATGTTAGATGATGCGTTTAGAAATCTAGACTTGGGAGTAAACATCATATATCGCATAGATGGAAAATTATTTAACCTTCGGTGGCTCCGAGCAAAAACCAAAGTCAAATCACACATAAACATGGATCTCTTATTTGCTGATGACTGTGCCCTAAATACCAACTCTGAGGCTGATCTACAAATTATTATAGACATATTCTCCAAAGCCTGTACCAACTTTGGACTAACTATTAACACAGATAAAACAGCAGTCATGTTACAACCAGCACCTGGAAAAAGCTATCTCGAACCCTGCATAAAGGTAAATGGCGCAGCACTGAATCTTGTGAATCGATTCACTTACCGAGGTAGTACGTTATCACAAGATGTCAACGTTAATGGTGAAGTATATACAAGGATCGCCAAGGCAAGCAGCACTTTCGGCAGATTGTGCGCAAATGTGTCGCGTACAAATGGTATTAACTTACAGACTAAGCTGAAAGTCTACAGAACAGTGGTACTTTCAGTGCTGTTATACGCTAGCGAAACATGAACTGTGTATAGACGTCATGTGAGGAAACTCAATCACTTTCACATAACTTGTCTCAGAAATATTATGGACATCAGATAGCAAGACAAGATTCCAGATACCACTGTCATTGACAGATCTGATATCCTAGCATTGACACTATCTTGATGCAGACACAGATTCGTTGGGCAAGTCATTTGGTACGTATGCTAGACTATCGTCTGCCGAAGATACTTCTCTATGGTGAGCTGGAGAAGGGTAAAGGATCTCAAGGTGGCCAAAAGAAGTGCTACAAGGACTCGCTAAAGACCTAACTGAAAGCGTTTGAAATAGACCAAGACACATGGGAAGAACTTGCACAAAATAGATCTACATGGAGCTCTACAGTCAAAAAGAGCGCATCATCTTGTGAAAAGAGGAGAAATGCTGCAGCCCAACAGCGGAAAGTGGCTAGAAAGTCACGGATAGCCCAAAATCCGCCTATAGTGGTCATTCCATGTCCGAACTGTCCAAGAACATTTATAGCTCGAATAGGGTCATTAACCATCTACGAACTATTATGCATGGTCATAATACTAACTTAATTTTCAAACGTGGATGTAAAAAATGGTCATCATCACTTGTGATGGACGAACACACATATATTATTTAGCATATATATGTCGAAATATTGGTAGATATTATTTAGCATATATATGTCAAAAGATGTGTAGGTATTATTTAGTATATATATATGTCGAAAGATCTACATTTTCAATTACTTTATTTTGTTTTCTAAAAATTTGACAATATCACCATACTTAGTAACGATGCCTCCCGTGTTCTGCTCGGGTCCGAGATGGGAGGTAAGAATAGTATCACTCTTTACCTTCCATGCATGTTATAAGATGCGACTAAGGAGGTTATGTGGTAGCCTTTGCTGGCCCATCCTTTATATGGTCAATTTGACCCAGAAGTCACGCTGAAGTCTGATGTATTAAGCCGAAAGGTTCAGAAATCGCAACATGACAACACATTCCGTTCTCCGGACTACATCCTGCTAATATGTCGGAGTTTGAGAACGAATACAGAAGAAGAAAACAGGTGAATATTAATAGCCAGCATATACAGGGCATGTTTCAATTAATAGTACACAATAAACAATGAAATCCGATGTTTATTGTCTGTACACACCCTAAGTTTATATATAACAAATATACCACAAGTGAAGACAGAATTCTCTCAACCAAATCATTTCTACCATCTCGCCAGGATGATTGAAGTATATACAAGAACACTTAATCTTATAAAATACTATTTGAAATTTGAAACAAGGATTTAAAAAATAGCTACCGTAGTTAGTTGCAACCCAAACTTGAAATTTGAAACTTGAAATAATGATTTTAAAAAATAGCTACCATAGTTGGTTTGCACCGCAAACTTGACATTTGAAACATGAAATAAGGATTTTAAAATAGCTGCCGTAGTTGGTTGCACCCCAAACTTGACATTTGAAACTTGAAAAGGGATTTTAAAAATAGCTACCGTAGTTAGTTGCACCCCAAACTTGAAATTTGAAACTACCAAACACTTAAACCAACCTGGAGACCAAAAAACGTTTGTCAATATACTATAGCACTCATTCCATAAATTATGTCAACAATTTTTGACCAGTTTTGACAACCTCCTTACTTGTCAACAACTGTCTAGAACTTAGGGACCTCCTGCCTAATTATATCAACCCTACCATATTCCCATCCTCTCCCTACACCCATACCCTACCCCCAATTCACAACAAACATTTTTGCTGATAAATCACTAAACAGCTGTTTTTCTTCAAATTTTATTTAAAATTCTCTAATTCAAATAATTTTATTGCTGTATAAAAACACTTACTGCTGACTTCAACTTTTGCCCAACTACCCCTCCTCCTCGTCAATAACTGTCAAACAATTTGGGACCCCCCCCCCCCTCGTTCCTAATTATTGACGTAATTCGTGTACAACCGTCACCCAAGAAACTCAAAAAACAAGTTGGTGAGTAAACACTCATGGATGATTTAAAGCCAGACTCAAGATACTATACGGACGTTATGGCAACTTCCTTCAGCGGTCACAACTCTTGTGTAATATAATATATGTATATACCATGGCTCAAAATACCAAACACGTTTCTCGTTATCGCCTTTAACATAACAGCAACAATAAAATCAGCTTTAAGAGTCAATCTTGTACCACATAAACACAGGAAACGATGTAATGCATCTAATAAAATGAATACACTTGTATTGAACAGCTTCTGCGTATGTTTTGAGTTCAACTGTTTACTGTGACAACACGTGTTGTCTCTCATTATCATACCAAATATTGTATTAATTAACTTATTCAGATTGTTTAATTATTTCTCTCATGAATTTGTCATACTAAGTTTTACTCTGTGATATTTCCTGATGTTGTCTTCTGTTATTCACAATTACGTCTTTGTAATAAAACCACACCCAGATCTATTGTGTCGTGGTACAGAGCGTGTCTGTGACGACTAAGGCACCAAGTTTGAAGCCCGCATCAGGCAATTTTGCATCCGGACTGTTCAGAAAACAATGACAAACTAACGTAAATACTGCCAGAAAATATCTACAACCAAAAAATGATGAGTTGATTATTACATCCTTTATATCTGCTACGAAAAAAACAAACATAAGTAAACATAAACAATAAAACCACACAAGACACAAATAAACAATCTATAATATAAATGTGTTCTGTCAGTCTCTCCGGAACGCTGTATAAATAGCGCGTTTACGTTACGGAATTCCGTGCGACATCCAATAAAAAGGATTGGTGTGACGTTATTCAAAGCAGACATTTTTTTAAATACAAATGTTATTGATGAGCTAACAAGTAAACTTCTGTATCGACGTGTGGTTAAGGTTATCTAAAATACATTATATTAAAAATATACATATAATTTGCTTGCTTTAAATAATGGATAAAGGTGATCCAATCGTAAGAAAGCATCAAAAAACAAAAGAACGAAAGCTAGAAAGTTGAATCGTCAAAGTCAAGAGTCACTCGCTCGGGTTGGTGCCACAAATGCTGCTCAGCATAGACATTGAATTGAAAGAGAGATGCAAAGAATTTATCAAGAAACCCTTCAACAAAAACAAACACGACTTGCTAATGATACTGATTCGCATCGGCGTCGATCTAAGCTAGAATCACGAGCTCAATGAGAAAATCGACAAGCTATGAATAGATAATACCAACGTCGTCACACACAGCATGAAACTGTTGAGCAAACGCAGAGACGTAGAGCTGCTGATGTCCAGGCTTACTCATTGTCACAAATGCGTCGAAGTCAAGCAATTTCAAATGAAGCAGCAACTTTTTCTGAGGATAGTGTTGCAGCACATAACTGTAAAATTTTCAATATTATATGTCAATTTTGTGGTGCTAAACATTTTTTGGACGAACCTCCTAACGATGGAAAATTTACAAGTTGTTGCCGAAAGGGAAATATCATGCTCCCAAACCACAAGACATCAATGGTAATAAGCTGGAGTATCCCGAGTTCCTGTGATTGATGCTCTGATAATACACACCTTAAATACACACATTTTCGTGAGAATATTCGTTCTTATAATAGCGCTTTCTTTCGCGTCAATAGGAGCAAATATTACGGATTGTCAAGGTCGAGGTCCATATGTTTTAAAAGTTTATGGACAAACTTATTACGGAACTCCTCATATACAACCGCCATACAACAACGAAACACAGTTCGCTGAGTTGAATGTTTTGGACATTACTCAAGAAACTTACGTTCAACAAGCAAACGCAATAAATGCTACATACAAAAGAGAAATTCTTAGAAAAAATTGATGATTTTTTCGTCAACACAATATACTAACACAGTCGTATCAGTTAATTCGTGATACTGTACAAGAGAGATTCAGAATCCTGCTCAAATTGGGAGAGAATTTCCAAAAGTAAACATGGTCTTCAAGTGCGATCGTCAATCTGATCAACGTCGTAATGATGAACCAACATCTAACGAGGTCGCAATGGTTTTCGTCAACGAAGATGGGAAACCACATTTCACCGCGACATTCGCATTCGCAATCCAGATAATCCAACAAAGCATTGCATTAATATCAATATACTTAGCTCAAATATGGATCCAATGTCATAAACGCTTTTGTTCACATACGGTGAGCCAGGTTGACAAGCACATTGGCAATGTGAGGCATATCAGGGTAAGCAACACAATAAATTTTGTCCCGACGTGACGACGGATCCGAACGAATCTAGTAAAACAATACAGGCACGCAAGCAAACATAAATAATAAAATCACACAGGCAAACATAAACAATATAAAACACGCTAAAAAAAACTTGGACGATTGACGTACTTGTACTCTGGTTTCCCCACAAGTACCCCGTCTCTCACATCGGAGAAGTCAGCCAAAATTACAACTTTTTGCTCATAACTCCGTCTCCCTCATCGGAGAAGCCAGCCAGGAGTATAACTTTTAACTCATAACTCGGTGTGCAAAGGGTACCGTACTGCTCATAACACAGTTCTACTGTAGAACTTGAAACACAACATATTTCACACTCCCCGACGTAAATGACACAATTTATTCGTGGTGGTTGTGAGAGAGCAAATGCAGAAGAAGAAGAACTCATAACTCCGTCTCTCTTATCGGAGAAACCAGCCAAGAGTACAACTTGTAGCTCATAACTCAATCTCTCTCATCGGGGAAGTCAGCCAAGAGTACAACTTGTAGTTCATAACTCAATCTCTCTCATCGGGGAAGTCAGCCAAGAGTACAACTTGTAGTTCATAACTCAATCTCTCTCATCGGGGAAGTCAGCCAAGAGTACAACTTGTAGTTCATAACTCAATCTCTCTTATCGGAGAAACCAGCCAAGAGTACAACTTGTAGTTCATAACTCAATCTCTCTCATCGGGGAAGTCAGTCAAGAGTACAACTTTATCTCATAACTCCGTAACTTTATGATGATCCCATGGCACCTCCACAATATACACTTGTAAACAAGAAATCACGGATCTGTTCTCAATAGTGACCAAGTATACAAATAGTGACCAGTATACAAATAGTGGACAAGTATACAAATAGTGACCGACGTAAAACACGAGAATAATCAAGAGAAGAAACGAACGAAGGCTTAATTCATTCCGCGTCATGTCTTCTATACCACCAGCGGTTACGCATCAACCAAGTATTCTTTAGCTGTAGTGATATTTATTAGGCAACATAATACGTTCAGTAATTATTTGTTTGCAAACTACAAATAACCAGTAAATTCAAAACTCGGGTCGCCTGGTCGGTGGGCAGTAATGGTATCTAATGATATTTACATGAGTCTATCTTATTCTATTAGATAAACGACTTTGACACTACACTACCGTGGCTTCCAGTCACGTGGAGAACACAGAATTTGAGAGTAGTCATACTTCCTGTATACATTTCTATTACGTCTTCCGTTATCTTCGATTATATTCGCCAGCCATCAACCACCAATTGACCAAATATCTCTATCTTGAGTAGCTATCCCAAACTTTACACTGTTCTCTTTATTGCCACATATTAATTTTTATTGTGCATACATCTTTTCTTGGTCTGTTTATTGTTGTCGCTTCCTGTGTACATACCAGTTTCTTCCCTTGCTCAATGCTGTCGCTTCCTTTGTATACACTTGTTGTTGTTTTTTACTCATTGCTGTCCCTTCCTTTGTATACACTTGTTTTGTTTTTTTACCTCATTGCTGTCGCTTCCTGTGCATACCACTATTTATTGACCTGCTCATTACTCTCCCTTCCTTTGTATATATTTGTTTCTTGACCTGCTCCTTTCTGTCGCTTCATGTGTATACACTTGTTTCCTTGCCTGCTCCTTGCTGTCGCTTCCTATGTATATACGTGTTTCTTTTCCGGATTTCTGCAGTCACTTCGTGTGAATTATATGATAGTGATTGATTCACGAAACTTGTTAGAGGCTTTTAAAATATGTGACCCATCTATCGCTACTTTGTTTCTAATGATATCTACCTATTTTATTCTATTAGATAAGCAAGCTGGTCCGACTTTCGGTGGCGTGATATCAGAGTGATTATGTGGCGAACAAGGTACCAGATTCCAATCCCGCCACAGGCAATTGTGCATTCGAACCGTTCAAAATTAATGGTAAACTACTGAACGTATTTATATTGACTAGAAAATAACTACATTAAAAAAATTCGGTGTTGATGGCTACGTCCTTAATAGGATAGGCTACCATAGCAAGTAGGTGTTGCTCTGTCAAACCACTACAGAGTAAGGACTCTACATAGCTACTTATTAGTGTCATGAGAAATGGATTCTAAGAGTGGATCGTCAGACAACTGGTAAAATCAATAGGGGACAAGATAGTCTCAATACACAGGACAGATGACACTCTAGATAGTTGTTTGTATGGATCAAGATCGCTAACTTTATGTTACGTCTGACAGAATTGCACATAATGATTACAAGTACAGGAAGAACACAACAACAACAACATCTCACAGGCGGTAGTTACGTCCCTGTTATGTAAGAATAAGAGAGACAGGTTAATCTATTCTGAGTTTCCCGCGAAAAATGTAATCTTAAAATCGTTGTGGTTGTCTACGAAAATCCAGTAATTGAATTAAAGCCTTCTCAAAAA
Source organism: Meghimatium bilineatum (assembly GCA_034231615.1). Lineage (NCBI taxonomy): Eukaryota > Metazoa > Mollusca > Gastropoda > Stylommatophora > Philomycidae > Meghimatium > Meghimatium bilineatum. The sequence goes on from CM067316.1 coordinate 47,173,858, forward strand.
TAGTCTAATCCGTGTTTCCCAACGTGGGGCTTACGCCTCACGTAAATTTTCATGAGGGCAATTCGAAAATTAGCTCGTCTAGAGTTTAAAAACCAACAGCGTACTGTGACTTCACTTGTATAAAAAGAAGAATTGGTGGTATGTCAATATGAAATAAACGTTCGTTAACCCTTTATAAAGCAGAGAAGTCTGGGTTGGGGAGGGGGGGGTAGTAACATGTTGAAAAGCAGCCTCATACGGAATGTCCCACTAGGGCCGGATGTTGATTTCCAGCTGCAGGAGTGGTAACTCTGATTTCGTCAGTATGTTTCGTTTGCAATATTAAGGTTTTTGACTTATATTATCCACCGAATACGGATGTGTCGGGTCATTAGCGCAAATAAAACGGCGATACAACGCATTTCCATTCTCTGGACCACGTCCTGCTGGAAATCTAATATGACCATTGTCCTGCTACAAAAGGGATCCAGCGGGAGTTTGAGAATGAACGCTGAAGAAAAAGAAGAAGACTTATTAGATATATTAATAATGTGTGCGAACATAATTATTATTAATGAAGAACTTTGATACACAGTGGTATGTATTTCTCATATATGTAAATGTATGTGGTCTCAGTGAATAAACAAATAAGTCAAAAAACTGGAATTTACAGGCCAGGAAAAATAAACTTCACATTCTGATATAAATATACATATATATTATATTAGAATATACAAATATTTATTACACACGCCAGAACAACAATAACATCGATATCAGTATGTTACCTAAATTAACACTAGTGAAGTCTAGAGTCCTTAACTCCGGTAAGGACTGGGTTTTTTCTGTCGAATTGTACATTTTTTTTAAAAACTCACCCTGTTCATGATACGACATCAAGAGTGTGCGGCCTTTATCACACCGATACAAAATCCCTCCCTGCAACTCCTTAACGGGAAACATACAGTATGTGACATTTGATCTAAACTAATAGTAAATAATAAACACTTTATTGTTACTAAACAGCCACTTAAATAGACTAAGACTGGTTCCATCACCTGTGTCCATGTGGGCAGGCAGCATAGACCGCGGAATATATCTAGTAAGATTCCATTACACTAACCCAGCTAAAGGAGAATCACGGTCCCACAGATACGGTTATCCACAGAAAGCTGTATGGGTGTGCTGAGGAGCTTTCAAATACAGCAGTATTCATTAAGAAAACAGTGCTTGCTTTGTATACATGTTAAACTACGGACGAGAAGAAGTAATTCGTGTGATTTATTCATTCAAAACGCGTGCTAATAATTTATTTGGATATATTAAAATTTAATTTCATTAATTCTAATACATAGTTTATGTTTAGTTTTTTTTATTTATCTTATATTTATTACATTCAGTTGCATAGTAAAATAGAGTAGTACAAGCAGACAAAACGTTCATCAGTAAACAGAGGAATACTTAAAATTTGGGTTCATACCCGCTGTCCACTATCAAAGGTCACCTTTTTGTATGTTGAGCCAACAATGTTTGACCAAAGAATCAATGAAGTAAATTCATCTTGATGCGCATTTAAAGGCAAAACATAATGCTTATGTCAATTCCGATTGAAATTATTTTTTTTCAAACATTTAAATAAAAATTATTTTAAAGGATCTACATTGAAATCTGTGTTTATTGCTCATACTGTAACTGTCAATCGTACTCTTGAGGCTAGTTATTACATTTCTTTACTCATTGCTACATCTGGGGGGGGGGAATGTCAACAATATATTTGTAGCAAATATTGTGAACAGTTTCATTGGCTGCAAAAATGTGAAGTAACTTATACCGCTGTATTTGTTATTGTTGATCATCGGAAAATTCTGTCCGTTGATTTAAAATAAAGATTTTCTGATTTAAAACAAATCGATTTTTCAATCTGGATTATGCAGGCAATTTTAGTGGATTTGTCTGATGTTTCGATGCAGCAGCAAGAAGAACTATCAGAATTACAAATGATGAGTCAGTGAAAACTGTATTCATTATAAAAGGAGAGATGGTATGGCTTTGTGATGAAACAGAAATTAAACACCCAAATTCAATCAACTTTTCAAGAGAGCAATCGTTACCGTTTCCATCTTCATATTTAGCTGAATGTGAATTTAGTGCTATACATGATTTGTTACTAAAAAAAAAAAGAAATCGACTGGATATCATAGGACGGGAAGACTTAATGAGACTGAAGCTGGCTAAATTGGAACCCAGTATAAAATGTATCGTCAACAAGCAATAAGCACAATGGTCTCACTAAATTTAGTACATTGACCTAGAAGTGACATCACATTAAATGTTCAACATCTTTCATATAAATTATTTTGTATTTGAGTGTTAGTTGTTTATTAAATGTTTGAAAATTTACATGCTGTATTTAATTCTTAATGATTTCCTAGTGATTTATTCCTAAAACCCAAGTCTTGTGTCATAAACAAGTTCTAATTAGGCTATTTTGGGAATAATTCAAGTTTGTTATATATAAAAAAAACATGTATATGTCAAATAACGGGGGGGGGAGGGTGTCAGACATTTAGACAGGTTTTGGTGGGGCATGGTACAATAAAGGTTAGGAAACACTGGTCTAGCTGACCCCGAATAAAGTCACTTCTTCTTATTCGGCGTTCATTCTCAAACTCCCACTGGTTCTCTCTTGTAGCAGGATAATGGTCCTATTAGATTTCCAACAGGAGAATGGAGATGCAATGTGTCTCATCTTATTTACGCAAATGGCATAACACATCTGTCTTCAGCGATAACATCAATTATCTTGGCTGATGCGACTGAATATTTATCACTGTAAGCATACTATCGCCAAACATGAAAAGCAAAGATATATATCAGTAACCTAGTCCGAGGAGATGAGGCATCACATGATGGAAATGTTAGGTGTTTTTACTGTTTGTAGTGAAAATTAGAATTGTTTCTACAGGTAACGTTACTGCGTGTGGTGAAAATTAGAATTGTTTGTACGGGTACCGTTACTGTTTGTAGTGAAAAGTATAACTGTTTTTACGGGTAACGTTACTGTGTGTGGGGAAAATTAGAATAGTTTTTACGGGTAACGTTACTTCATGTAGTGAAAATTAAAATGTTTTTACGGGTAAAGTTACTGCGTGTGGTGAAAATTAGAATAGTTGTACGGGTAATTTTACTGTTTGTAGTCAAAAAGTAGAATTGTTTTTAAGGGTAACGTTACAGCAGGTGGTGAAAATTACAAAGTTTTTACAGGTAAAGTTACTGCGTGTGGTGAAAATTAGAATGTTTAGACAGATTTACAAATCTACATGAGTGAAGCTGCTTTCAACAACTACAATTTATATATTCAATTATAGTAGGAATAAGTAGACAATTACTGTATTTAATTTTCTATCAGTTACATCATGTCTCTGGCGAAATATTCATAGCACACCTAACAAAACTGGAACCTGGTTTTAGCAGAAAAATTATCCAGTCCCTTGCCGTTCCGCGTAAGACAGGGTTTGATGTATATTACTTACGAACGTGGAATGGGTGCTAAAACCGAAAGTTAATTCGCAAAATAAGTTACGTTGTTTGCAGTTGTAAACTATCATAGTATCATTTATAAATTCGCCCATGTGTTGCCGGGGCTTGAAAGGGGAGCAAAGAATAGCAACACTGTTTACCTTCAACGCGTGTCGTAAAAGGCGACTACGGAGGTTATGGGATGTTGGATGTCCCATCCCATATAGGGCCAGTGACCCAAAGCCATGCTGAAGTCGGATGTGTCAGGCTGAAAAACGCAGATATCGCAGCAATGATGTAAATCATGACAAAACGCATTCCGTTCTCCGGACTACATCCTGCTAATCTGTAGGAGTTTGAGAACGAACGCAGAAGAAGAAGACGAAGAATTTATAAATTCAAATAAATTTTATCATTCATAAATTCAAATAAGTTAGGTTGTTTTGTAGTTGCAACCTATTATTCATAAATTGAAATACGCTACGTTGCTTAGCAGTTGTAACCTTTCACCTTTCATTCATAAATTCAATATTTATTTTACCGACTCGGAGCTCTCAAAGTGGAGTCGTTAAAATGAATAGTGCAATAAAGCAAATAATTAACGGCAGTCAAAACAGTAATATGTCACCCACAACATCTCCAAGTCATGTATTTCTACAGGTGAACATCATTAGTAATAAAGCGGTCTATTCTCAGTGAAACTTCTGTAGCTTTCCCTCCACACCAAACCACACAGTTTTCAGTCACGATTGTAGTTTTCCTATAAATATCTGACCTCTGATTATATTAAAAGCTAGTAAACTTGCTCAGTGATTCTCAGTGTGTAACATTCGCCCCCTTATCCCAGATGATTGTCGCAGAGTCTTGCTGGTGGATCATGAAAAAAAAACATGACATTTGAGAAACAAGAACTCGTCTGATGGTCAACAGATGAATCAATATCTGGAATTAGTTTGCCACAATATAAACATATAAATGACATTTTAACAAGAATTTTTGTCGGCACACACGCTTAAGCCAGCATTAAAAAAGATAATCGATAAAAATGTGAATAACTTTTTTCTTTTGCTTTCTCGTATGTCATTGGAGACATAGAAACTAATTTTAATTGAAAGTACATAAGTAGCATATGGAATTTGAGAACCACTGAACTAGAGCATTACCGTGTCTATTTTATTTTTTAACAATCTTAGATTTTTTTGTATCTTCTTCAGCGTTCATTCTCATACTCCCGCTGGATCTCCTTTGGCCATGGTCCTATTAGATTTCCAGCAGGATGCAGTCCAGAGAACGGAAATGCTATGTTTTGCCGTTTTATTTGCGCCAATGGCCCGACACATCCGTCTTCGGCGGAGATTTTGTTGTAAAAATTGCATTATTAAATTGAATAATACAATCTATTTGTTGTAATAATTGCATTGTTAAATAGAATAATGCAATCTATTTGTTGTAATAATTGCATTGTTAAATAGAATAATACAATCTATTTGTTGTAATAATTGCATTGTTAAATAGAATAATACAATATATTTGTTGTAATAATTGCATTGTTAAATAGAATAATACAATCTATTTGTTGTAATAATTACATTGTTAAATAGAATAATACAATCTATTTGTTGTAATAATTACATTGTTAAATAGAATAATACAATCTATTTGTTGTAATAATTACATTGTTAAATAGAATAATACAATCCGTTTGAATAAAATACATATCACGATGATGTACGAACTGGAGATAAGGGAGGTCAACATAAATTACGTTAACAATTTCAGAATTTATTGTCTCCTCTCTCCGTTGTCAAAACTGTCACGAATTCAGGGTATCCCCTCCCCCTGTTACTTGTAGCAACAACAAAAATCCCCCCCCCCCCCAATGAGCTGACAACGTGCATTAAAAGTATCTATTTTTACTTATTTTTATAAAAATGTTTCAAAATCAAACAATTTAGTTGGTGTATAAATCCTTATTAATTACATCAATATTTGTCAAATTCCCTCCCATTTATCAAAAACTGTCACGTTTTTGTATTGTAATTGTTGACAAAATGTATTAAGCTAGTCGAAACGTTGTTCCCATTGTGGCATATTAGAACAAAGTTGTTGAGAAGAGTTTAAGATTACTTTAAGCAGATTGGTAGAACGCTCTAGATGAGATTACTGAGTTGTTGAATTCAGATTTAAAAAACAAAGATAATACGGAACAATCTTTCATGACCGTTTACTAATAGAACATCATTTAAACATCAGCTTGTACTAGAATAACTTCATTAGTTTTACAAAAATCTTTGATCATGTTTGACGTCAAGGTCTATGATAAATCGTGAGGGAAATAATTCGATACAAAAATCTTTGATGTTGTTAAAGCACTTTATACAATCAATGCTGTTTTTCTATAATGTGATAATGGATACATGTTTAGAATATGCGTGCTGAGGTGTATCCGGTGAAAAACTCGTAGATAAAGAGGGGGGAGGGGTTCTAGACCCTAACCCCTCTCCACCATTAGGAAATCAGCTCATAAATGTTAGTACTAGAAATTTAGTCAAAAGTCTGGTTTCACACTCTTTTACTACCTTTGTTTTTTCATAGTGGTACAATTACTGATTGTTGCCAGTTGTCTGGTACTTGTCTTTCTGACCAGGCTATTGTGAATAATCTGGCTAACCAACAGACTCCTGTGTTTTTACATGCTTTTATTGCTTCGCTTGGTATACCGTCTTCTCCTGGTGATTCATTACTCGGGCTATGTTGTAAGGCTACTTCTATTTCGTGATTTAGTATATCTGGTTCTGTGGTTTCTAGATCTTTTTGAGCATTGGTTGGTCTATTCTGTTGTCATTGTTGGGTTGTATATTTCTTGGAAGTATTCTTGCCATCTTGCTTTCCTATTTATGTTGTTCACTAAGGGTTCACGCCTATACACCATGACTAATGTAATTTACATCTATAGATCATATTCACATGCATATATATATATATATATATATATATATATATATATATAGTTATGGTATACATATATATATATATATATATATATATATATATATATATATATATATATATATATATATATATATATATATATATATATATATGATTAAATAATCCCTTTAGTTATGAGCAGGTAACTCTGGACAGCCCATAGTCTTTTTTGAAAAGTACAAATTCTCTGGAGATATGTAACTGAAGCGATACCCATACTCATATAATGTATAAACTGCATGGTTGTGTATGGGAGATTTAAAGATGCATGGTTGTGTATGGGAGATTTAAAGATGCATGGTTGTGTATGGGAGCAACTTTAAATTTACATATGCAAATCAATCTAACACTGTACTTAAGAACATATTTTTCAGTTCACATATTTATATTACGTGCGAGGAGTATTCATTTCTGTGTGCGGCACTCTGAAGCGAGATACCCGGATGCACATTTTAATGGAAACTATCCATTTCACCCCGTAAACCAACACTTGAAACATGAGATAATTTGATTTTTCCATCTTCTAAAAAATCAAATTCCAAGGAAATATCGTTAAATATATTAAGTGTGCTAATTGCATTATTGTTCCAAGTTATAAACACTTCCAACATTGAACATAAAGTGTTTGTCCTGTGTTACATTCGCTACAAATAACCATGCGCTGTCATTATTCTAGCATAAATGTCAACAGCAAATTAAACACATATTTAGTTCACTGTCCCGTACAATGCTCGTGGGATACCTAGCAAAAACTTCCTGCTAAGTAATGTACTGCCAAGCATGTGATCACATTCTCTATCGCCGTACTTAAGTAACACAAACTATTTCCGTTTTAGAAGAATGATTACGGTAATATAATTTTCATTGCAACTTGAACACTGGGAAATATTGAAACGGTAATTTTAAAAAATATTTTTAAACACATAACGACTGAAATATTCGTAGAACAATCACAACTAATCTCATTCTTATCGTAAAGAAACTATCTGCTAATGTTACAGTAAAAGTACACATATTTCTATAATTATTACAACGCTATTGCTGTGCCGTTATATTGTTTAATAGGTACCAACTCTGTGTTGTCGAGCCCGAAAAGGGAGCAAATAATAGCGATAATGTAACCTACTACGAATATACGAGTAAAAACGTTACTAAGGAGGTATTGAGAGTGGAGTTCGCTGTCACCAATAGAGAGACAAAGCTACTAAGAAGCCGTGAGGAAGACGGATGTGTCAGGTCAAGGGTGCATATATTGCAGCTAAGCTGTAAACCATCACATAACGTATTCCGTTCTCTGTACTACATCCTGCAAATCTGCAAGAGTTTGAGAAATCGCAGAAGAATAATTGCAGACAAATAACACTTCTAGTTACCTCAATAACCCGGATCAAATACTCCGTGGTCTAGATTCTATCAATTATGTTCGGATTATCTCTGTGGAACTTAAACAAGAGGAAAAAATATAATCCGTGGTCTAGATTCTATCAATTATGTTCGGATTATCTCTGTGGAACTTAAACAAGAGGAAAAAATATAATCCGTGGTCTAGATTCTATCATTTATGTTCGGATTATCTCTGTGAAACTTAAACAAGAGAAAAAATATAATCCGTGGTCTAGATTCTATCATTTATGTTCGGATTATCTCTGTGGAACTTAAACAAGAGGAACAAATATAATCCGTGGTCTAGATTCTATCAATTATGTTCGGATTATCTCTGTGGAACTTAAGCAAGAGGAAAAAATATAATCCGTGGTCTAGATTCTATCATTTATGTTCGGATTATCTCTGTGAAACTTAAACAAGAGAAAAAATATAATCCGTGGTCTAGATTCTATCATTTATGTTCGGATTATCTCTGTGGAACTTAAACAAGAGGAAAAAATATAATCCGTGGTCTAGATTCTATCATTTATGTTCGGATTATCTCTGTGGAACTTAAACAAGAGGAAAAAATATAATCCGTGGTCTAGATTCTATCAATTATGTTCGGATTTTCTCTGTGGAAATTAAACAAGAGAAAATAATATAATCCGTGGTCTAGATTCTATCAATTATGTTCGGATTTTCTCTGTGGAACTTAAACAAGAGAAAAAAATATAATCCGTGGTCTAGATTCTATCATTTATGTTCGGATTATCTCTGTGGAACTTAAACAAGAGGAAAAAATATAATCCGTGGTCTAGATTCCATCAATTATGTTCGGATTTTCTCTGTGGAACTTAAACAAGAGAAAAAAATATAATCCGTGGTCTAGATTCTATCAATTATGTTCGGATTTTCTCTGTGGAACTTAAACAAGAGAAAAATATATAATCCGTGGTCTAGATTCTATCAATTATGTTCGGATTTTCTCTGTGGAACTTAAACAAGAGAAAAAAATATAATCCGTGGTCTAGATTTTATCAATTATGTTCGGATTTTCTCTGTGGAACTTAAACAAGAGAAAAATATATAATCCGTGGTCTAGATTCTATCAATTATGTTCGGATTATCTCTGTGGAACTTAAACAAGAGAAAAATATATAATCCGTGGTCTAGATTCTATAATCTTTCAATTATTTTCGGTTTCTCTGTGGAACATCCACAACAGGAAAACATAACTGCAGAGGTATAACATTTTGTAGATCGCAGAAGACGGATATGTATCTAGGTATCTAATAGGTGACTAATGCTGACTGGCGTAGCTCCCTTTCCCCAAATGGACGATTTTTGTTGAAGATAGATGTTTGTCAAGTAGACCAAAGATGAGATGTTTGTCAAGTAGACCAAAGATGAGATGTTTGTCAAGTAGACCAAAGATGAGATGTTTGTCAAGTAGACCAAAGATGAGATTTGTCAAATAGATGACTGATGAGATGTTTGTCAAGTAGACCAAAGATGAGATGTTTGTCAAGTAGACGACTGATGAGATGTTTGTCAAGTAGACGACTGATGAGATGTTTGTCAAGTAGACCACAGATGAGATTTGTCAAATAGATGACTGATGAGATGTTTCTCAAGTAGACCAAAGATGAGATGTTTGTCAAGTAGACCAAAGAAGAGATGTTTGTCAAGTAGACCAAAGATGAGATGTTTATCACGTAGACCAATGATGAGATGTTTGTCAAGTAGACCAAAGATGAGATGTTTGTCAAGTAGACATTGATGAGATTTGTCAAATAGACGATTGATGAGATGTTTGTCAAGTAGACCACAGATGAGATTTGTCAAATAGATGACTGATGAGATGTTTGTCAAGTAGACCAAAGATGAGATGTTTGTCAAGTAGACCAAAGATGAGATGTTTGTCAAGTAGACCAAAGATGAGATGTTTGTCAAGTAGACGATTGATGAGATTTGTCAAATAGACGACTGATGAGATGTTTGTCAAGTAGACCAAAGATGAGATGTTTGTCAAGTAGACCAAAGATGAGATGTTTATCAAGTAGACCAAAGATGAGATGTTTGTCAAGCAGACCAAAGATGAGATGTGTGTCAAGTAGACCAAAGATGAGATGTTTGTCAAGTAGACGACTGATGAGATGTTTGTCAAGTAGACGACTGATGAGATGTTTGTCAAGTAGACGATTGATGAGATGTTTGTCAAGTAGACCAAAGATGAGATGTTTGTCAAGTAGATCACAGATGAGATTTGTCAAATAGATGACTGATGAGATGTTTGTCAAGTAGACCACAGATGAGATGTTTGTCAAGTAGACCACAGATGAGATGTTTGTCAAGTAGACCACAGATGAGATGTTTGTCAAGTAGATGACTGATGAGATGTTTGTCAAGTAGACCACAGATGAGATGTTTGTCAAGTAGATGACAAATGAGATGTTTGTCAAGTATATGACAGATGAGATGTTTGTCAAGTAGATGACAGATGAGATGTTTGTCAAGTAGATGACAGATGAGATGTTTGTCAAGCAGATAACAGATGAGATGTTTGTCAAATAGATAACAGATGAGATGTTTGTCAAGTAGATGACAGATGAGATGTTTGTCAAGTAGATGACAGATGAGATGTTTGTCAAGTAGATGACAGATGAGATGTTTGTCAAGTAGATGACAGATGAGATGTTTGTCAAGTAGATGACAGATGAGATGTTTGTCAAGCAGATGACAGATGAGATGTTTGTCAAGCAGATAACAGATGAGATGTTTGTCAAGCAGATGACAGATGAGATGTTTGTCAAGTAGATGACAGATGAGATGTTTGTCAAGTAGATGACAGATGAGATGTTTGTCAAGCAGATGACAGATGAGATGTTTGTCAAGCAGATGACAGATGAGATGTTTGTCAAGTAGATAACAGATGAGATGTTTGTCAAGCAGATAACAGATAATAGTAAACCACATAGGAATTGTATGATGAAAATACTACTTTTTTACGTGCTCTACGAATAAACATAGCCAGCAAGTTCAAATATTAAATGTCCTGTGGACTGTGTCATTCACTTTGTCTGTTACGTGACCATCGATCATAGTAGAATACCTGTGGGTAAATCAGGAATCATTCTAAAGTGTATTTGACTTTTCCTGTGATTTTTATTGGGATATTGGACGAAAGTGTCCAATGAGAATCACAGAAAAAGTTGAATGCGTCACTTTAGAAGGATGATCCCAATAAATCAGCAGGGCTGAATAATTGATCAAAGACACGAATGGTGTGACTTTATATGGGATTTTCAATGGCGGATGACAAGAAGTATGTCCAAAATTACTAAATACAGAGCACGGATATGTCGAGTCACTAAAAGATGAATAACGCATTCAGCAGATCCTAATATCAGTAGTGGTTTGTGGAATAACCATGCTATTAAAATGTGAGTCTCTCTCTCTCTCTCTCTCTCTCTCTCTCCTTATATCTCTTTCCCTGTCTCTATATATCTCTTTATCTAGATATCACATTCTCCCAAAGTGATAGACAAAATAAAAACAGAGGTCATACATAGAAGTTGAACTGAACAAACCTCAGATTTACTTCACCGCAATATTTTCTGCAACAGTTTTTTTCATGATAACTATTTCTCTTACTTTCGTGAGGGAAAACTCTTGACAAAAGATTTTTCTGTTCATGTCAACAGTTGCCTGCACCTCGTTTTCATGTAATGAAAGCTAAAATAACATCACTATCATGTATCAGGTTATTTATGTTACGTGTATGTGCTTTGCATGTCCAATGGCGTAGTTTTAATTTCAGTATTTCTTTATGTGGGTAGAGAATGATTATGTGTGATTGTGCACAACTCGGCAAAAAATTTTATCTTTTTTTCGTTACTTATTTGTTTCTATACTCTAGTATATTTCTTCTGTTATCGTTGTTCCCTTGAGGATTTTAGTTGTGGTAAGAAAAGCTGTTTTACGATAAGTTACCACGTTGTGTTCATGGTGGATGTTAAATTTTCATCTTTAAAGTACAAGTCCAGTCCTTACTCCGATTTCAACATCAGCTGCCAGGATTGTGAGAGCAGGTGAAAAGAGTTCAGCTGTCGAGCGTGTCTCGCATAGACAGTCCAGGAGTTTTTATCCACCTTCGCTGTGTTGATGGTGAGACTGAATGCATCACAGGCCAATGAAAAGAGGTCCATGCTGTCCTGCATGTCTTTCAGACTGGTAGCTTTTAGTGCACAATCGTCAGTGAACAAGAGATCGAGAACATTGTCCGTCTTAGTTTTGGTCTTGTCCCTCAAATCTACTAAGATTAAAGATCGCTCCATCAGCTCGATAGCGAAAGCAAATTCCTGCACCCAATTTATCGACAATATAAGATATATAGGACACATTGGGAAGATAGATAAAGGTATGTCCCATCGCAACAACCTGCTGCCGGGGGATGAAGATAACTATTTGTGTACTAAGCCGCAGAAAATAATAGGTGCAGTGGCCAGCTCCTTTCAATGTTGTGTTTACCATCACCAATGCCAGGCACCCATTTACAGCTGGGTCGACAGGAGAAACTGTAGTGTCAGGTCAGAAATCCCGACCCAGATTTTCATTTGTCCAGACCTGGCACGCTGCAACTCACTGATAGTTAGCATGCTCGCGATCAATTAGACTACCCTGCTCTTCAAATTGGGAAGCATTCTTCTAACTTGTTCAAGTATTTTCATTGGCTTCTTCTTCTTCTTCTTCTTACGTTCACTTGAAACATGTCTATATCTGTAATTCTGTCTCCTTAATAAAACTCACTGTCTTTTGTAGTTCATACAGTGTCCCATAGAGCTTTGCTTCCAGTGTTGTTTCCTCTGGCCAATATGTCTGCCTCAGCGTTTCATGCTCAGAACACTCTTGAAGTATATGTTTGGCACTCTGTGCTGCCTGTCCACATGTACACATGGCAGTGTTGCCAATCTTGAACTTTGTATACATGTGACTGCGGAGTCGGTTGTGTCCTGTTCTTAGACGTAGAATTATAACTTGTTCTGATCTGTTAATAATGTGATAGTCCCCATCGAGGCCAGAACCTTGAAGTGGTGATGGGGCTTAGTTCAGCCATCAGAGGCTGGAAACTAAGACTGGTCGGGCACTCCCACTCGAGCAGGACCATAGTCCGGCCCAAGTAAGCAGAGTGCTGAAGACGGAGGCAACCAGCCAAAAGGCGCACAGATAATCAGGTTGCCACGCATAAAACACAATGGAAACATGTCTGCATCTAATAAACGTTATGGTGCCTGCCCTGTGGCGGACGTTCAGGCAGGGACGGTGCCGGGCCCTATACCTCGAAAGGGCCCAACCTCAGTTACTGGAAGTCCTTCTCAATTGCCCCGAGGAGCCAGGAGGCAAGAGAATAGAGCTACTGGCCAAACAAACAAACGACCAATAAAAATAATGCACTGGAATGCTGAGGGTGTCAACAGTAAAAGAGATGGATACAGCAAAAAATTGGAACTTGAAAATGTCCTCAGTGAAGAACAAGTAAATATATGCTGTATCCAAGAAACACACCTCAGCAGCGACATAGCCTTCAAAATCAGAGGCTACCAGTGCTACCGATCTGACCGAAAAGACAGGCGAAAGGGTGGAATTCTGACACTAGTTAAAAACAATATCAGCGCATGTCAGCTGGAAGTATACATGGACGGGGCAGAATACCAGATGCTCCACCTAAAAACAGACAGTGCAGAATTCCATCTCCTGAACTACTACTGCCCAAATGATAAACCATTGGCACTAGACACAATTCCAGACAAAGAAAGGCTTATGGTGTGTGGTGACTTCAACAGCCACTCTCAGAGCTGGGGCTACGATCATATCGACAAGAGAGGTGAGGAACTTGAGAGCTGGCAGGATGAAAATAATCTCATTCTTATTAACCAGCCAGCAGACTCACCAACCTTCTACTCGAGAGCATGGCACACCACCTCTACACCAGACCTGGCATTCTACTCACCAGGCCTGGAATGGAACATCACACGTGTCGTTGGAAAGCAGCTTGGGGGTAGTGACCACAGACCAGTATTTCTGGAAATTCACAATGAATATACCAAGGACAGCAGCACGCTCACTAGGTGGAACTATAAGAGGGCAGACTGGAAAATGTACCAGCATTTAACCAGTGTTCTAGCTAAGGACATGAACTTGGACAAAGACATCAATAGAGCAGTCAGTGAATTTAATAGATGTATACTACATGCTGCTAGTAAAACCATACCCAGGGGGGCACGCAAAAACTACAAACCCTACTGGAATGATGAACTGGAAAAGCTGCAAAATGAGATGGAAACATCTAGAAAGCAGGCCGAGAACAGACCTAGCCAAGAACATCACAACAAATATCAGCAAACAAAGGCTAAATTTCAAAGAGCCAAGTTACAAGCCAGACGGAGCAGCTGGAAAGAAAAAACAGAGTCGCTGAACCTAGAAAGAGATACTAGGAAATTATGGAAACTTGTAAAACAACTAAATGATGAAGGTACAGGGAGAAATACCAGGATCACACTTTATAAAGATAGAAACATTTTAACAGGTAAACATGCAGCTGATTACTTTGCAGATTCCTTTGCAGAAGACAATAACGTCAAAGTCAGCCCAGACAAACAACAGGAGGTTCGAGAGAACCAGCAAAACATTGGACAAGGTGAACCTATACCTGAAGTCATGGAGGCACCAATCACAATGAGAGAACTGGAGCATGCAATATCCAAATTGAAAATGAAAAAGTCCCCTGGAGCTGATGGAGTGTCCAATGAAATGATTAGAAACCTGGGAAGTGCAGCAAGAGCAAAGCTACTGCAGATCTTTAACACAAGCTGGTCCACAGGTAATGTACCACAGGCGTGGAGAGAAGCAATAATGATACCACTCCTCAAATCAGGAAAGGATGGCAACACAGTCTCCAACTACAGGCCCATCAGCCTCACAAGCTGTCTATGTAAAACAATGGAACGCATTATCAATCTTAGGATGCAGTGGTACCTTGAAAGTGAAAACCTTCTGGTATCACAGCAAGCAGGTTTCAGACAGTGCTACTCTACTGAAGATCAGGCAACCTACCTCTCCGACGAGATTGAGGATGCCTTCCAAGATAAGAAACTGGTACTAGCAGCATGGATAGACCTCAGGAAAGCATTTGATAAGGTCTGGAAAGAAGGGCTCCTAAAGAAATTGCGAAATTGCAGGGTTAGCTCAAGAATGTACAAATGGGTAAAAGCATACCTGCATAATAGAAGAGCCAGGGTACAATTAGATGGTCGCAAGAGCAAGAAAGTTCTACTGCGTCATGGAGTCCCCCAGGGAGGAGTCCTGTCACCCACACTTTTCTTGGTTTACATCAATGACCTAGTTGCTGAACTACCACATGGGATCAAAGTGGCAATGTATGCTGACGACCTGGTGATCTGGTGCACGGAAGAACATGCAACAGTGGCCACTAAACAAATATAAAGAGCTATCGATGCCCTAACCTTATGGGCTAATAGATGGTGCGTCAGCATTAACACAGATAAGTGCAGCACTACACTCTTTACCCTCTCACCAAAACAAAAAGCTGGTCATATCAAGATAGATGGAGAGCTCTTGAAAGAAGACAAACAACCCACATACCTCGGAGTTACTTTTGATGATAAGCTGACATGGAAGCAGCACATAAACAAAGCAACAACAAAAGCCAGGAGGAAGCTAGCTATCCTGAGAAAACTAAGTGGAACCACATGGGGAGCCAGTGGAAATATACTCAGTAAAGTTTACCAGCAAGGCATAAGACCACACCTGGAATATGGTTCAGCTGCGTGGTGTCCTGCATCAAACACCACATTACAAGATCTAGATAAAGTGCAAAACCAGGCACTTAGAATAATGTTGGGAGCAATGAAATCAACACCCATAGCAGAGATGCAGAAAATGGGAAGAATGCAAACACTTGGCGAACGCAGAGACACAAAAGTACTAATTCAAGCAGAAAAGTTTCAGTGTATGCCAAGTCATCCAATGAAGGAAAGATTCCAAAATCTAGCAATGGGACGACTGAAAAGGAGCAGCTTTATCCATCAAGCTAAACGACTCCGTAGACAACTTACAGACCTACCTGAAGTTGGCAGCCCCTTAAGGTCTGTACCAGAGCAAACCCCGTGGAGTGAAAGCCATGGAATGCCAATATACATTCAGACCCATGTGAAAGGAATACTAAGCGAGGACGAACAGAACAGTGTGCAGCGAATGACAATCACCCTCAGTTTCCTGGATGAGGAATATCCACAAGATATATGGGTCAGAGTGTACACAGATGGGTCAGCACAGAATGCTGTGAGGAATGGAGGTGCAGGTGTATATATAGAATATCCACACAAGCCTAGAGATACAATCAGAACACCGACAGGAAAATTCTGCAATAATTATGATGCAGAAATCCAGGCAATTAGTGTGGCAGCTAAAAAACTGCTGAACTCCAACTCTGACCTACAGCCTGTGGTATTCCTGACAGATGCAAGGTCAGTGCTTCAAGCTCTCCAGTCTGGAAAACTAACAGACTTAAAAAAACGACTTAGCGAATTGTCTTACCAGTATAGGGTAACCATGCAGTGGATACCCTCTCACTGTGGAATACCAGGAAATGAAAAAGCAGACCAACTGGCTAAGGAAGGTGCTGCCGAAGACCAACCAGATATACCAATCACCTACCATCAGAAAAAACAGATGATCAAGTCAATAAGAAAGCCACAAACACCAACACAAGATGACTATCACAATATGAACAGATCAGAACAAGTTATAATTCTACGTCTCAGAACAGGACACAACCGACTCCGCAGTCACATGTATACAAAGTTCAAGATTGGCAACACGGCCATGTGTACATGTGGACAGGCAGCACAGAGTGCCAAACATATACTTCAAGAGTGTTCTGAGCATGAAACGCTGAGGCAGACATATTGGCCAGAGGAAACAACACTGGAATCAAAACTCTATGGGACACTGTATGAACTACAAAAGACAGTAAGTTTTATTAAGGAGACAGAATTACAGATATAGACATGTTTCAAGTGAACGAAAGAAGAAGAAGAAGAAAATGTGATAGTCATCTTGTGTTGGTGTTTGTGGCTTTCATTGGCTGTCGATACACAGTATGCACAAAGTGGCCAATGAAAATCACGGGAAATGTTTTTAAAAACCATCACTTTAGAAGTATGATTCCCCATGAGGGACTGTATAATTAAAGAAATACATGGTTCAATGAAGTAACTTTATGTGAGTGATATGGGACCCAGGAAATTGGATGTAGCTATTTGTGTCATTAATTCAGCAGTAGACTGAGAACGGCAATATCCTTTCGCTAGTAAATAAAATCACGGAAACACCATTACATGGTGGTAATAAAAACGACCTCACCTTATGCTGCAATTAGTTATTCTATAATCCCCGCTGTCTCGGCCGAAATTCTACCACGTGTACTAGCCAGATTTGTGTTCTCTAGGGAACTTGATTATCTCCTTACCAAACTTTTCACACGTTACACGGATTTATAACGCGAATATAACATCATCCCCGGCACAATCAGCGATCGATTGACTGAAATCGTAATCTGCTGCGCTGGTGTAATCTCCATATTCTCTGCCAAGAATATTAATAAAGTTGTGGAAGTTTGTCACCGTCTACTATTAAATCATTCGTTAAATGTTGATAAGAACGTCTTCTGTTGGCTTATTGCCGTTTCAAGCTGTGATATACTTTGAATCTCTAGATGCAAGGTAATACTACGAGATTTTCCGCGACAACAGCTGGAAAAAATCAGATGGCAGTAGATGTGCTTTGAACCAGGCCCACTTAGCTGGTTACTTTTCATTGTTACTTCAATCAACACGTTTTTCGACTTCGACCACGAAACGTCTCTAATAAAGATGCGAATTTAGTCAACATTTCCAACATCTATAACTCTCATGTATCTATGAATATGAACTGGTCGATCTACACAAGGCAACAACAACAACAACATACACACTGTTCTTCTTCTTCTTCTGTGTTCGTTCTCAAACTCCTGCATAGCAGGATGTAGTCCGGAGAACGGAATGCGTTGTGTCATGGTTTACAGCACTGCTGCGATATCTGCGCCTTTCGGCCTGACACATCCGACTTCAGCAAGGCTTTGGGTCACTGACCCTATATGGGATGGGACAGCCAACTCCATCCCATAACCTCCTTAGTCGCCTTTTACGACATGCGTGGAAGGTAAACAGTGTTGCTATTCTTTGCTCCCCTTTTGGGCCCCCGGCAACACACGGGCGACACACTGTTCAGGTACGTACATTCCTCAAGAAATCACAAACATTTAATACTATATGTGCGTTGAGGCTTCAGTACTACAAAGACCATTAGGCCTTGTTGTAAACACACAAAAATTACGCATAAACAGAAATAATGCTGCTTCATATGTAACAGACAGATAAATGAATATTGTAAGATAATAGGAAGCTACGATGAGGTTAGAAAAACAGAAAGAAGGAGAAGTGACCTGAACCAGGTTTCGTTCAACTGGCACCCATTTGCCTCGCAACTTGAGTCAACGCGTTTTTGGAATTGGATCACACTGCATGTCTAAAAAATGATAGGATAAAGTTCAGTTTATTTATAATACATTTGAGTCGCACTTATTAAAATTTGCCAAACATGATATAACATCATTCAGGCAATTCTCACCGGTATAGCTAGAAAGTTTATGTACACATGTAATCCCAACCTCTTTTTTCGAGCCGCTATTCTATGTTAGAGAAGAAAAGTAACTCGTTAGCCCAATATTTTTATTATTTAAAAAAATATCTTAATAAATTAAAAAATAAAAGATCGAAATAAAATATTTCTTTTCGAAACAAAAAAATAATTAATTGATAATAATAATAATAATAATAATAATAATAATAATAATCTATCTCTATCTATCTATACGCTGTGTCCCTTGTTTGCCTTGCAGCGTCAGGGGTGGAAGAGTTCTCTGGAGATGGCCTTCTTGTGCGCTGTTTGTAAGCTTGTTCCTGTGGCTTCTTTGATTTCTGTGATCCATCTTTTACATGGTCTGCCTCTGGCTTTATAACCGTTATGTCTATGTGTCATGGCCATTTGTGGCATCCTATATGTCGGTAGTCTGGAAGCGTGTGAAAACCACTTGATCTGCTGTCCATTGATGTGTTCCAATACTGGTATTGTTTTGGTTATCTGTCTGATGTTATCGCTTCTAATTCTATCTCTTAATTACACTCCGAGTATTCTTCGTAGACATGCCATTTCTGTTGTCACTATATTTTTATTTTGTCTTGTGCTGTCATTGTCCAGGTTTGGCACTGGTAGCATAGTGATGGAATAATAATAGTCTTGTATAATGCAACTTTAGTGACTATTTTTACATTTTTGTTCTTGAAAATGCGTGTCATCTGTCCTAGGATCTGGTATGTTTTGTTGCATCTATTTTGTATCTCTTTACTGGTTTTCCCTTCACTCGATATAATGCTTCCTAAGTAAGTGAACTCATTTACTTGTTTAAGGTGTTTATCATCGATGGAGAATAATAATAATTAGTATTCTTATTATTATTCTTATTATTATTATTATTATTATTATCGATAATAATAATAATAATAATAATAATAATAATAATAATAATAATAATAATTAGGGTCGTGGGGGTGCCACACTGGGGATATCAGCACAAATATCAGCCTAAACACCTGTCTCCAGCCATCCAGACGAATATAGTAAAATCATGCCAAGATCATTTCTTGATGTTGTCACTCCAGGATTTTCTTTTTCTGCCTTTTTTCATTCCACCCTACACAGTTTGATGCAAATTAGTTTTCAAAAGTGAGTCATGTCTCGTTACATGTCCAAACCAAACACGTTTATGCTGTTTCACAACTGCCAAAAGTGGTTTTTGATAACTTGAAAGTTTGTTTATTTGCTACAGGAGGACGAATATATTTATCTTATGATCTATAGAACTAATTAGTTATTAGTTTAGCTTGCGACATAATGAACGCCAGGATTGAAATTTTAACGATAGCATACTTGATTATAATGCAATCAACAAGCATGAAAGACTATTGGAAACAGATATTACACAAAGTAATATTGTGATATACAATATATAGCTCGACAGGACAGTGAACCCAACACAAACCCAGCTAGGTCGAATAAGCTCAGGGTTCTAAAGTCGATCGTTTATATTGTACATGTGATACGATTTGATGTATTTGTGGCGCCTAAACATTAAACAATAGTTGAATAACAATGTCATGTTCCTAAACATTCAACAAAAGTTGATTAACAATATCATATATCTAAACATTCAACAATAGTTGAATAACAATGTCCTATATCTAAACATTCAACAATAAATTAATAACAATGTTCTATATCTAAACATTCAACAATAGTTGAATAACAATATCCTGTACAAGGAGGGTTTAAATTATACGTGACAGCTTAAAGGTTGAATGTGAATGTGCTATTTTATTGTAGTAATTATTAATAAGTATTAATAAGTAAAATTATAATTATTAATAAGTAAATTATTAATTATTAATAAAGTAATTATTGTAGTAACAAAATGTTTCACACAAATTAGACAAATACAATAAACGAAGGCTAAAATAATAATGGTTTTGGGACACATAATTAAATAATAGATTAGTGTACATAAACTCATAGCTCGTCTGGGCCGTAGGTGTACTACATCTAATACACCAATACACAAAGTCTGGGTTGTGGGTGTTCTGCATTAGATGCATCAATGCACAGAACCCACCAAAACGATTTATATCTTCAGCGATGCGCATGAATGAGGACAAATCTTGACTTGTTCAACGTTTGATGTCTACCATCTTCATCTGCTTCTTCTATTTTCGACTGTTCTCTTTCGTACGGTTACTTTTTTTAATGGATCATGTTTGCATATGTCCAACCATGCATGTTTTCGTCGATTCACTATTGAAGCTGATAGTTCTTGTGAACCTGTATGTGTCTCTATTGTATATCTTACGTACATATTTATCTTATGTTCTCTGTTGCGTACATTGTACATACGTTAAAGATTGCTGAAGTGGATATGAAAGAAGAAAAAAGAAGATACTGGACAGCTTAATGTCGTGGTTGTCAGAAACTGGAATATGTCACCAACACCGAGAAAATATAGAGTATTGTGACAATCGTTATCCCTGCAGACACACAGAAAGTGAGAAATGTATCATTAATATTTCAAGCTTGATTGCTGGACAAGTACTTTCCGTGTTCACATTAGTGGTTATAGGAGTTGATTAGAGAAATTGCACTGGTGTTACCGGGACCTGGGAGAGAAACAAATAACATTAAACAGTTGCCTGAGATACATGTCGTAAGAGGTGACTGGAGAGCTTTTGGGGTAGATTTGTCTGTCCATCCCATAGATGGTCAAATTGATTCGCAATTCATGCAGAAGTCTGATGAATCAGTCAGAAACACAAATATCGCAGCTAAGCTGTTAACCATGACCTAACACATTCTGTATTCCGTACTACATCCTGCTAATCTTCAGGAGTTTGAGAAAACACAGAATAATAAGTAGAAGAACTGTAGATATATAACACTTCTACTCATCCCAAATGTACAGAGCAATTATGAATCTTGATGTAGATTCTATCAATTATGAATCTTGGTGTAGATTCTATCAATTATGCTCGATTCTCTCTCCATCTCATGATCATTTCATAAAGTCACGAAACCAATTTGTAAAAACCTTCTCTTAAACTTCTGTTTTCTCTTTCCTAATCTATAGACTTGCATTCAATGGTGTATATTATTCTCAGTCTTCTGTCGATGTTGACCCTACAACTTATAAAATATATATTTCAATTACAGACATAAGTCTTATACCAGAGGTTCTCAATCTTTTATCGGTGTTGATATTACAACTTATAATAAAATACATATTTCAATTACAAACATATGCCTTATACCAGAGATTTCCTTTTTCTGGTGGCGTATCTTCACAAGAAAATAGCATTTTTTTCTGCGTTTTTTCTCAAACTCCTGTAGGCTAGCAGGGTATTGTCCAAAGAACGGAATACGCAGTGTTGTGATTTACAACGTTGCTGATATATATGCACATTTAGGCTTGATACATCTGATTTCGGCATAGCTTTGGATTACCATGACTCTCTATTAGATGAGACTCTCCTCGGTCAGTGTTACTATTAGCTACTCCTATTTTGAACTTCAGCAACAAAGCACAAAGGACACACACAAAACAAAAATTCAATACATCAATAACCATTTTTTTAAATCGTTCAATATATTCGAGGGCACAATTTTGCATGCACAAATGTTTTCTGGTACAATGTCTCAGCATCATTTATGGTGTATATTTATGGTGTATATTATTTTTTAAATGTCCGAAAGTTAATTTTATGTAGACCTCTCTGACTAGTCTATGAGTCACCTATTGTCCATTTTTTAGGTGTCCCCTGCAAACTAAAACAATATTGTCCCCGCCCGCGTGCGAGATGTCTCTGGGTCTCACCAATGACCCACTAGACAAACCACCCATGAAACAGATGCTCTCTTATAGAAGCTATGTACCATGTCATTTATATATAATTACGTTTTTTAAGCTTTCTTGTGCTTTTTAAAAAATATTTTTTATACTTGTCTATTTGTATACGTACATGCACCATCTGTGGTTGAGAGAGAACCAGAGATGTACTGAGCAACACTAAGCAGGGGAGACTGGCTACACTGTTGTCCATGGTTGAAGCCCATCATAAAGGCGCCGTGATTCAGGTCATAAGCCTTTTGCCTTGAACATGTAGTTACATTCCTGGAGACATAGAGAAGTTCGACATAACCAGTAGGCAATTGGTGGCGGGAAACGAGCACTGTGAACCCTATCTTTGCTGAAGTGGCTCACAGAGGTGTATTGTTAGAAACATACCTTCCTGGCGGTGTGATGGTTATTTTCTGGCTCTGGACAGGGTGAGTCGACAATCTAAAGTCTTCTCTGCACTATTTTTGGAATCAACGGGCATGAGCCCACGGACCGCTAGATCAGCAGCGAACCAACCATAGTGCTCCCTCGGAGCTATCTGGTTATATTTGAGAACGCCTGCCATGGACAACGAGCATATAATCAAATGCCGTATGCGGATCTATTTGAACTATAGACATGGTAATCACCCACATACTGAACATTTGGCACTGGATGTAGCCCACCTAAACATAAAATTTGATGGTTTGTAAATGCCCCACAATTTACACAAATATACTCTTTACAAAAATGTATATGAGAAGATACAGTCTCCAACTCGGTGCACATATATTGGTGCACATATGTTTCATTGTGTGAGTTGGTGCACATATGTTTCATTGTGTGAGTTGGTGCACATATGTTTCATTGTGTGAGTTGGTGCACATATGTTTCACTGTGTGAGTTGGTGTACATCTGTTTCACTGTGTCAGTTGGTGTACATCTGTTTCCTTGTGTGAGTTGGTGTACATATGTTTCACTGTGTGAGTTGGTGTACATCTATTTCACTGTGTGAGTTGGTGTACATTTATTTCACTGTGTGAGTTGGTGTACATCTATTTCACTGTGTCAGTTGGTGTACATATGTTTCACTGTGTGAGTTGACTTTTTTGTGCATTACTAGGATGTGTATTATTCCAGAAATGATCGATGCTCAACTTACTATGAATATACAGTATCCAGATTTTGTATATTTTCTGTATTGGGAATGGAAAAGGAAGATGGGATGAATATTGATGCCAGAGCTACTCTGTTCAGACTAAGCAGCTGTTACACTCTACAAACTACAAGGAAAAAAATTGTGTATCTATAGTTATGTATTAATAACGTGTACATCGATTTGATTCAGTTTCCAGTTTCATTGAAAAGTTAATCAATTGATAAGAAAAATCTGGTTGCTGCATTTGTCGAAGCCAAGGCTGTCGGGATATCTGTCTGTTGTTAATCACAAATACCTTTTTTTTTGTAATTACTCGGCCACCTAATTGCTTAAGGTCAGGGTTTATCAAAAGTGGGAGATATCGACCATAAGGGGTGATAAGACACTTGGGTACGCTAAATGGTCAAGCAATGAAGCTTTATGAGACACTGAACCAATCAAAAATGTACATAAAGATTTAAGTTATTTATACTTTGTTTCTATAGATGTTATATGTTTTCTAGTTCAATCATGTTTGTCGTGTAAAGAGTTACCTTATTTTCGCACCCCTAGATGGGTCTGTGCCATCCCTCCCCCACCCCATATTGTAACATTTTTTCTTAGTGACCCTCATAATAGTCTTCGTGACTTCCTCCCCTCCCCCCCCCCCAATTGCACCATATGGCGCATGTTGAGAGCCACTGTTTTAATGTATGTAATACTAGAAAATAAAGAATTTACTTTGAGAATGTGCTTAGTGACTAGTCAAAAGGTTGTAATAAACAAGTAAGAGGGACATCTGTCTATCGATATATATATATATATATATTTTTACACACACACACAATAAGAAAGGAAAAGATGACATGAAATAGATTGAGAAACACTGTTGTTAAGTTATAAATAACGCTCATGTCGTTGTCCGGATGTTGATGTCATGACTAAGATTGACACGTTATAAAGTATGTTAATTTAGTTTATGGTAAAACTGTATCCATGTGTCATCATACTTCCTAGGTGTAGGAGGTGTATTATTTATCGCAGTACTTTTCAGCCAACCATTTCTGCAAATATAAATCTTGCATGTTGATCATACATAGCGTATCTTATCTTGTCTGATAGACTTTTTCAAATTTACTATAGACACCAGATGCATTTAAAGTGACCACGTGAATAATCAGCTGACAAGTGACTAATCAGCTGACAAGTGACTAATCAGCTGACAAGTGACTAATCAGATGACAAGTGACTAATCAGATGACAAGTGACTAATCAGAGGCAAGTGACTAATCAGTTGACAAGTGACTAATCAGCTGACAAGTGACTAGAATCAGCTGACAAGTGACTAATCAGCTGACAAGTGACTAGAATCAGCTGACACGTGACTAGAATCAGCTGACAAGTGACTAGAATCAGCTGACAAGTGACTCGAATCAGCTGACAAGTGACTCGAATCAGATGACAAGTGACTAATCAGATGACAAGTGACTAATCAGCTGACAAGTGACTCGAATCAGCTTCTTCTTCTTCTTCTTTCGTTCACTTGAAACATGTCTATATCTGTAATTCTGTCTCCTTAATAAAACTCACTGTCTTTTGTAGTTCATACAGTGTCCCATAGAGTTTTGATTCCAGTGTTGTTTCCTCTGGCCAATATGTCTGCCTCAGCGTTTCATGCTCAGAACACTCTTGAAGTATATGTTTGGCACTCTGTGCTGCCTGTCCACATGTACACATGGCCGTGTTGCCAATCTTGAACTTTGTATACATGTGACTGCGGAGTCGGTTGTGTCCTGTTCTGAGACGTAGAATTATAACTTGTTCTGATCTGTTCATATTGTGATAGTCATCTTGTGTTGGTGTTTGTGGCTTTCTTATTGACTTTATCATCTGTTTTTTCTGATGGTAGGTGATTGGTATATCTGGTTGGTCTTCGGCAGCACCTTCCTTAGCCAGTTGGTCTGCTTTTTCATTTCCTGGTATTCCACAGTGAGAGGGTATCCACTGCATGGTTACCCTATACTGGTAAGACAATTCGCTAAGTAGTTTTTTTAAGTCTGTTAGTTTTCCAGACTGGAGAGCTTGAAGCACTGACCTTGCATCTGTCAGGAATACCACAGGCTGTAGGTCAGAGTTGGAGTTCAGCAGTTTTTTAGCTGCCACACTAATTGCCTGGATTTCTGCATCATAATTATTGCAGAATTTTCCTGTCGGTGTTCTGATTGTATCTCTAGGCTTGTGTGGATATTCTATATATACACCTGCACCTCCATTCCTCACAGAATTCTGTGCTGACCCATCTGTGTACACTCTGACCCATATATCTTGTGGATATTACTCATCCAGGAAACTGAGGGTGATTGTCATTCGCTGCACACTGTTCTGTTCGTCCTCGCTTAGTATTCCTTTCACATGAGTCTGAATGTATATTGGCATTCCATGGCTTTCACTCCACGGGGTTTGCTCTGGTACAGACCTTAAGGGGCTGCCAACTTCAGGTAGGTCTGTAAGTTGTCTACGGAGTCGTTTAGCTTGATGGATAAAGCTGCTCCTTTTCAGTCGTCCCATTGCTAGATTTTGGAATCTTTCCTTCATTGGATGACTTGGCATACACTGAAACTTTTCTGCTTGAATTAGTACTTTTGTGTCTCTGCGTTCGCCAAGTGTTTGCATTCTTCCCATTTTCTGCATCTCTGCTATGGGTGTTGATTTCATTACTCCCAACATTATTCTAAGTGCCTGGTTTTGCACTTTATCTAGATCTTGTAATGTGGTTTTTGATGCAGGACACCACGCAGCTGAACCGTATTCCACGTGTGGTCTTATGCCTTGCTGGTAAACTTTACTGAGTATATGTCCACTGGCTCCCCATGTGGTTCCACTTAGTTTTCTCAGGATAGCTAGTTTCCTCCTGGCTTTTGTTGTTGCTTTGTTTATGTGCTGCTTCCATGTCAGCTTATCATCAAAAGTAACTCCGAGGTATGTGGGTTGTTTGTCTTCTTTCAAGAGCTCTCCATCTATCTTGATATGACCAGCTTTTTGTTTTGGTGTGAGGGTAAAGAGTGTAATGCTGCACTTATCTGTGTTAATGCTGACGCACCATCTATTAGCCCATAAGGTTAGGGCATCGATAGCTCTTTGTATTTGTTTAGTGGCCACTGTTGCATGTTCTTCCGTGCACCAGATCACCAGGTCGTCAGCATACATTGCCACTTTGATCCCATGTGGTAGTTCAGCAACTAGGTCATTGATGTAAACCAAGAAAAGTGTGGGTGACAGGACTCCTCCCTGGGGGACTCCATGACGCAGTAGAACTTTCTTGCTCTTGCGACCATCTAATTGTACCCTGGCTCTTCTATTATGCAGGTATGCTTTTACCCATTTGTACATTCTTGAGCTAACCCTGCAATTTCACAATTTCTTTAGGAGCCCTTCTTTCCAGACCTTATCAAATGCTTTCCTGAGGTCTATCCATGCTGCTAGTACCAGTTTCTTTTCTTGGAAGGCATCCTCAATCTCTTGGGAGAGGTAGGTTGCCTGATCTTCAGTAAAGTAGCACTGTCTGAAACCTGCTTGCTGTGATACCAGAAGGTTTTCACTTTCAAGGTACCACTGCATCCTAAGATTGATAATGCGTTCCATTGTTTTACATAGACAGCTTGTGAGGCTGATGGGCCTGTAGTTGGAGACTGTGTTGCCATCTTTTCCTGATTTGAGGAGTGGTATCATTATTGCTTCTCTCCACGCCTGTGGTACATTACCTGTGGACCAGCTTGTGTTAAAGATCTGCAGTAGCTTTGCTCTTGCTGCACTTCCCAGGTTTCTAATCATTTCATTGGACACTCCATCAGCTCCAGGGGACTTTTTCATTTTCAATTTGGATATTGCATGCTCCAGTTCTCTCATTGTGATTGGTGCCTCCATGACTTCAGGTATAGGTTCACCTTGTCCAATGTTTTGCTGGTTCTCTCGAACCTCCTGTTGTTTGTCTGGGCTGACTGACGTTATTGTCTTCTGCAAAGGAATCTGCAAAGTAATCAGCTGCATGTTTACCTGTTAAAATGTTTCTATCTTTATAAAGTGTGATCCTGGTATTTCTCCCTGTACCTTCATCATTTAGTTGTTTTACAAGTTTCCATAATTTCCTAGTATCTCTTTCTAGGTTCAGCGACTCTGTTTTTTCTTTCCAGCTGCTCCGTCTGGCTTGTAACTTGGCTCTTTGAAATTTAGCCTTTGTTTGCTGATATTTGTTGTGATGTTCTTGGCTAGGTCTGTTCTCAGCCTGCTTTGTAGATGTTTCCATCTCATTTTGCAGCTTTTCCAGTTCATCATTCCAGTAGGGTTTGTAGTTTTTGCGTGCCCCCCTGGGTATGGTTTTACTAGCAGCATGTAGTATACATCTATTAAATTCACTCACTGCTCTATTGATGTCTTTGTCCAAGTTCATGTCCTTAGCTAGAACACTGGTTAAATGCTGGTACATTTTCCAGTCTGCCCTCTTATAGTTCCACCTAGTGAGCGTGCTGCTGTCCTTGGTATATTCATTGTGAATTTCCAGAAATACTGGTCTGTGGTCTCTACCCGACTCGAATCAGATGACACGAGTCAGATGACAAGTGACTAATCAGATGACAAGTGACTAATCAGCTGACAAGTGACTCGAATCAGCTGACAAGTGATTAATCAGCTGACAAGTGACTCGAATCAGCTGACAAGTGACTCGAATCAGCTGAGTGACGTTGTGTGAGACCAGCTCATTACCTATAACTGGGGAAATACTTAATTCAGCTTCCTTTCAGCTGAAACTAGGCGGGGGGAGGGGGGTGGGAATACAGTAACCTTGCATGTGCATAGCTTTCGCAGACATCACAGTGGCTATCCCAATAGCTG
This sequence comes from Meghimatium bilineatum, assembly GCA_034231615.1. NCBI lineage: Eukaryota > Metazoa > Mollusca > Gastropoda > Stylommatophora > Philomycidae > Meghimatium > Meghimatium bilineatum. The sequence continues at coordinate 47,202,342 of CM067316.1, forward strand.
ACCACAAAACCATTGGATTATTACTTGCACAGACATAGCCATATATGTGTCCTAGTAAATGAGCGATTTACGAAACCCGAAGACGATTTTTAATTTCACAGCGATATTTGAAAACCTTTTTAGTGGATCTGCGAATTTAATGTTATAAATGTGTTAGGTAATGGTTTTATTGCGTTTTTTATTCAATACAATATATTTTCTGTTTCTCGTAGCATTCAATCTTAATTTCAAGTTATCTAAGCGGTTGGGACTTGAATCTAAATCAACTCCCTGCCCTAGAGATACGATTCAGAGTTATGTAGGAAAGCTTAACTAGAAAAGTGTCATTCTGTATTTTATGGTAGGACAAGATACACTTAAGCTGTCAAATAAGTACCGCCATCACACATGATAAAACATTTCAGCACATCAGCTGTCTCTTTCGTGTAGACTGTAAACATTTTATATTCAAGAATATCCAAATTCTTTTTCTCATTTACACACAATAATAGTTGAATCATATTCTGTATATACATTTTTGGGGGTCAAATACTGCTGAATCTTTAGGCCCCACTAGTACAGCCTATTGCCGCACTAGTACAGTGGAGGTTAACCCCCTATGGCGTTAATAAATGCAATGGGTTAACTTTACTTTCACTGCCGAAGACGGATGTGTCGGGCCATTGGCGCAAATAAAACGGCGACACAATGCATTTCCATTCTCTGGACTACATTCTTCTGGAAATCTAATGAGAAACCTTCAAGAGATATCCAGTGGGAGTTTGAGAATGAACGCTGAAGAAGAAGAAGAAGAACTTTACTTTACTTGTATAATGGGGGTGGTTGTTTTTCGAATTACGAGCAAGGTTAACGGCGGTGTATTTGTTAAGTATTGCAACTAACCACTTTACAGACAAGACGACTTTGTCTCATTTAATGTATACTTTATTATGACGAGAAATTGCAATGTAAACTCAACAACTGCTTGTCCAAGAAATTAAAAGAAAATCAGACTATATATGAAAGTCAGGTTCGTAAATATGTCTTCCGATCGGGAAAAAGATTTTGCCTTTGAAAAAAATAAGTTAATCCTCTCGTGTTTGTGTGGTTTGTTAAAGATCTATTTTTTAAAGATATTCATAATTAGAGGTGAGGGTTTTGCTCGATTTGTTGTTTACTTCCTAGTACTAACTGTTATGTTCTAATTTTCGAATGTAAAAAGACTTGAACCCCAACCCACCATAATCTACGGGCTTGAGGCAAGTGCACTAGTAAAGGGGTCCAAGATTAAAAACAGAATCCACTATCAAGCTCGGACACACAAATAAGCTGACAGAAACTACCAAGTTATAGACAGAGACAAGAAAGCATCACCATACATACTTTGATGACGTTAACACACGTGGAGCAAGAATAGGTAAAAGAAAATATATAAAAGTTTGATAAGAATTTATTAATCGAAACTTCGTTTCAGTCAACTATAGTTTCGTTTCGTACAGCTATTTCATTCTATTTTTCTTACTCATGGCATGTAGTATTGCTTGTGTGGTCATCCCTTGATGCTTGCTCGCTATAAACTATTATCAGTTGTTCCACAACTTGATGACTAAAGGAATAATGTTCATGGAAACTTGGATCAAGAATTTGGGAGGTTGTCATGAACCCATAGCAGCGTTCATATGTTATATGTTCACACTTTCAATGTTTCTATCTATGTTGCGTGTCGTTTACAGAACGTTGTTCTCATTGCCATTCTTTAAGCCTCTCGATTACATGCAAGCTGTGCAGCCTCTTCCTGTGCTATGTTCAGGTCTTCGATATCATGTACACCGTAGTCCTGGTCAGCCTCTTGTTCTCTATCTGTAACTTTTCCCTCCGTGATTCATCTTTCTAAATCATTGTATTACGTCGAAGACGGATGTATCGGGCCATTGGCGCAAATAAACCGGCGATACAACGCATTTCCATTCTCTGGACTATATTTCCTGCTGGAAATCTAGTAGGGCCATTGTCCTGCTGCAAGAGAGAACCAATGGGAGTTTAAGAATGAACGCTGAAGAAGAAGAAGAAATAATTGTATCATTTTTATCTCTCCAAAATATGTTACCTTGCGTTTTTGTGTGTGGATTATTTAAAGAAGCCAGTCTCTTCTATTTTCAGATCTTTTAAGGGCGTATCCGTTGCTAATGTATAATGTTTCTTTTACAATTTAATCGGAAATGAACGAAATAAGCTTAGAAAGAAATGTAACTATATTGAATAAATTGATTGGAAAAACAATAAATGAGAAATACATTCAATCCAACGTTGATGTCCGATGTGTATAGCACAAAAGAGGAAATAAAACGTTGACGAACGTAATTCCAATCCCTGGACTACATGCTGCTGGAAATCTTGTAGGACCATTGTTCTCCTATAAGAGAGAACCGGAGGAAGTTTGAGAACGAACGCCCAAAATAACACAGTTCTATTACAAATGTTTTCAAATTAAAATAAAAATAGACCATACTATTAGTCGAGACAAATAGCTGGAAATCTAAGTGTAACTTCTTGCGGTGAAACCAATTTTCTTTCAGAGAAACCAATTTTCTATCAGCTAAAAGATCTTCTATTTCAAACTCTCTTATTTTTAACGCTACCCATTAAACTCCATGTTTTGTTTTGTGTCTTAATGGTTGAGTGATCAATTTACGTAATAAGGTTTCTTCCAACAAGTATACATAAGCTATCAGTCTTACTTTATTAGATAAGACAGATCATAGATTGACATATATATATATATATATATAATATATATATATATATATATATATATATATATATATATATATATATATATATATATATAATATATATATATATATATATATATATATATATATATATATATATATATATATATATATATATATATATATATATATATATATATAATATATATATACCTTTTTGTATGTGTGGGCGTCTGTATGTTTGTCTTCGTCTCAAATTTAACCGACCAGTACACTTTAGTCTATATTATTCATATGTAATAAATGTGAATAGTTATTAGCTGACCTGAAATAACTATCTTAAAATACTATCATTCATTGCAGACATGGAGAGACGAACACAGGACTTCGGGTACAAATGTTAAATACGAATTATGCGAATCGCCTATAAGGAGTATTCGACAAAGTGTACGTAAGAAATGGGGAGCCATGGTACTAAGGAAGTCGCGTAGCGCACTGACTTCGCATATAAGTGGTCCTGAGGTTCATTCCCAGTGCAGGCGGAAATGTTTTTCAGATCGCAACGGCTCCCAGGTCGATCCATCCTTAAAATTGGTACCGGATTAATAGGGAAGTAAAGACTGCGAGGGAGAGGAGATGGCTACCGCCCTCATTTGCAGAGCCTCTGTAATATGAGATCGCTAACATCTCACACCCCTACGGCATTAATAAATGATATGGGTTATTTTACTTTTTTATGTAAGAAATAATCATAGTCCACAAGAATCATTACTTTCAAACGTGAAAAGACGAAAACTTGCATATTTTGAAAATATATGCAAACATAATTCCTTGTCACAAACGGTACTATATTGAACAGTCGAATGTGAAAGTACAATCAAAATCATTCCTGTACAAGTCGCGGTGTCTGCTATGGCAAAGCGGCCTTTATTTCCACACCCCATAGAAAGCCTATCTGCACTCCTTCACAGGAAAACATGCAGTAAGGAAAGAATGTGAAAGAGCAGAGGAGGATATAGAAATTCATCAATCAATATAAGGTAATACTGCGTGAAACGTAACAACAATAATAATTACGTAGAACACATTGTAATTTGCATATTTTCTTGTTTACACCTCATAACCACTTAGTTTTAGTGATTGTCGTGTCCAAGTGGAACATTCTAAAACCTGTGTTCTACGTAAGTACTAGAGAAATGCATGGACAGACTCACTTATCAGCATCGCCATATCTCAAATAGCTTAGGGTCCTACCAAGTCTAAATCCGGACCTGAGTAGAACCAATGTTCTGTTATATCAGAGATGCGGTAGAAGTTTGAGAACGAACACAAAAATAAAAATAGAAAGTACTGTCAAAAAATACATAGAATATGTCCATCACATTGTCTATAATACACATCACATAGAATATGTCCATCTTATACATCACATAATTACAACTCGCATTGCCCTAGCATCAAGTGCATTTAACAGACTGTCTAATATCTGGAAGTCAAAGTCAATCAGCACACGCACGAAAATGTGCTTATTTAATTCCTGCGTTATTCCGGTGCTATCATATGGATGTGAGAGCTGGAAAAGCTGTGTATCTTCAGAAAAGAAATTACTGAGTTTCGAGAACAAATGTCTTCGTAGGATAACTAACACCCATTGGAGTGAATTCAAATCGAATAATAAAATCATAGAAGAGACACATCAAAATTTCATCACAGATGTTATCAGAAAAAGCCGTTGGTCCTACAAAGGGCATGTCCGACGTGCAGACACCAACAGAATACACCACCAATCTCTTGAATGGGTACCTACAGGCAAAAGAGCAAGGGGTAGACCATAATAAACACTCAGAAGAACAATACTTAGAGAAAGTAAAACAACCAATATTCATACTATTCAAGAACTGCACAGAATAGCTTTGAACAGACAGAATTGGAGAGATCTGACCTCTGCCCTATGCGCTAACTTCAGCACAAAAGTAAAATGAATGAATGAATACATGACATAGAATATACCCATCTTATACATCACATAGAATATGTCTTTCATACACATCACATAGAATATGTCTTTCATACACATCACATAGAATATGTCTTTTATACACATCACATATAATATTGTCTTTCATACACATCACATAGAATATGTCTATCTTATAGAATATGTCTATCTTATAGATTACATAAAACTCCATCTTACTGCATGACTTCAATAGAAGCAAGTAATGAATACTGAAAATATTCTAAGGACTAAATAAAGACAGTACGGATAAATAGCTAACCGAAAACATTTTTTGTTTTTAGTATGGTGAAGTCGTTACCATTAACATTATAAGACTCGTGGGATACATTGGGAACCAATATTCTAAAGCTACGCATTTTCTTTTTTCGTGATTTTCATTGGCTGTCAATACAAAGTCTAAACAATTTGACCAATGAAAATAACGAGGAAATTGACATGCTTCACTTTAGAATAATGATTCCCGATGAGCCAGCTGGACTGTATAACGTTGAAAGACACCAAGGAAATGCTGAACTATTCAAGCGGTAATGAAAATTGGTAAGCATATCTTACTCTTGAAATCATGTTTCTCGTGAACGATATCTTTCCGTGAAAATACGTAATGAGTTTTTCTTTTAACTCGTCACGTACCTCATTACTGGCTAAATTAAACGTAAGCTAAAGCGGAAGTTACAGATGATAAAAAGCTTGAAAGAATCAGAGCAGCATCAGAATAATGATTAGTAACAGGTCACAAGTAGGAAATGTGGTCGGCGGGATGGTTTCAAAAATATAGTACAATGAAATCCTCTATAACACATCCATTTATAAAAATGTGTATCTATTTAACACATTTTCAAAATCCCTAATTATATTTTTCTCTGCATTGTTTGTACGGCATATATCTAATGTTTATTATCACATACGTATTTCATCGGTCAGGATTAAGATTTTATGAATCGATAATATGTACTCACTGCAGACAAACTTGAATCCAACAGGAAAACTTGAATTATGTTAATTAAGTTTTGTTACTCATTGGTAACACACATGATAACATACACACATTACGTTTCTACATAAAGGTCTTTACCAAGAACATATTCACAACATAACAAGACAAGTAAGAGTGGGACTATTCACATTCACGTGTGATTTCACTTAGAACAGTGGTTCTCAACGTGCACTCTATGACATACCAGGGAATCGTGATAATCCGTTGGCGAGTCACACACACACACAAAAACAATTGGAAATTTGTAACCCCGAATCCAGTTACAGGACAACATAAATGTAATTATTTAGACGATCTTTAATGAAATACACAATAACAAGGCATTGAAAAACGTTGCCACGTTATTGTTTAATGTGGAGGGGGTCAGGAGGTCACAGAAATAAATCTGTCTCAAAAGAAGGCAACAGACTAAAGAAGTATGTATATATACTCAAGATAAAATCAAATCCGTACAGGCTTCAATCTAAAAATTTTATATACTTGTGTGTTGTCATTATCTCTATTTCATCATTAAACTTCGCGCAGTGTAAACATTACTCTCATTCCCTGTATTTCTCTCTGTTCCTCTGTTCTATTGTTATGTTATAGAAATGGAGGCGTGTGTACATATTAAAAAAATAATTTCTTGCATTCTCAATCACACTGGTAATTATAACAATTGAAATTACGTTAAGCAGTGCATCTGCTATTTGTCTCCAAAATTCTAAACATTTGTATCGAATAGTTCAGTTTACGCGTTGGGCTTTATCAAATCACCCTTAGAATTTCCAATAGACCTGTATTGCTTCAAAATCTCTCGCGTCCCTAGGTACAAAAAATCAGGGAACGATAATTAACGATGAATCGGCCAGGCTAGGAACATTGAATAGGAAAAATGTCGATGCGATGCACGTGAGTTCCTTTCAGTATACACATTAATAAACAGACATTTAACTCCTTTCATAAGTATTACTTAACTGTTATTATTTTACTCGATTTGATTCCATGCATGAAACGGATACATCTATAAAAGAATGCCACGAGTTTTATTGTATCATTCTTGGTCCGTGTCTTGTTCGTGTTTTATCGTTTAGAGCAGGTATACATACACTTATGGTTTGGAAATTGTAGCATTCAGAATTGCATGAATTGTTTAAATTGAAGCACACTATAAATACATCCCTATATTGCGAAGCACGTTTTTTTTCCTGTGATTGAGAGTTACAATAAATGGAAAGTGCTTGCATATTCCCTTTTTTAGATTGTTTAAGTAACATTTAGTTTCTATATGAACGTCAGTACACATTAGGTATAACAAGTTGTATAGATGTTGCGAAATTTGATTGTTAAATGGCGATATTGATGTCACGTGATTTGAAATTTCTAAAAGCTGATTTGTCACTGCTAAGGATATAAGAATTCTGATGCTAAAATTACTTCCATATATTAATTGTGTTCTCATTTGTTTCAGCATTCTGACTCTTTTTAGTCATTATTTATTTAAAATAATTATTTGTAATTCTTTTGTGTTTTCGTCGTCATCAGATGGTCAGAGTTGAAATCAAAGGTTGCGCTGTGAAGGAGAACACGCCGCTGTACAATGGAGATCAAGATCCACTGGAGATATATATCGTCGTCAGTGTCCATTCTCAAACTCCCGCTGGATCTTTCTTGTAACAGGAGAATATCCCTACTAGATTTCCGACATATTGTAGTCTAGAGAATGGAAATGCGCTGTTGCCTTTTTATTTGCGTCAATGGTCCCACACATCCGTCTTCATCGGGGGAGATCGATATTCTATATAGAAAATGGGAATGCATATGACAGAGATTCTGGAAGGAGTTTGACATCATAACTAGGCAAGTGAAATTGGAACTCGTAGGGAACTAGGAGCGTGGGGAAACATCAAAATCTGATGGAAAAAATAGAGGAAGATATCAAATAATATGAATTTCGTGGCACAGCTGAAGACATCAAGCACAGAAATCTGAGAGCCAAAGATTCATCCCTATGATCAATAGGGAAATCAAAGAAAAGGGGGAGAAAAATGAAAATCACTATTTCTAGTTGACGTAAAGCGATTATTGACCTCCACACCCCCCTTTGACGCTCTCTTCTCTTTTTTTTCAATTTTTCATTTTATTACATTATTTTCCCAGCATCGTTGCATCATAATGTGGCTATAAATGTGCATTATTTTCCCAGCATCGTTGCATCATAATGTGGCTATAAATGTGCATTATTCCCCCAGAATCGTTGCATCATAATGCGGCTATAAATGTGCATTATTTTCCCAGCATCGTTGCATCATAATGTGGCTATAAATGTGCATTATTCTCCCAGAATCGTTGCATCATAATGTGGCTATAAATGTGCATTATTCTCCCAGAATCGTTGCATCATAATGCGGCTATAAATGTGCATTATTCTCCCAGAATCGTTGCATCATAATGCGGCTATAAATGTGCATTATTTTCCCAGCATCGTTGCATCATAATGCGGCTATAAATGTGCATTATTTTCCCAGCATCGTTGCATCATAATGTGGCTATAAATGTGCATTATTCTCCCAGCATCGTTGCATCATAATGCGGCTATAAATGTGCATTATTTTCCCAGCATCGTTGCATCATAATGTGGCTATAAATGTGCATTATTCTCCCAGCATCGTTGCATTATAATGCGGCTATAAATGTGCACTATTTTGTTCTGCTGATAAGTTTTATTTTGTATCAATCTTGCTCAATGTTAGATTAATTTTATTTTCTAAACGTTCATAGTATTCTTAACATTATTCTATAGAATCAATTGTTTTATAGTTATCTACTCGATCACTTATTTACTGTCCATGATTGGATTCCAGATGACAAGAATGGCTCTATGTAGTATTGAATGACTCTTCTCCACATCTCTATTCTTCTTCTTCAGCATTCAGTATCAAACCCCCACTGGATCTCTCCTTTAGCAGGACAATGCTCCTATTAGATATACAGCAGGATATAGTCCAGAGAATGAAAATGTGTCGCCGTTATATTTGCGTCAATTGCCTGACACATCCGTCTTCAACGGACAATTATATTGATAAACAAGACTATCTGAACATACTAGACTAATAAATGATGATGTGGCAGATCTGGGCGGAACATACCTTCCATACACACACAGACATTCTCTGAGTAGGAAGCCTCGTTCCAATCATTGTGTACCGCTAATAGTTTGAATCTTCAATGTATAAAAAAAAAATTCTGGAGACACACGGCACTTTCAAACATTACTTGTACATAGGAAACATAAGCTTAATTGCTCGTAATTCATGGCAATCTAAACAAAATATGCATTGCAATGGCAATTTCCAAATGTCAGCGAGGACTTTGAACCTGGCATTAAGTGATAATTCAGCAAAGAACACGATCATTAAAGAGGAAGGCGCTTTCTTTACAGTATGCATGTTACCTTCCAAAGGCCCCAAAAACGAACATGGGTGCACAACTAAGGAATAATAAACAGGTGCTCATTTGATACAGGTGTCATACAATTATCGATTGATTGATGTGTACACACATTAAAATATTTCACGAGAACGGGTATTCCCTGTTCTGGTATTTGTTTGTTTCATGTAAATAATACAGGGACTCTTGTCTTTATAAACTGATAATAATGTTAAACAGTACAAAACACTACACAATTTTTTCAAATATTTGTTTCGTCGTTTAGTTACTTCCTGAAGAAATAGTAACATCTTATGTTTATATTTTTAGCTGAGTAAAACAGGATGTTTTGAAATTTTTATAACGCTAAGTATTTTGCCAGCGAGAGGTTACTTTCTGAATTTTAACCAAAATATTCCGTTTTACTGCAGTAATACAGAAAGAAATAACAGAGAGGATACACTAGGCAAGGTTTTTTTTATCTGCATATTGAGAAACAAATACGATGTTTTACTTTCACATGTGAAACTTTTAAACAGAGTAATACAATTTTGCTAACCATATGAAACACACAAGATGACACAAATCAACTTTCTGCCAAAATATCTTTCTCAATAATACAACATAACACACGACGAGTAAGGAACGTCACTGTTAACGATCATATCAAACAGCTAAAAGGGATACATACCAGAAGAAAAGGGTATGACAATTTGAAACTCAAAAACTAGGAACGTAGAGATGAAACAAAACACACGCAAAATGGCAGACCAAATCGGAATATATACACATAAGAATGAGGGATGTTAACTCGAAAAGCTCGTTGTGTACCAAATTGATGGATGATATACCAAATTGATGGATGATATACCAAATTGATGGATGATATACCGTTTGTCAAGCACATATTCAGCCTAATTCAGCCGATCATTCTTCTTCTTCTTCTGCGTTCGTTCTCAAACTCCTGCAGATTAGCGGGATGTAGTCCGGAGAACGGAATGCGTTGTGTCATGGTTTACAGCATCGCTGCGATATCTGCGCCTTTCGGTCTGACACATCCGACTTCAGCATAGCTTTGGGTCACTAACCCTATATGGGATGGGACAGCCAACTCCATCCCATAACCTCCTTAGTCGCCTTTTACGACATGTGTGGAAGGTAAACAGTGTTGCTATTCTTTGCTCCCCTTTCGGGCCCCGGCAACACACGGGCTAGCTGATCATAAGCATACGAGAAGCACGATTTTAATAGCAGTCATATGGGCAACACGGACACTTCAACATACAACATAAATTCTTCTTCTTCTTCATCGTTCATTCTCAAACTCCTGCTGAATTCTCTTGTAGCATGACCATTGTCCTACTAGATTTCCAGCAGGATGTAGTCCAGAGAATGGAAATGCGTTGTGTCGCCGTTTTATTTGCGCCAATGGCCCGACACATCCGTCTTCGGCGGTCAACAAACACGATCCGCTTCAATGTAATAATAAGTTCGACACAAATTTGGTGGTTAAGTCTATTTTGTAAAAAATTTGAAATAGAAAATGTGATTAGTATGTGGCGACAATTTTAGCTTGTTTATACAATAGGAAGAGTGTGTTCCACAGTGAAATGTGTGTAGGTAGCGTTCAAGCATCAAATGAGCAAAAATAGGTTTAAGTGTTACCACAACAAGTCGATAAAAGAACCTAACAGCAAGACACAACGACAGACGTCGTTTCGACTAGAAAGCCTTCATCAGGACAAACATATGACAACTAAGCAAATATTACATAGAGACACACATAGTGGTGATAGGAAGGAAAAAAGAGGGAGGAAAGAGGAACAGTAGTGAGGAGACGACAGAGGAAGCACAGATGGGACAGCATGACAGGGAAAAAGAGAGTGTGAGAGGAACATGAAAGTGGTAAGTGCACAGGAAAAGTGGAAATAGATTATATATTTCAAGTAAAATAAAAAATAAAAATGACTTAGATCGGTAATTATTTGCGGTGAAAAGAGAGAAGGAACTGGAGACAACACGTTAAATAGCAAATTGTGGCCTGTTAACATACGTTCAAGGACGTAGAGGCAGAACGACCATATGCAGGCTATAAGAAGCAATAAAACTTGAATGGACAAATGTCCGATGAATCACAGACAATGAGTATAGAGAATAACGGCGAACAAGAACCTAAGTGTAAGACATGACCGTAGCCGCCAAAAGGTGCAAGCATCCGTAAACATGACGAACAATATGACCTATAACAAGAGAGAAAGGGAGTTGAGAGAAGCAAGGAAAACGAAAATGGCGTAAATAAAGAAGCGAGAGAGAAGAAGATAAGTGAAAATGGCAAATTGAAGTGGGCCCAAACTAAAACGGAAATACGTCACACAAAGAAGAAATGCGGAGGTGGGAGTGTGTCCTGCGGAAGCAGGGACGGCGGAGCTGAAGAGGGGGGGAGACATAACGGGAAAGTTCGTCGTAGAAAGGTATAAAAAAGAAGAAGGCTGACATAGAAAGACGTGGGAAGGCTGTGCCGAAGAAAAGGGCACTAGTGAAGGTGGAGAATAAAGGAACAATAGACGACGGTCATGACTGAAGGAGGCAGACCCGGAACTACAACCAAGGCATGTCAAATATATAGAGGATGGCGAAAACAAAGGAGGAGAGAGGTTTGTCGTAGGTGACTAGTGGGTGTCAAGGGAACTCAATGTCGTGTTCAGTTCAGGTCGGTGTGTCAGAAGTTCCGGTGAAATATAACGGAAGATGAACCAAGGATACAACCCCAGCGTCAAGTACTTTGTGATGCCGTGTGCTGGGGAATGTGACCGGTCGGATAAACCGAAGATGATATTAGGATGGGTCAGCCGTACGTCACAATCCATTTGTGGGTACTGTTAGCGCTGTACACTGGTCCATCCATAAGGAACAAGGATTAGCGGACAGAACCTCGAAACACCAATACACGAACCTGTAGTGCGGACCATACACTGTGGGAAGGAAAATATCAGATGAAACGAGGTCTGTGTCTGTGTGAGACCAACCGTACGTCGCAACCCGTTTTTAAGCATTGCTCGTACTGTACACTGACGCCATAGAAAGACATAGAGGACACTGCCTCCGAGCCATCCTAATTGAATGTAGCAGACTACCTTATGACGCTGCATCCATAGCATAGTCGTAAAAAGGGGGATGGGGAGTAAGTCAGAGTCAGTCATACAGTCTTTACATGCTCGGTTGCTGTAGAGGTAGCCGACCCAACAAGTCCAAGGAAGACGTCAGAAAGTAGCACAGAGCGATGGTAGGCCCAAAAGCGATAGGTGGCTACAAGGGGCGCTCATGGGCCACTGTGAGTGGCAAAGGAGAAAGATTAGTGAACGGCATGGGTGGTGAGAACATATAAAGTAGAGAAAGTAGGACGGGGAATCGTAAGGGGAAGAGATGAGGCAAGCATGGCTAGATCGACCCCTAGAAAGAGAGTGAATGAGTATGATGGCGAGGGATGCAGATGAACCAACAAGTGACGCGCCAAACCGCAACAGACTCACACCGATTCCAGCCGCGCCCCGCAAAACCCCAAGGTGTGATCATCCACCAACATACCAATCACACATTGCGGGTCGCCATAACCCCAGCCCTTAATGACGACCCAGACAGAACAACCCACAATAGAGTGCAACAGTATATAAGAAAGGGATTAGAAGAAAGATTGATAGGGGAAGGGCAGTAAGAAAGAATGGAGGCGCAACAGAATATATCGATCTGCGCGCAGCAAACTAAGAGACTCACCTTCTCTTTCCCCTGGAAGATACTTGGTTGAAGGGGCTGCTCTCAGTACGTTGCGCGTAGAGCGAATGATCGGTAGAAGACGTAGCATGTTTTCTATCTCCGCGTCACAGAAGCTGTATGAAATTAAGCCTAATATTAAAATTTGTAATGTGTGTGGACACTTTTTCTGTAAGAATCGATTATTCATGTATTGCCCGATAAACAATCGACGGAGTTATGTACCTCTGTGGAGACGTTGTGCTACCAAATTTATACAATATTTCAATCCCAATCAAACATTGTTACATATATATATTAACAACAAAATTCTTGCACTTTGGTCTCTATGACTCTTGCTATTTCTGTTCATCTCTATCTCCATTTCTGGATTTATATATATATTAAGAAAAGGGAAAAGTCATTTAGTGTTGCAAAGTGCCACCTCTGTCATATGAAAATAAATTTTAGACATTAAATAAATACTCGAGTAGGAATCTAGAGGCGATGAAGATGTTTTTGAGAAGAATGCTAATGATACTATGTACAGCTAGAAAAACTACTGAAGATGTATAGAGGAAATTTGACACCAAAAGAAATTCACTATCATCATCAGAAAATAACCGCCCACTTTTATTAACCATCAAAAGGAGATGGTTAGATTACAGGAAAAGAGAGCAAACAAAATTGAGGGGATAAAAGACACAGGACGGCAAAGAGAAATATATAGGATAGTATTAACAACGTGAAATAATAGTCAGCAGTAAATCTAATACACAGTACTGCTGATAGAATCTAATACACAGTACTGCTGATAGAATCTAATACACAGTACTGCTGATAGAATGCTCCGGAGATCAATTATTGCCTGCGACACACTTTAAGGCACATGATATATATATATCAAGTGGCATACCGAGTGGCGTAGGCGATCATGCTTCATCACAACTCTGTCTCATGTGGTGTTAATAAGTTCAGTTGGTGACTTCTGTTTGTGCCACAGTGACAATCCATCTGGAAATTTCTCTCTTTGTCTTCCTCTGTCCCTTCTTCCCTTGATCTTTCCGGTGGTTACTAAAAGTTCATGTTGAACTTTTCTCATAATATGTCCTAAATATCTTGACTGTGTCTAATGTTCGCTATAATTTGTCGTTCTACCCCAACATCTCTGAGAAATTCTATATTAGTTTTCTTTGCTGTCCATGAAATTGTCATCATTCTTCTTAAAAAACCACAGTTACCTCCATCTTATTATATATATATATATATATATATATATATATATATATATATATATATATATATATATATATATATATATATATATATATATATATATTCTTGTACATCATTTTTTGTGTGCAATGAAATCCCATGATGTTTTGTGGTATTTCATCTCCATGAATAAGAAGTGAGAATAATTTTCTCTTGCAGTAATGGTAATGAGGTAAGGCAGTCCAGATATGTATCTGCGATCACGCCACTTGTTACAGCGTCGTCGACATTCTCCCGAGACCTAGGGCAAATTGTCTCAATCGAAACTCATATCTCACAGATACGAGTCTATATTTAGAAGCACTTGAATAATACTCAATGGACAAGCACTGCGTCCATGACGATCATGTGAGATATATATTATAGGGTTTTATGACGTTATTTCAAGTTTTACATGATCTCATGTGACGTACTATATAGTGATGAAATAGTAATTTAGAATCTGCACGAGTCATTATTATATACAAGTATTATATACAAGCATTATATGCAAGCATTATATACAAGCAGTATATACAAGTAGTATATACAAGTATTATATACAAGTATCATACACAAGTATTGTGAAATGAAACAGGCAGAAGAGCCAGGGGTAGACAAAGTAAACACTCTGAAGCACGATACTTAGAGAAATAAAAACAACCAATATTCATACTATTTAAGAACTGCACAGAATAGCTTTGAACAGACAGAATTAGAGAGATCTGACACCTACCCTATGAACTAAAGGAAAATGAATGAATGAATTGTGAAATGAATACTGTAAACTATTTGGTAAAATAATAATATATAATCACAAAGTCAACCAGGCCCACTAAAATGGCTCCTACTCGCCTCGCAACTTGAGTCGGCACGTTTTTCGTCTTCGACCAACCACACCCATAAAATAGAATCGATTTTAGTCAAGACTTTCAACCTTGTATATCCCCAAGCTACTATGACTATGGACCGGTCGAACAACAGATGTTTGTTTGTTTGTTTTGTGTTCGCTCCATTGTAACCATCACAGATATCCGTGCGATTTCCGCCGGGAGCGTGATTACGTTGTGCCACCGTTATGCGCCTTGTAGGCCTAGCACATCCGATTTCGGCATGCCTTGACAATTCTGGTTGGCTACCCTTAGCCTGTGACAGCCTCTATATCTGTCTCCAGGCACGCGTAGTGGAGACTCTTCGCCCAGACGGTTTTTTTTGTTTGCTCTTGTCTGACTCGAACGAGGTGTTCAACTGTCTATGAACTTGCCTCGTGTAATTGGACGTGCTGTGCCTGTGCCCATTGGGTACTGAACCGTTTTTCATCCGTGAGCCTGGTTCCTTAAGGGGAAGAACTCAACAGAGGAGTTGGACCCTGGCTATTTCGCCCTCTTAGCCGAGGTATCATTCACCGACATCGTGTACCCCTTGTCCAAGTTCGAGTCTCACACCACGCGTTTGAGAGCAAGGCGTTCTCGAGCTGAGCGTCCTTGTCCCAATAGCGCCTGAGCCCATCAGGTACTGAACCCTTTCTCTCTTCAAGTGTATTTCCGGTGTAGGAATACCTGACAGTAGAGTTGGGCCAGGGCTAAATCGTTGTCCCTTTTGTGCCTGAGCGCATCGGTTACGGAACCCTTTCTCTTCGCGAGCATATTTCCGGTTTAGGAAGACTCGACATTAGAGTTGGATTAGGTCTTCTTGCTTTACCAAACGCCAATGAATGGGTCTGGGTCTCTGCCTGTAAGGAACACAGGTAACTAGAAGCTCGTCTCGAGCTGACGGTGCTTGTAGTTCCCCTTTCCTAGGGACTTTTCTATTTGCAGTTCGCGCTGCCCTCTAGCGCTGTTCTGCCCTTTCATTGTTTCATTGTACTCGGTATGAAATATATGTCTCTCGCCATGCATCTACCTTTACGTGCATTTTACATTGGCCGCCCCTTCAATGTTCGGACTGGACTGACTAGCTTCACTGTATGTCGACAGTGTCGCTATGTGTGGTGATGCTGGTGGTGTCGGAGATATTGTCTGTCTCTTGTGCAGTCAAATCTCTTTCCATCTGTTACCTCCACATTCTCGGACACGATTCCCAAATGATTTGGCCAGAATCAGCTCGAGCTGCTGTATTTCTGTTTCCATGGTGCACCGCGAGGAGGTACATTTGGGATCTTGGTTATCTGCTAACCCTGGGTCCGCCTAGAGCAATGCGTTCCCTTTGCACCCCGAACAACAGATAACAACAACATACATTCTGCATAGATATGTAAATTTCAAGAGCCACAAACATTTTAAACTATGTGGAACAAACATTTATTTTAAAATAATTATTTTTGTAAATTGAAACAAGGATAGTATTATAAGCAGCAGACGTAATTTTCATGTGGTTCACTCTTGATAAAAGTCAAATGGTCAAAACGTCAACTATACGGCTGTCCTTTTTACAAAGCTGCAATATTAAATTTTCAACATTTGTAATAAATTGTACTTGGGGTTCTCAAAATGTATTTCGTCCCATTCAAGAGAACATCAAGCTGTCTACCATGTATCACTCATTACTCCTTAGACAATGTCATAATCCATAGATATCTCCGAAAATGCATCCATAAACAAGGCGTCGCGACCCAATTTCGAACCAATAACCTAGTGAACACATTACTAATGGCTTGACCACGTCACCACGGAAATCCCTGCAAATAATTATTACTACGGTGAAACATTTGAAGTTAAAAACTGGTCGTTGAACACTCGTAATTTTCATGTCCACTTTCTGGGTCTTGGTCACGCCAGCTCATCAAACAAATCAGTACGAAGACCACTCTTCTCAATTATTATATAAGACAGATTCCTGGTTTCTCTCCTAATCTGAAGTAGCTACGTGTAATGTCACGTTGATAGATCTGACCGTCGCATGTATACCCTTATATGTGCGTGCTCACCCTGATTTATCTAGCTGTCTTTACCGTAGTTGACATGCTGCTCCTTCTTTGTCAAATCTGAGTTAAATCAGTGTTTGATGACATGCATAAAACATAATCTCTTCCTGTGAGAACACAGAATCATTGCCTACACAAAGATAGTGGTTGTTTCATAATAAAGTATTAATAGAGAGTTAAAGATACTAAAAACATAATAGAGACATTTATATTAATGATGTACCGCCGAAGATGGATGTGTCGGGGACAATGGTGCAAATAAAACAGCGAGACAACGCATTTCCATTATCTGGACTACATCCTGATAGAAATCCAGTAGGACCATTGTCCTGCTAAACAGAGATCTAGCGAGAGTTTGAGAATGAACGATGAAGAAGAAGAATATACAAGTAGGTAGGTATGCTCTGTACATGCATGACATATCCCAGTGAGAGTATTAAATGAAATATGCCAGTGAGGGTATTAAATGAAATATGCCAGTGAGAGTATTAAATGAAATATGCCAGTGAGAGTATTAAATGAAATATGCCAGTGAGAGTATTAAATGAAATATGCCAGTGAGAGTATTAAATGAAATATGCCAGTGAGAGTATTAAATGAAATATGCCAGTGAGAGTATTAAATGAAATATGCCAGTGAGAGTATTAAATGAAATATGCCAGTGAGAGTATTAAATGAAATATGCCAGTGAGAGTATTAAATGAAATATGCCAGTGAGAGTATTAAATGAAATATGCCAATGAGAGTATTAAATGAAATATGCCAGTGAGAGTATTAAATGAAATATGCCAGTGAGAGTATTAAATGAAATATGCCAGTGAAAGTATTAAATGAAATATGCCAGTGAGAGTATTAAATGAAATATGCCAGTGAAAGTATTAAATGAAATATGCCAGTGAGAGTATTAAATTAAATATGCCAGTGAGAGTATTAAATTAAATATGCCAGTGAAAGTATTAAATGAAATATGCCAGTGAAAGTATTAAATGAAATATGTCAGTGATAGTATTAAAGGAACTACTCCAGTGAAAGTATTAAATGAAATATTCCAGTGAGAGTATTAAATGAAATATTCCAGTGAGAGTATTAAATGAAATATTCCAGTGAGAGTATTAAATGCATGTACTACATAATAGTCGTCCATCGCTAGCCATGCTACAACAGTCTGAAGCTTGTATTTTTTATATCTTTGGTGTGAGCGCGGTAGCCTAGTGGATAGTGAGCTTGCTTGCTATCATCTGGTTACAGCGTGCTAGGTTCGAAACCACGTCCGGACATTTAAAAAAAAAAATCCGGGTTGTGATTTCTCACTTGACACGACCACTCCTCCAGTCGACTCAGCTGTAAATGAGTACCTGACGCATGAGTTAGGGAAGGTAAAAAAAAACAGCAAGGAAGGGAACTGGCCACCCCACCTAATAGTTGCTGCGGCTTAGTACATGAAGAGTTATCTTCATCCCCGACGGCAGATGCCATGGGACCTACCTTTAAGTGTGCGAAGACTACAAAGTCAAATCCTGGGATATAATCCCCTGGGGTTTAAGTGACTGAAACTGTAGCTTGCGTTGTATTTGGGTTAAAACCGGTCAGAATAAAGTGATCAAATGTTGATATAACCGTTAGCCTCACGCTGTCGTCCTAGCCTATATGATGACACTAGTGGCAAGAAAGTACACATGTCTGGATATAGTGTAGGATGCATTAGATGAGTGGTTATCAATGTAGTCCATATGGCCATCCGGGGGGTGGGCAATTAGACCTGAAAGGGATCCATGGAGAACTATTTTAATCGGGGAGCACAGACCCGTCCAAGCCACGGGAAGATATATGCGATAAATAACAAGATTTATAGCGATAAAGCTTATAAACATTCGACGACATGCAAGAATTACTTTTGGTGACTTGCAAGAATTACTTTTTGGTGACTTGCAAGAACTACTTTTGGCGATTTGCAAGAATTATTTTCCGCGACTTGCAAAAAAAAGTCAATGACCTTCTTTTGGCGCACCAGGAAAGCCAGGAAAGATGTGTCCCTAATGAGAGCCTCGAGTAAAAAAAAATTGAGAACCTCTGATCTAGATTATAGCCATTTTTATATTTAAAAACTTTGGTGTCAAATTTATTTTTGAACAATATATCAAATCTTCTTGGGAGAATACTTTTCATCAACTTTAATATCATAGCAAGTACTCATGCTATTCTCATATCATAGGATATTGGATGTTAACATAATTACATTACTGACCTCTTGACCTGCACTAATCAACAACAAGCCAATAGAGGGACTTACAACTAAGAGTATCGAACGGACCTTGATCTCCTATAAATTAAAAAAGTTATTTCAGCAACTTTTGTTTCTCATCCTGAGACGTTTCTCATTAGATCGTTTCATCACCAGAGCAACACCTGGGTCATCAAGAGAAAACGGTTAAACGTAGTGTACCACAGGGTTGCCATATTGACATTTTAGTATCAAAATTGATTGCTATTTATGTTTGGCAATATTTTTAGTTTTTCACACTTTTCAATATCAATTTATACATTTTTGATTTTTCTTAAATTTTAAAAATGAAGAAAATATGAAACTTCTGCAGACATCCAACAAAGTAATATTGTTGCTAATAGCAGATTTGTTTCGCAAGGGGCTGTAAATAAATTACACGTCAACAATTTTTTCTAATTTTTTTACTTCCTGCCCCATTCCATTGTCCTCAACTGTGAAGAATTCAAGGACCTCCTTCTTAATTGTCAAAACTACCCCCAGCCCTTAAAAAAATGTTTAGCAAATCAAATACAATAAAATACATGTTTTGTTTCTCAGTTATAGAGAATGCGTCACTTTCAAACAATGTAATTGGTGGATATAAGCAGCACAATTGACGCCAACATTTGTCAACCCACACCCCCTTGTCAACAACTGCTAAATCGTTTCAGACTTCTCCCCCTAATTGTTGATGTACTGTATGGGCAACCCCTAACTGCTGTCAAACACAACCAGGAAGTATAAATTAACTTTATATAAATCAACGCAGTTATTAAAGAACTAAAGCTTTCAATGACAGCGCACCGAGTTCACGTTCATTTTATTAAGTTTTCAGTAGTCTTGTTCATAATTTAGATATTTGACCACTTTTGACTAACCGTAACCAGTTCCACCCATCTGGCAACCCTGGTGTGTGCGAAGTTTGAAGTCTAGGTTATTCGCTAGATATTGGTGAGGAAAATAAAAGGTGCGAAGAATTTTATTTTTTATTTTTTATTTGTATAAATAATATGGATATAAGATTAAAAAGCTTGTTTCGAGCAAAAACTCTGCTACCACAAATATGATGAGATGCATCGTTGCCACTGTAATAGATAAAACAGTAACAGTTGCGACATTAAATCATTTTTTAATTCTGGAGCAGGAAGTAAGGGGGGAATAAAAGTACAGGCTGTGGGGAAAACAGTAAAACATGGAGCCGTGGGAATAAATTATACATGCATGTTTCGGTAAGATAAGTAATGTTGACGATGTAAATCATAATATAGTGGGGGGGGGGAAGGGGAAATGGTGTACAAAGTCTCTCAGTGAAAAGAAGCTTTAATCGTATAAGCGTGAAAGATATAGCAAAGACAGAGAGAGAGAGAGAGAGAGAGAGAAAGAGAGAAAGAGAGAAAGAGAGACAGAGAGAGAGAAAGAGAGACAGAGAGAGAGAGAGAAAGAGAGAAAGAGAGAGAGAAAGAGAGAGAGATATGACTGTGAAATATGAGAAATAAAATATGATGAATTAGGAATATGTAGATATAAATAGCCTAGAACTCGGTCATAGAGGAAAGATAAAATGGTGACAACTGCAGCAAAACTAATAGGACATGTGATCATTGGAAACACAGGGTAATGAAATATCGCTAAGCATTGAAAACACATGGTAATGAAGTTTTGTTAACCATTGGAAACACATGGTAATGAAGTTTTGTTAACCATTGGAAACACATGGTAATGAAATATCGCTAAGCATTGGAAACACAGGGTAATGAAGTTATGCTACTTATTGTAAACACAGGGTAATGAAGTTTTGCTAATCATTGAAAACATACTAGAAACAACACACAAAATTGAGGTTTCGACCAAAAAGTCTTTTGTGACAGTGATGTTGATTCGCTAAATCAAAGTAGTGTGAGGTAGAAATATCTTCTGTCAGCGTCACCGAGTGACGGTAAAGTAAATCTGTGGTTACTGAGTCACCAGGTGTACTATGAGTGGTCCAAACCAAGACTCTCTAGCATCTCTAGTGCTGTGACCAAGTCTAACCCTGTTGATCTCTTCTTGACATCAATAAGTACAGAGCCACTTCTTGTCATAGATATATCATATCGTTTAATATGAACATCAAGCCAATGGTACAAATCAGCATCAAATTCCGCAGTATTTATTATCACCGTGACGTACAATAGATCATTAATATAAAATATACAATTTCAAGGTATTCACAAACTATCTCTAGCACATCCATGAATTAGGCACACAACATGTCATCTACTAAAGTTTTCTGTTGCATGTGTGGTTTGTCTAGTGAGCCATTGGCAAGACTAACAGACGCTGCAGCATGCGTTTACAGTCAGTAAATGATGGATTATGTAAGAGAGATATTGTCGATTTGAGAGATATGATTTCCTATTCTTTGCCCACCTCTCCGGCAATGCCCGAGCCCAGTATCCACTAAATAATATGCAACACTTCTTCAAGTGAAGACACAAACACAAAGTCTCTGCATCGTTTCCCTGAACAGGGTTGCCCTTTAAAAACGTGCCCTTCATCTAGCGACAACATCAAGTATGAGAATAGAGATAGAGCTATCCAGCTACAACATCAACTATGAGAATGGGGATAGATGCGGCTCTTACAAAGCTAATGACTTGACAGCTTGACCACTAGGTCGCCAACAATCTAAATTACTGGACAATTTGTGATGAATATCGCCTATAGAGAAACTGATTAAACTACTTTTTTCCGAAGATCGACCACACAGCAAATTAATCAGTAGCCTTGTCACACTCACAACAAATGACTAATAACTTGGTCACAAAGTTCACCCACACAGCAAATG
Source organism: Meghimatium bilineatum (assembly GCA_034231615.1). Classification (NCBI taxonomy): domain Eukaryota; kingdom Metazoa; phylum Mollusca; class Gastropoda; order Stylommatophora; family Philomycidae; genus Meghimatium; species Meghimatium bilineatum. The sequence continues at coordinate 47,224,489 of CM067316.1, forward strand.
ACTCGACAACTTAGTCACGAAGTTCACCAACACAGCAAATGACTCGACAACTTTGTCACGAAGTTCAACAACTTGGTCACGAAGGTTGTCTACAAAGATACCCGACAACTGTTCAGCACTAATAAAATAAAAATAAGAACATGTGCTATCTTGAAGAATTGCGTGTTCAAGAGATTTATGCTAACGACAATCGAGATAGAAGACAAACAAATAACAAGACCTCAGTAATCAGTGAAGAATGGCAAAGCTAATTTGACTGACTGGTCGTTGCCATGGATAATATTGTACTCGAGTGATCATTATGAGATTAATCTTCACCAAATCCTGGCACAGAAAGTACTGCAAACGTGGACAGATTGGCTGGATGCGTGCCAAATTCCATTTCGGTTGTTTCGATCAAAAATTCGCCTTAATAGATGGTCTTCACTGATCTGACCCAATTGTTTCATTGCGGTGTCATTTTACTGAGAAGCGATCCAGTATAAGTCCAGAAATGTTCTCTCTTCTTTTCATCTCTGCTTTTACTATTATTCGTAGCAGGCATAGATAATGCTCGGTTCTCGATATGAGAACATTTGATGGTTTGATAAGCAGTGATGTTCTGTCGTGTTATGGTGTTGGTGTCTCCTTCAATTCTTCTCCTTCCTGGTTTCCCCCTGTTTCTTTGCGATTCTATTTTCATGTTTTATACTCCTACCCAACCACTTCAGGTTTGTTGGTGTGTGTTTTTTTTTCAATATCTTAGACAACGGAAGTTCTTCCAACAGTTCTAGTAATCTCCTCATTTCTCGCATGGTATTTCCTTGTTTTGTTTGCTGCTTTTCTTAGACATCTCATTTTGCGCATAGAAATATTTTTTTTCATGTTCTTTGGTTACTGTCCAAATCTGACACTGGTAGTACAATATTGTTATGAAGATTGATTTTCTTATTCTCATGTACGTCTTCATTGAGATAGATGTGTGTTTCAAGGCGTGGCTAAATTGACAGTTTACAATATTGATTTGTTAGATTCTTGTTTCGATTTCTCTTTTCAATCTTACACCAGCTGTCAAAATTCTCCAATATTTACACTTTTGTGCTCCATTGATATGTGATATAGAAGTAATTACTGAGGATTACTCAGGATTACTATCAAACCACCAATGACTAGTTATAAGGGAGAAATAAATGACCATAGGATACATGAACACATTATTTTATGTAGCTCGATCAGGAAACGCCTATTAGAGTGTTTAGCCTTTTATCTGTATGTTGACAGCGCTCAGTTCTCTTGTTAAAGACATAACTCGGAGGGTGGACGGACATGTAAAGTCTGGGTCGGATGTCCCGCATACAGAACAAGGGTCGCTGATGTGAGTTGTCAGCCTCTCGTCCCTCAAATCCAGATGCAATGATCGCTTCGGAAGCTATTGACTGCTTTGACAGTAAACTTCTAGCACATGGCATCTCGTGAACTGACGTGTCCATAGCAACACCTTCTCGTGGTACCCCTGATTGTACTAAGTTTACTATGGAGGCAATCTAGTTTCTGGCGGTATAACCAAGTCGTAAGGTGGTTAGCACCTCCAAAGTGTAAATGCAATACCCATCGACGAGTGGACTACACTCTGCCTTGCATCAATCCTAATCCCATGCTAAATGGTTTCACACTCTGTCAAATAGTCCCTCGCATGGATTACATGGATACCAAACATACATGTATATATGTTCTACTTGTTCAACGTCCAGCCTACTCCGACGACGGCATTTTCGAAAAGGTATATAGTGTAAGTCATAAAATGTAATATAACGGGATTTTCTATAGTGTACAGGCATCTTCTTGTATATTGGTGTGTTATGTGGTGCGTTGATTTCATAATCTTTTAAAAAGATGGGCAAAATAATAATACTAAAAACCATAACCCGTCAGGTTCGTAGGGATGTCACATTGAAACATTTGGAGTATAAAGATATACACGCATCCTTATCCTCTACCTTCCTAATGAGTTAGAAACTTCACATTCTGCCCAGTTCTTGATATTATCCAGACATGTCTTTTTCTGGCTACCTCGTCTTTTTTCCACCCTCCACCGTTCCTTGACGAACATCTTTTGTCATTTAGGAATGTGTGCATGGTTGATGATGTTAAATCACGAATTTTACAAGTTCTTTGGTTTATGGACTCTATTTAAGGATTATGTTGTTTTGGGGGTTTTTGGGTTGGATTTATTATGGTTTTGGGTTAGGACTATGATATATTAGTTGTAAAATACGATATTAGTGTTATCATTAGGATTATAGATCAAACTAAAAGTGTCAAGATCAGGATTAGATTGTATTAGTCGTAGAACAAGCTATTAGAACAGCGAATAAGTTGTTAAAAATTACAGACATATTTCTCTCACAATGATGTCTATTCTTTTAAAGTGCACAAACTTGCTTCCTATAAGTAACACATCCCCAATCGAGGCTACATCCTTGCTGCAGAGATGTTTGGAGTTTAGTTCAGCAAACAGTGCTGAAAATTAGCTACATCTTTGCTGAAGAGATGGTGCTTACTTCAGCCAACAGAAACTGAAAACTTGTTATATCCGTTCTGTAAAGATGGTGCTCAACTCACCAACAGAGGCTGAAAACTAAGACTGATCAAGCCCTCCTAAAATAGAGCAGGACCAGTGTGCCCTAGCAAGTTCAAGTGCTGAAGACGGAAGACAACCAGCTAAGAGGCACACCAGAGCAATTATGATGTCACGTATCAACCATTGCAATTGGAATATGTATATATCTTGTGACTTAGATATACTCGCAGTAACGTATCAGCTGAACGAAATAAAGAAGAAAGAGTATTTGGAGTGTGTGTATGCACAATCATGCTATATTTAGAAAAAACCTGCGGTCATCGGTGGGCAGTACTCTTTTTTCAGTACTCGATCTCAAACTCCTGCCGATTAACAGAATGATTTACAGCTTGGTTGGGATATCTGCTTCTTTAAGCCGATATATTTGAATTCAGCATGATACCAATCTGACAGTCAACAAAATGGTGTACCCTACCTTGTAGCTAACCATCATTTTTCCCCTCTTATGCCATTCATGGCAAGCAAACCCGTAGATCGGTGCATTTGGGTGTTTAAAACAACGCTTATTAAATCCTAACATGATATTTAGTACCAGTGAATAAGCCAAAATGTGTGTAAAATTACCTGTCTAATTATTGTTCCAATAGGGGAATATCAAAATCTTCAGATAATGAAAGAATTGCCCACGAAAAGACGGAAATGGCCTTACTGTAAACACATTTTCGCCGAAGACGGATGTGTCGGGCCATGGCGCAAATAAAACGGCGACACAACGCATTTCCATTCTCTGGACTACATCCTTCTGGAAATCTAATAGACCATGGTCCTGATAAAAGAGATATCCAGTAGGAGTTTGAGAATGAACGCTGAAGAAGAAGAAGAAGAAAACACATCAATGCTCCTGATGGAGCGTTATTATTCTGTATTCACCTTTCTGACCTCAACAACACAAGGACATGTAATATAATATGATGATGCTCGAGATGGTTGCCAATATGACAGGTTAAAAAAACATAAAAACAGTCAATTGTCCGTTTTTATGAGGATTTTGATCATCTTTGTTTAGGGAAAACTGTTGGGAGGAAATGATGGTTTACACTCTCTTTTCTTTGTTTCTCAGTAGAAAATGCTACGTTCTACTTTACTAATTAAATCCCCTCTTAAGCTCTTCCCATCTCCCCTTACGCACCCCCCCCCCCCAATACCCTTAATCTGAGGGCTTTGATGCTCGCTTCAATTAATCTTATCTTTCTGGAGTTTTTATTATTGTCAATGTTCTAGAGATAGCAATATATGCGCAGGTTCTCAATTGTATGTCCCTTTCATCCCGCACGTATTTATGTGCTGTTGCAATTATCGTTATAAAGCTAGGCCAATAACCAATTGTGATCAGATCTACTTTTTACACAGGAACATCATGGAAACGATGGATCTGATTTTTACACAGGAACATCATGGAAACGATGCAAAGACTAAATGTCTTCACTTGAAGAAATTATATGTATGATTTTAGTGTAGAATGCTCCCAGGTGTTGCCGGGACGCGAAAAGCCAACAAAGAATATCAATACTATGACACGCCATGCATATCGTATAAGTCGACTAAGGAGGTTTTAGGGGTGGAGTTGGTTGTTCCATCGCATAGAGGGCCACAGTAACCAAATATCATACTGAAACTAGAGGTGTCTTCACCGAAAGGCACAGGTATCGCGGCGTATCTGTAAATAGTGACACAATTCTTTCAGTTCTCCGGACTACGTCCTGCTAATCTGCAGGCATTTTAGAATAAACGCATAAGAAAAGTATAGACAATTTTATTAGTATATATTTGTACATTGTACAGAGAACATAAGACAAATGTGTACGTAAGAAATACAATGGGGATGTCCACAAAAACGATTGTTTTCAATAGTGAAACGACGAATATAGCATGTTTTGGACAAGTATGCAGACATGATTCCTTGTCAAAAACAAAAGTGCAGGGAACCTTCGAGGATGGAAGAAGCAGAGGAGGACAAATAAAAACATGGACAGGAAACATCAAAGAATGGACAGGACAAGATTTTTCCTCACTCATCCGCATCGTTGAATGACTGTGTGCTGAAATATCCAATGTGGTACCCCTACAACACTGACGGGTTTCGGGTTTATAGATATATATATTTCTACATTGTTTTAACAAGACCAGAACTGTAACATAATACCTCGTGCTCAGATTTAAGAATATGTTGTATATACATTTCTTCTATAGCAGTCAACAATGGCTGCTTGCAAGCTTGATGTTACAATGTCGTGCAGTAATTTGACCATTTATTGTGAAGATTAAGATAACTTCAGATATTCACCTCTATGTGGTCACCCTAGGCGAATCCGTGCTCCCCCTCAACTGTCATTTTTTTTGCCAACTCCACCCCCCCCCCAAAAAAAACATTCCCCTTCCCCATCAAGATGTTGTGGCCACTCTGAGGGACAATATGGCTTTCGGTGAGATTCAATGTTCACATGATTCATTGATGTGTGAATCTCAGATCACACCGAACAAAGGATAACATTTTCATTTCCCACAAATTCCCTCTCAGAAATAGACATGAAATTGTGTACTGGTGAATCCCCTCGAAAAGCTAGCCCACTGTTACAAGAGGTGCGTATTCCATTGCGTATCATTACATTGCAACATCACGTGAAATGAAGCTGCAGGCAGAAATACTCGCTAAAGGTGGCAAAGAAGTGACATAGGAACCTGTGTATGAGTTAGCTAAATCAAGAAATTTAAAATCACTATAACGCCGAAAACGGATGTGTCGGAATATTGGCGCAAATAAAACGACCATGCAACGCATTTCCAATTTCTGGACTACATCTTGCTAGAAATTAATAGAATCAGTGTTCCGCTACAAGAGAGATTCACCGGGAAGTTAAGGATGAATGCTAAAGAAGAAGAAGAAAAACCATTCTCAAATCAAAATGTTGCCTACCATCAGCTCTCCAGATGAGACCAAAGTATCATTTCCGATTACGAACAAGAGATAACAGACTGAACCACTACCTATATCACAAATACAAGATCGGCACAGCCGACTAACTGCACCTGTGACACCAGCCCTAAGACAGCAGTACACTTCTTGCAGACCTACTCAACGTTTGAGAAAAACGAAAAGACACTTGAGCATGTTCTGTCTTTAAAAACTCCACAACACTGCTGGGGGCCTAGAGTTGACTTCTACCTTTGTCAGAACCATCAATCTGGAAGTCTGATAGTCTGATAGTGAACGAAGAAGAAGAAGACTCATCGGATGGTTTCACTACTGTAGAATACAACACTCCAAAATAAGACACATGATAGTGTACCTCTAACATCTTGTTTCATAAAATCTAGGAACAGTTTCTTGTGTTATCTTTGTCGTTGTTGTTGTTTTCTAAAGATCATGTCTCTAAAAACGAAATTAATTTTATGATACTAAGGAAATATCTAATTTAGCACATATTTTATGATACTAAGGAAATATCTAATTTAGCACATATTTTAGGATACTAAGGGAATATCTAATTTAGCACATATTTTAGGATACTAAGAGAATATCTAATTTAGCACATATTTTAGGATACTAAGAGAATATCTAATTTAGCACATAGTTTAGGATACTAAGACAATTTCTGATTAATGACAAGTTAATGGTTGTGTAATAACGAAACCAGATACGAGAACATTACAGAGTACAAGGAAAATGCTCCGAATTTTGTTGAGACGAGATAACTAATTTGCGAAAACCTCTTCATATTTACTAACTCCGGACGTTCCACTCACTACAGCAGCAACATCCACCGTTAAAGTATTGCCATGATGAGTCACAGGTGGCAGTGGTCACAGATAAGACAAACATAATCCCACTCATGTTGCGATTTCTCTTCATGAACCTTCTAACACAAATTTGTTCATTATACTTGACTACTCGGCTTGCGTTATCACAAACTACGTATTTTTTTTTAAACCCCACATATTAAAATAAAGCCACAGTGAACTGCCAAATACTGCACGTTTCGCGTTAAGGAGTTACAGGGAGGGATTTTGTAGCTGTGTAATAAAGGTCGTATATAGTAATATTTATTAAATATTATCAGATGTTATTTTTAATAATGATGGCTCACGTGTTGCCGGGGCACGAAAGGAAAGTATGGAATAGAGACACTGTTATCTTTCATGTTGGTTGAAAGAGACGATTATGAAGGTTTGAGGGTATATTTGTCTGTCACATCCCATAGAGAATCACAAATTATAGATAGACCGTGCTGAAGTCGGACGTTTAAGTTAGAAAGTTGCAGATATCGAAGTTAAGCTGTAAACCATAAACAACGTAGTCCGTTCTGTGGACTACATAAGAACATGGAAGAGGAAAAATTATGGTATCCCAGAATGCAAAAAATTCATCGGTAATAACAGGAACCCACGGCAGCAACCAATAAATGATTATGGTAGGGAAGACAAGATTGATTAGTCTTCTATCTCTTGGACACTCGATTTACTAATTTTGTATCATTTTTAATAAGGCTATTGTCCGATCTGAACTTCCGACAAAGTTAATTTCCAAGTACTTAAAACACTTCCAATTCACTCAAAAGCTGGCGTTGACGACAAAAGACATGCAGTTCTTTCAATAATTTATCTCTGATAGTGTTGAAAAACAATAGCCGAAATAATAATTATACAAGAGCGTCCCTCTTCTACCTTTCCGATGGCCAGGCGCAAAAAATTATCCAATATTTGCAATCAATAAATATTATTTACTGTAGTCTGTAATTACTGCAATCGTGTGATGCTACAGTTTGTAAATCCTATCCGTTTTTATATGTACAAATATTTTTGAATTCCAAGTGTGGTAAACAATATTAGCACTATGGATATGCTATTTTCACTCATATGTCATAGAAAGGGATATAATAAATATTGCTCATTTAGGAATTTCGGGGACTAGGACACCAGACATGAAAAAAAAATTAACAAATAACGTAGGTAACTACGTATTTACAGCTGGATCTGCAATCGAGTTGTGCAATTTGGCTGTGGGTTATGTAGATATTGCATATGAAACAGTATGTTAACAGAAATGTTTGTTGGGAAACTATTAAATGTCTAAATAACCTGCGCTAGCATTAGCAAGAAGTTTAGCAGGCAGTTTTACATTTTAGATGACCACATGATTTTATAGTTTACAGTTATGCACATGTTTTAATTTTCTTACTTTGGCACATTCCTTTGATGATTAAACAAGTTAGAATTATTTGATTGCTGGTAAATTTACTTTCATCATCATCAAGTACCGTCACCGCAACAAAGGTTGACTGCAACAAACCTCCAACATCTCCTGTCTCTTGTTTTGGTGGTGCACTCTAATAGACTGTAACCTATCCATCTTGTAATGCTACATCTCCCACTTGTATCTCTGTCTACCTCTTGTTCGCCTCTCTTTGACTTTACCCTCAAGTAAGGTCTTCAACAAGGTGTCATGTCTTTTAATCTGTCCAAAATATTTTATTTGCCAGATCTTTATTTCCCTTACTAATTTTATTTTCATATTAAGTGTTGTTAAAACTTCTTTGTTTGTTTTCTTGTCTTTCCATGATGCTCTCCCTATTCTTCTTCTCGTATATATCCACATCTGAAAGGTATTAACTATGTACTAGTTGTGTGTATATTGTCCATGTTTTTGAGCCACGCATTAATACAGAATATATGTCGCATTTTATAATTCTTATTTTTAACTTGTTTGTAATTTGTTTAGATATTAATATTTTCCTCATTTTCCTCATGTCATCGAAAGTATTTTTAGTCATTCCTATTTTCCTTTTAACTTCTGTTTCATATTTGCTATTATTTGTGATTATGTTTCCAAGATATTGATAATGAAAGAGTCGATTCGAGACGGAACTTAATCAATAATGTAAAGATAATCTTCATTTTTTGGCAACATGTCCTGTCAACATAACACGATAGCTACATTGTGATCTGCCATGTTAGCAAAAAACGGTAGCGGCACTATGACATGTCATGTCAACATAGATGATAATGATACTGTGACCTGTCATGCATGTCATAAGAAATCACTAGGGAGGTTTGGAGCCTATTCCGTGCAATGTGCTGTCGCCACGTCATTTTCAGGGTGAGTGTCAGGACGGACGGCATGTGTTGGTAATAACAGTAATTCTTCTTCTTTTTTCTGTCCTCGTGTACCTTTCGGTGTTGAGGGGAGAGTGAGTGTACGGTATTTTGCCCTTCTATTTGCCTCTTCTGCTGTTATATTTCCGAGTGTCTCTAATACACTATCTATCCACCTTTTACGAGGGCGTCCAATAGGTCGACTGTTTTCGTATCGTTTGTTAAGTGTTTTTTTTTGTGATAATACTTTGCTCTTTCTGTCTGGTTATGTGGCCGAACCATTTAACTTATTGTTTCTTGATGTATTCTATTGTTGACTTGATCCCGAATTGTTTTCTTAGTTCTTCATTCCTGATTTTGTCTCTCAAGCTAACTCCAATCATACGTCTCACACATTTCATTTCAGTGGTGTTAATCTTATGTATTGTTCTAGAATCTGATGTCCAAGTTTGACACTGATAACACAATGTTGGTAAGAAAATGGTGTTGAACAGCGCTTTCTTTGTTTCTAGTGTAATATCTTTGTTTCTTAGTAAAGGTGTTAATTGTCAATGACCTGACAGGCCTTATTACATCTTGCGTTTATTTCTGCTTCGTGTTTATTGTCATATCTCAATATGCTGCCCAGATATTTGAATTCATCTACTTGTTGTAGTTGTTTATTGTTTATCTGTATGTTGATGTTCTCCTTTTCTCTTGCAATATTCATTACTTCTGTTTTGTCTATGTTGATTTTCATTCCAAATTGCTTGCCTGTTATGTCTATTAGGCTTAGGTGGTCTTGTAGGTTTTTAATGCTGTTGTGGAATAAAACTTGGTCATCTGCAAAAAGCAGTTCATTTGCTTCATTAGAATTTGCTGTTTTGTTTATATGGTCCATGTATGTAATAAAAAGTAGTGGGGATAATACACATCCCTGTTTTACTCCTGTGCTAATCACAAAGTCCTCTGTGTAGCCTGCAGATGTTCTTATAGTGCAACTGCTATTGTTATAGAGACTTCTACAAACGTTAATTAAATGTTGGCATACTCCATACATTTTTAATGTTTTCCATAGTTTTTCTCTGTTTACTCGGTCAAATGCTTTCTCTTGATCTATGAAGGATATGTATACATTTTGGTTATTTTCTATTGACTTCTCTGCCAACTGTTTCAGAATAAATATTGCATCAGTACATCCTCTGTTTCTTCTAAATCCCATTTGTGTATTGCTAAGTTGTTGTTCTATTACAGGTCTCAGTCTTTTCTCTACTATTTTTGCATATAGTTTTCCTGCATGGCTTAACAAGGAAATTCCCCTGTACTGGTTATAGTCTCTTTTGCTGCCTTTCCTTTTCCATATTGGCACTATGATAGCTTTTCTCCAGTCTGTTGGTGACTTCTGTTGCCTCCACGCTGTGTTAAAAATTCTGTGTAGCCAATATAATCCTGTTACTCCTGCTGCTCTTATAATTTCTAGTGGTATGTTATCTTTCTCTGGAGCTTTGTTATTTTTTGCCTTTTTTATGACTTCGGCAATTTCCTCTACGAGAATATTTGGCTCTTGTTCATTACAACTCTTTATGGTTTCTTTTACTGTATTATTGCTTGGTGTTGTATTTAGTAACTCAGAAAAGTATTCTTTCCATCTTTTTAATGTTCTTTACTTATTTGAAATAACAGTAATTTGTTACTTAAATTACACACACAAAAGAAGGAATATGCGGTTGATGATAGTGACGAACCCCTACGTCCCTGAACGAATATGGTATTGATGATGATGATTGTAAAGATGCTTGATTAGAAACCAGCATGACTGCACAAGAAGAATCCCGTAAATGATCCGCATACCATTCCTTCAACTGTATATATAATAAAACCAATAAACTCAGTATCCCAGTCAGTTATTGGTTGTCAGTAAACTCAGTATCCCAGTCAGTTATTGATTGTGAGTAAACTCAGTATCCCAGTCAGTTATTGGTTGTCAGTAAACTCAGTATCCCAGTCAGTTATTAGTTGTGAGTAAACTCAGTATCCCAGTCAGTTATTGGTTGTCAGTAAACTCAGTATCCCAGTCAGTTATTGATTGTGAGTAAACTCAGTATCCCAGTCAGTTATTGGTTGTGAGTAAACTCAGTATCCCAGTCAGTTATTGGTTGTGAGTAAACTCAGTATCCCAGTCAGTTATTGGTTGTGAGTAAACTCAGTATCCCTGTCAGTTATTGGTTGTCAGTAAACTCAGTATCCCACTCAGTTATTGGTTGTGAGTAAACTCAGTATCCCAGTCAGTTATTGGTTGTCAGTAAACTCAGTATCCCAGTCAGTTATTGGTTGTGAGTAAACTCAGTATCCCAGTCAGTTATTGGTTGTGAGTAAACTCAGTATCCCAGTCAGTTATTGGTTGTGAGTAAACTCAGTATCCCAGTCAGTTATTGGTTGTGAGTAAACTCAGTATCCCAGTCAGTTATTGGTTGTCAGTAAACTCAGTATCCCAGTCAGTTATTGATTGTGAGTAAACTCAGTATCCCAGTCAGTTATTGGTTGTGAGTAAACTCAGTATCCCAGTCAGTTATTGGTTGTGAGTAAACTCAGTATCCCAGTCAGTTATTGGTTGTGAGTAAACTCAGTATCCCAGTCAGTTATTGGTTGTGAGTAAACTCAGTATCCCAGTCAGTTACTGGTTGTTAATTCTGGTCTTCCTTTTGAGAACGCACTTCGGTCGTCTCCTTTGGTCACTTCTATTTCTACATCTCTGAACATATACATTGTCTCTTTGGCCATTCTATTCATGCCTCTGCTATGTATCCTTCTTATTCTTCAGCATTAATTCTCAAACTCTCGCTGGATCACTCTTGTAGCAGGCCAATGGTCCTACTCGATTTCCAGCAGGATGTAGCCCAGAGAATAAAAATGCGTTGTGTCGCCGTTTTATGTGCGCCAATGGCCCAACACATCCATCTTCGGCAGGATAGTGTATCCATGGCTGCTTTAATTAACTCTGACGTGTCTTATCTCATCATTTTGCTATCCACCAAAGCTTTGCACGCCAGTGCATCAGCTCCTTCGTTACCACTGACTTCTGCATGACTTGGACAGTAGATCCATGTGGTGCTTTGGGTGTTGTTGAAAAAAGTGGCAAACTACCTTCTTATCGTGAATTTTCCTATCCTGCTCAGTATACCCTTGCTCTGGGAGTCTGATTTAATTACTGTTGGTATTAGTCGTTGCGTCGTCAGCAAAGTGAGAGCCGCTGTAACTGGTTATTTCTTAAATTTTTCCACCACTTTCTTGCCATGTGTAATGATTATTATGAGGATGATGATACTAAGGACAATGATAATGATGATGTTGATGATAACATTAAGAATATACAATACGTATACACAGTTCCAAAATGAGCATTGGTGTATGGAACAAACAGGTAAAATGGTATAGACCTACCTTCAAGTATCTAAAGAAGCAAGAAACGGTTAACTGAAATATGCAAAACACGGAAATAACCGGACAGAACTCGGTAATTAACTATAGAATAGAAATGGAAAAGGTGTGTTAACGACATAAGATCTAAATTAAAACCTGAATGAAAGGTTGAATAGAATCAAACTACTTACAGGATTGTGTAGTGTACATGCTCTCCAGTATAGAAAATATGATGCCGCAGTAAATATTTCAGTGATATGGAATGTCGAATAACTCTTAACGGTTAAAAAGTGACCTAGAAAACAAACCTTTAGCTGACCTAAATACCCAGATTTTTTTAATTGCGGAGAAGACGTGGGGTATATTGTTTGACACCAGTTGTCAGAAACGTCTCCGGTGAATCTGGTCAAGAATTTGGCAGTAACGTTTCAAGTTGCCATTAAAAACGTGGGACGCATAGCTGAAACCGCTATTATTCATTGACTTCACCTGTGCTCTTCAGTAACTGTCCATCCTTTTTCTTGGAGATATAGCTGCAACGTGACCTTTCGACAGTACCTAACCATAGGTTAACTCGTATCACGTCACAACAAAAGGCTACTCAGAAGTAACTATTGGTCGTCTTCCTTATATTTTGTGTCGCCATCCAAAAGCACGGAGTTGATAGGGGGTTGTGGTGATTGGATTTCTAGGACCACAACTTATACTATTTTTCATTTGTTACAAACTCTAACATAATCAATTTGGATTACCGTCCACGGTTGAAATGCCAGTACTACACCATAAAATGTACATTGCAGTGCGCGTAATGGGTAACTTGTGCCTGTTGAAAGGTAACGGTTTGCAGCAGTCTTGGAGATAGAATTAGAAGAATTATGTTTTTCGAAGTTATAAAGAATCTGTGTTGTAAAGTTTCGAAAATGGTGTAAAAAATTACGTGACATAAACAAAGACTAGTCAACATTGTTGGCGGGAGATTAGTGAGACGGCATCATAAATCAAACACTCGCGAACAAGCTCGATATTTGAGGATATAGACGGCATTTTGTCTATGGTCCTTGATAATGACCTTTAAGTAGTACCTAAAAATAATAATAGTTGAAACCCAATGTCATGTACACAAAACGATTCAATTGCTATTATTGTGTTATTAAATAACACACAGGTGGACGATATATATTTGACACTAATAATTAACACAGAGATGAACAATATATAGTAAATGGAATAATATTGTATTTAATGACAGTTTGAGTCTTTACAGAAGGTCAGGAAAAAAGCCAAAATAAAAGATTGTAATGGACTATTAGGCCTTCAAAATGTGGTACATGATTTCTTGCCCGGGTAGATTTCATGGAGAAAGGGTCTTGTCCATATGCACTAACCCTCTCTCGGCTTTGTTAATTATTTCCAAAGGAAAGGCAACATCAATACTCTTGGAAACAAGCAGAACAGCAGGAAATGAAAGAGGAGTATTTAATACACCGCAGACTGAGTTAGTGTCTTCCCTCAGGACTTTCTGTAGAGGTTTACTTCCTTAGCCTAGGGCAATCCCATTCTAACTCATAAGGACACAGTTGAATATAACAGATGACTATAGAGAAAGATATAAATATGTTAACGAAAAGATTGCAGGTCATGGTACGATAATGACATAATTGATATAATTACTGACATATTTTGCAATTGATATAATTACGGATCTACGCAATACACAGCACAGTGTGCGGTGCGCCCAATGTGCATACCTCTGGAGGTCATGCTCGTAACTTATCTCTCGTCACTAACAGACAGACAAATTGCTTAATAATTTACGTTCAGTTACATTAGAAAAGCTATATCTGAGAATGTTGGTCACGAATATATTTTAAATTCAAAAAGAATATATACATATCTCACATCTTCCTGTGTGTTGTCGGGACCTGAGAAGGGGTTGTGGGGGGGGGGCAAAGATTATCGACAATGCTACCACTCGGCATGTCGTAAAAGATTATCGAAATTGCTACCACTCGACATGTGGAAAAAGGTTAGCAACACTGCTACCACTCGGCATGTCGTAAACTATTAGCGACACTGCTACCACTCGGCCTGTCGTAAAAAGCGACTAATGAAGTTGAGAATGGAGTTGACTGTCTCATCTCATAGATGTTCAAAGTCACAAATAGATTATTATGAATTAGATGTGTGTGGCTGAAAGGTACAGATATCACAGCTAAGCTGTAAGTCATGACATAACGCATTCCTTTCTCTGAATTACATTCTAATAATCTGCAGGAGTTTTTGCTAACACAGAGGAAGAAGGCGAAGATGAATGCTCTCAAATATGTGGATATGTATTCCATAGACTACAAAAATGTAGTTCAGTTCTGAGTGATAAACTAAATGGCAACTCTAATACACCGTCGACTGCTTCCCTTCCGTACTTGCCTCCACTCCGGATTTTATGTAGAGGTTTACTGCTTTAGCCTGAGACTCTTGCGTGCTGATCCGCTTGGTAGTTCTCGGACTGCATCCCGCTAATCTGCAGGAGATTTAGAACGAACACAGAAAAAAAAGAAACTTCTATTTGTCATGATTTACAGATTAGCTGCGATGTATGTGCCTTTCGGTGTGAAACATTCGACTTCAGAATGGCCAATGATTCACTTTGACCCGCTATTGGATGGGACAGTCAACTCACCCCCCAAACCTCCTTGGTCGCCTCTTACAATATTCCTCGCAGGCAGCTTCTTCTTCTTCTTCTTTCGTTCACTTGAAACATGTCTATATCTGTAATTCTGTCTCCTTAATAAAACTCACTGTCTTTTGTAGTTCATACAGTGTCCCATAGAGTTTTGATTCCAGTGTTGTTTCCTCTGGCCAATATGTCTGCTTCAGCGTTTCATACTCAGAACATTCTTGAAGTATATGTTTGGCACTCTGTACTGCCTGTCCACATGTACACATGGCCGTATTGCCAATCTTGAACTTTGTATACATGTGACTGTGGAGTCGGTTGTGTCCTGTTCTGAGACGTAGAATTATAACTTGTTCTGATCTGTTCATAATGTGATAGTCATCTTGTGTTGGTGTTTGTGGCTTTCTTATTGACGTGATCATCTGTTTTTTCTGATGGTAGGTGATTGGTATATCTGGTTGGTCTTCGGTAGCACCTTCCTTGGCCAGTTGGTTTGCTTTTTTCATTTCCTGGTATTCCACAGTGAGGGGGTATCCACTGCATGGTTACCCTATACTGGTACGACAATTCGCTAAGTAGTTTTTTCAAGTCTGTTAGTTTTCCTTGCAGGCAGCAATATCGCTATTCTTTGTTCCGCTTCTAGTTCGACAAAACACAGGTGCTGCACTCTGCTATATTATAGAAGTTTAAGAAGTAATGAACAAAAATAAGACTTGTTATTAACCTATGTTGAGTGCAACATTAAAGATTGAAAATGGAGAGCTTGTTATTCGCCATACATAATGACATTAGAAGAGAGATGCATATATAATATATTTCAGGGATTCTCAATATGGGTAAATATGCCCTTATTGGAGCCTTAATGAAGCGATATTGTGTGTAGAGGGCAACGGGGTGTAACAGTCGGTAATGTAGGATAAAGGGAATGATGTACTATCAGGAAGCGTTGTAGAGTCAGGAAACGATGTAAGGTCAGTGAGTGATGTAGAGTCATGTAGCAAAATACCATCTGGGAACGCTGCGTACATCAGAATGAAAACAATTATCAAAGTACTTACACTTTTTAAACATAATAAGACAACAAGGGTGCAATTATGTTAATATTGATTAAACTTTGAAACCAGATTTAGCTAGGATTATTGAAATCCGTGACAAGCTTCTGGTGAAAACGAGAAGATTTTTTACTGAATGAAAATGAAAATAACTAAACATTTCAGCCTCAAATTTAGAACCCATGAACAATGAAACCTGAAATTTCACTTGGTTAACTCATTGTAGTACCTACCAGTAAAACGATTTCTGTTTTCAACGTCTAATAGTTATTTTTTTTTCTTCGAAAGGAAAATATATATATATATTTGTGCACTTATCTAGCGAGTCTGACTTTCTGGTGGGAAATTTGTGTAAAATTCTGCTTGTAAAGTGTATTTGCTCATTGATGAAAATAATAAACTGGTAAAAATTAAGTTTCTTTAGTATAGGGTTGATTTAAATAATTCCTGTACCTCATTAAATAAACGATTACTATTGTGATTGATGTGTGAAAATTGTAGCGCAATGTGCTAATAAAGCTATTAAGATTAAGTGACCATTTGTGAATAAAGTCTCAAAATTCCACACAAACGTACAAAGGCATCTTCTTAGATTCCCCGCCCCGCTTTCCAAAGACACATTTACGGCTATGATGGGGGCGCTTTGATCAATAAAATGTATACGAATGTCGCCGATGGCAAGAAAGAGTTTTAGAAATACTGATATATTCCATACTTTTTCATGTCAAAGAGTTAAATGGCGCATATGTTGCTTCCTTATTCAGTCTAACAATAGGAACCATGTTTGTAATATAGCTGAGGCTATGGTTGATATCACTGAATTATACAAGTGTATGCGTATTGACTGAATTCGTATGTTATGGAAAATTTAAAAGGTGGCTATACACAAAGATATAGCAAATATACAATAGCAAAAACGGTTGTTTTCATCTTTGAACCCATGTATTCAGGGGTGGCTGGAAACGAACGACTACGCATGATAGTGGATACAAGTTCATTGTGATACAAGTTCAATCAATGGAACGTAATGTTATACTGAGAACATCGAGGATCTCTGAACAGGGATTAGAATTTCAATGATTTGATGTACGAGCAGTATCTTGGATGCATAAATGTAGCACTAACATTAGCCTAGCCTGAAGAGATATTACACAGCTATCAAGGCCCTCAGGACCAGATAAATGGAACACATTATATGGAACAAAACAACAGCTCACAAACACATGCATATATCACACAATGGCATTGGGTCAAAGGGCATGAGCCCATGGACCGTTGGATCAGCAACCAACCTATCAAGACGCGAATTAGAACAGGCATAATCAGTACTACATCTTAATAGATTTACACACACTGGAGTCACAGCTTTTCCGAGCCATCTAATAATAATCATTTCTCATTAACTTTCTATTCACAACATGCCGCAATCGGATGTGCTAAATCGAAAGTCGAAAATATCGTAGATCTTCGCATTCCTATTTTTATAAAGAATGAACACGGCCTTAGATAAAGGGGATGTTCATTCCCCCCCCCCCAACCGAAAAATAGAACATGACTTTTAGTGCAGGTAAAAGTAGGTACCATGGCACCAACCTGCCGTCGGGGATGAAGATAATTCCTCATGTATTAAGCTGCAGCAACTACATGGTCAGGGAAAAGGGAGAGCAGTTCCCTTCCTTGCTGTCTTTAACTCCCCTAACATGCATTATTTACTCATTTACAGCTGAGTCGGCTGGAGGAGTGGTCATGTCAAGCGATAAATTACATCCCGAATTTTTTTTGGTCCGGACGTGGTTTCGAACCTGGCACGCTGTAACCCGGTAATAGCACACAAGTTCTTATCTACTAGGCTACCGTTCTCCTCCTAGTACTAGGATTTGAATCAAAAGATGGGTAACCTTCCACCCCCCCCCCCCACCAAAAAACTCCACAAAAAGGTCATCAAAAAGCTAATGAAAAAGATATAATTGCATGCGAAAATGAGGGAATTCCTTTTTTTTTAGGTACACTCCCTCCTGCCTTTATTGAAGTTGTATACAGACCCCTGTGATAAGAGCACATTCTAATGTTAACGACGCGAGCAGATGGTGGTCGGTGTCGTTGAACAACCACGAGGGTTATGATTTATCGCTAATATCCTACAGATGGTTGCAGAAATGGTCACCAAGCCTCTTGTCAGTTTCAGTTATTTATGTCGTGACTTTTCGTGTTAGTTATAACGCGAGAAGATGTTGTAACACAAATTTCGCTAATATTAGTGTAAATAATGTTGCGCAGCCTCATGTGTACAGTTATGTTCGATAGTCAATGTTGCGCAGCCTCATGTGTACAGTTATGTTCGATAGTCAATGTTGCGCAGCCTCATGTGTACAGTTATGTTCGACAGTAAATGTTGCGCAGCCTCATGTGTACAGTTATGTTCGATAGTCAATGTTGCGCAGCCTCATGTGTACAGTTATGTTCGATAGTCAATGTTGCGCAGCCTCATGTGTACAGTTATGTTCGACAGTAAATGTTGCGCAGCCTCATGTGTACAGTTATGTTCGATAGTCAATGTTGCGCTGCCTCATGTGTACAGTTATGTTCGATAGTCAATGTTGCGCAGCCTCATGTGTACAGTTATGTTCGATAGTAAATGTTGCGTTGAAAATTGACATTACAGGTCTAAGCTCACACATTTGATTGGAGTTAGCTTGAGAGACAAAATCAAGAATGAAACACTAAGGAAACAATTAAGGATCAAGTCAGCAAATAGAATACATCCAGAAACAACAAGTTAAATGGTACGGCCACATAACCAGACAGAAAGAGCAAAGTATTATCCAAAAAAACACTTAACAAATGATACAAAAACAGTCGACCTATTGGACGACCTCGTAAAAGGTGGATATATATTGTATTAGAAACACTCGGAAATATAACAGCGGAAGAGGCAAAAAGACCGTAAACTCACTCTCCCCTCAACACCGAAAGGTACACGAGGACAGAAAGAAGACGAAGAAGAAGGTCTAACATAAGCACATGTTTTTACAGACGGTGGTTAACATATATCTACTATCTATATAAATCGTATAGCTTGGGCAGCTATTTAAGGACTTCTCTTTTAGCCAGTTTTTTACAAGTTCTCTTTATTTGTTATGATAAAGAATGTACTGTGGTTATAGTATGCATTGTATGGTTATAGTATTCAGTAACTTGAAATGTCTAGATAATTTCCTAGAATGGTAATTGAGTTATGAATCAGAGCCATGGCATATTGTTTTCATATAATTTGCTCAGATTTCTAGTCAGTGATTGATCAGAAACCGCCTTGCTTATAACATCTTCAGCACTTACTAAATAGCGATGGTGACCTTCCGAAGCATAAACTCTGGTACCCATTTCCTCGTAGAATAAGATGCACACCACCCCCCCCCCCCCGCAAATTTTTGAAGAAATTTCTAGACATCCTCATACTAAAACAAGTGCAGTGCAGCAACTGAAATATCTTGGGGTGGTGGTAATATTACAGACGACAGCAGAACAGACATAGAGATCGAGATAAGAATTTTAAAAAGCCAACTACGTACATTATACACTTACATCAATATTGTAACAGGCATCTCTCTCGCAGTGGAAATAAAAAGACAAATCATAAATTTAATCATCATTCTAATACTGTGTCATCAATGTCAGATATTGACACTAAAGAACAAGAGGGAAAGCTTACTACAAGTGAAATGATATGCCTAAGAAAAGCGGCAAACAGAACAAGAAGAGATCATGTGAGAAATGATGAGAACACAAGAACTGTTGGAACAAAATCTGAGGTAAAATATAATGAAAAAAGCAGAGACTGAAATGGATTCGTATGAAGAATGAATCATTATTGGCGAGAAGAAAGAGCATACAATATTTGAATGGAAACAACAAAATGCAGAGGAAGGTTAAGAAAAAGGTGGATTAAATGAGTTATCAACACCTATGTTAAGTGATTAAACGTGTTATATCACTAAAACGTATCCCCGTTTCCTCCTACGAAGTCTAACAGCATAAACAGAGAAAAGACGATAGATAGACAGACTGACTAACAGACAAATAGTCAAAAATGCTGAATAGATAGATGGATGAACTGATTAATGTATAGATGGGTGGATGGATGGATGGATGGATGGACGGATTAATGAATAGATGGATGGATGGATGAACAGATTAATGAACACATGGATAGATGGATGAACAGATTAATGAATACATGGATGGACGGACGGACGGACGGACGGACGGACGGACGGACGGACGGACGGACGGACGGACGGACGGACGGACAGACAGACAGACAGACAGACAGACAGACAGACAGACAGACAGACAGACAGACAGACAGACAGACAGATAGATAGATAGATAGATAGATAGATAGATAGATAGATAGATAGATAGATAGATAGATAGATAGATAGATAGATAGATAGTGGCAAAATCAGATGTGCTGTGTCGAATTGCACAAATAATGCAGCTCTGCTGTAACGTTAGCAGCACAATGTACCTTCCTCTTCCCGATGGAATCTTCACGAAATTGCATGTTATATATCAGGGAACTAACGCAGGCGAAGATGTATGGATGGATAGTTGGTAAGTTGGATGATTTGGATTGATTGTTGGGTGGATGGATGCATGGATATGCAGAAACACATAACACATAGAAATAAGGCTAGATCGGTACAGAAAGACTGCATAGGCAAATAATTATAATGAGAGACATAAAAAATACAACCTACTCACGTGTATTCTGCTAACTGCTTCAAGTACTGTCCACAAGTATTAGACTGAGTTTCAAATATTTACAGCCTGTCTGAATCTGATACCACATTTCGTCGCATAACAAGACCATACACCTTTCAGAACAAGCCTTACTACTTCTTAAAAACCACCAATAGAAATACGGGAATATTAATCAATAGGTTATGGATTCCATTTACAGGTAACACCTCCAGTTTCCTTTTTACTTGCCGACATACTTGACTGATCTCTATACACATTCTCTGGCAGATGGCGAAATGAATGATACATATACATCGTATGTACACGATGTACTAGCTGACACAGATTCAAACCTGAAGTGCTTTGTCTTCTGCGGTTTCCCATTTTTCAGTTCTCATTAAGATAGTGTTATCTTTTATCTCAACTGCAACTTTCTTTTTCAAACTTTATAATTAGTGTCCAAGTCTGCAGATACGAACAGGAGAGTAGGGGTTTAGGAGTACAAACCACCGCGTCAGAAAATTAAATAATGTGTGTAACAATACAAGCCAAGGCTCTATACCTCCACCCCCCCCCCCTTTCCCTTTATTTTTCTTTACTATAAAACTACTGGCAACAGAATGATTTATCAAATAGTCACCCTTCCATAACGAAATGAAATGCTTGTTTTAATAAGTAAATCTCCAGATCTCTCTTAGCAAAGTCGAGACCCATTTACAGACCCGTTTATGTCTACGCAGAGTAACACTTTTAAAACAGAGTAAAACAGAGAAATTATAAAACTCCTTTGATTTTTATATATATATATATATATATATATATATATATATATATATATATATGCGTGTGTGTGTGTGCGCGTGCGTGCGAGCGAGGGTGCGTGCGTGCGTGCGTGTGTGTGTGTGTGTGTGTGTGTGTAAGGCCAAAGTGTATCCATAGTGTATAGGAGACCTGTTCACTAAAACTTAAACATGAACTAGTTTCCTATTTACGTTAAATCTATTGATTGGCCTTGGCTATTTTTGGCATGTGACTCCAAGCATGTAAATAGCTACCAATTAAAAGTCCAACAATAATCAAAAAGTAACACATGTGCTCAAAATTAATTCTGCTAGGAGGCCTGTAATGTGGAGAGACACGCAACATCTATCGCGCTAAACCATGACCTTCTGCAGTATAAGATTATGTACAGAATTAATTCGGATTTTCATTCGTTACGTTTTATTATTATTGTCGTGATTTTCGTTCGTCCCTATGTATATACTTGGAGTCGCATGTTAAAAATAGCCAGGGCCGACTCCAACTACATAAATAGTGATTAACGAAAATCTCGTCAATAATTTAAAAAAAGGTAACGATCGAAGTCATAATTAATTCTGTGCAGATATTTTCTCTACCGCAGATGGTGTTGGTTAAGCCCCTACCACTTCTCCTATCTCTTTATTTCTGCCTGACAAAATCTCTTATAATTTCTAGACAGTATTTTCGAACACATTTCTAGGGTACATAAAAAATCTAGGGTACATAAAAGTCATGTTTCAACACTTCAACCGACGACTGTTCTATACTAGTATAACAAAACATCCCAGAAAGTCAGTGTCCTGGAAACAACATCAAAACGTGGGAAGAAATTAGGATCATTAAACACTTTATCTGGAAATTTCCGAGGTCGTGGGGACAGTCTTCCTTGCGCTGTAACCTTCAATATATTATATTATTACACAACCTGATATAATCTAAAATAAACGAAGAATGGAGTAAAACTGTGTAGTACTTGGTAACTATATTTTTTCTTCTTCTCACTATCTTCTAAGGAACTTAACATAGCAAGTCCAGTTTTCTTGATAAATGTTGATGCATTTGACATCTACTCAAGATTTCCATAATGTTTAACATGTCTATATGACACATCTATATTACACATGCCAATGTGAACATTCATATCCTTACTGTCCGTTTTCTGTTGTATGTTTTAATTTCGTTTTAAATTTTGTCTTGATAAAGGTCTTTTGGTTAAAACGTCGATTTGTGTGTGTTATTGTGTGTGTCTTGAGAGATTAGCAAACTTCATTACCCTATTCCTGGATTTACTTATTTGATTTCAGTTTTGTGCAGTAAGTACATATTAACATGTCTACACAGCAAGTCCAGTTTTCTTGATAAATGTAGATGCATTTGACAGCTCAAGACTCCCATACAGCTATCAGTGGATATATGTCACTGTGGTCAAGTGCTTATAGGGTGAGAGCCATTTCTTTGTGTTCATGAGATCACCGGATCGTGATGTTTTGTTTACGAGTTATCTTCTTAAGGTCTGTGAACATTATCGCTTGGAACTACGGAGTTATGTTTTTCCAGGGGTATTCTAGGCAGTCGACGTTCTTCTCTGTTGAGAGTAACTGGATATCATGTTTAAATCAGAGTACAATTAAGCCAATCTTCTACACCTTTCAGCCTTTGTAATGCAAAATCGGTGCAAGTAGATCTCTCAGCTTAGGTAGTGAGAAATCGGTGCAAATAGATCTTTCAGCTTATGTAGTGAGAAATCGGTGCAAATAGATCTTTCAGCTTATGTAGTGGGAAATCTATGCAAACAGATCTTTCAGCTTATGTAGTGGGAAATCTATGCAAACAGATCTTTCAGCTTATGTAGTGGGAAATCTATGCAAACAGATCTTTCAGCTTATGTAGTGGGAAATCTATGCAAACAGATCTTTCAGCTTATGTAGTGGGAAATCGGTGCAAATAGATCTCTCAGCTTATGTAGTGGGAAATCTATGCAAACCGATCTTTCAGCTTATGTAGTGGGAAATCGGTGCAAGTAGATCTCTGGGAATGGCTACGTGTTTTCTCAAATGATATGAGGAAACGATTAACATCAAAACAATTTTCAAACAAAATAAAAAGAACTATAAAATGCAACATCTACTCTATCTTAATCCATGGACTATAAACATGGATATTTAACAGATGGAAGACAGAATTGATACCTTTGAGATGTAGATATATAGAAGAATATGGAGAAATTCATGAAAACAGACGAAAACATAAAAGAGGTTCTGACAAGACTGAGCATGAAAAACATCAAAATATAAATGTAAAATGATTATAAGAAATGTGTCTCCAAATAATCATTTACATTTGTATTTGGATGTTTCCGTGTTGACTGTTCATGTGCATCTTGAGAAAGGTCCTAGTTGGACGGGAACGTGGAAAATAGACCTTGTTCTTTTGTTTACTGTTATTTATTTATTCATTACATTGATAGTTCGGCTTTAACAGTGACCATTAGTACTTTATTTAGTATTTATACCAAGAGACACACATAAAAAATAACAACCTAGATTCGGAACCTCCAGGTCACCGATGCCACCTAAGTAAGACATCCGCTTCAATATAATAATTCATTTTCTATGTGAATCTAGCACGCTCTAATAGTTGTAAATAGACTTCCTGATGATAATAGCATGTTCAGAAATTCATTTTAATATTTCTATTACTAAAATTAACTTTGATCTTTGCGTTTAGTTCATTATTCTGGAGTATTTTTGGGTCGTAGGTGTCCTTGACCTTGCAGAATTATGTTTCAATGAGTCCGTCGTCAAATATACAGTCCAGATTGGAAACATCATAAAAGGATTGTCTATATATTGTGGACTTTCCATATATTATGGACTGTCTATAAATTAGGGACTGTCCATAAATTAGGGACTGTCCATAAAGGGACTGTCCATAAATAGAACAAGAATGTAATATTTACACAACTTAATTGTGTTTTTAAAAAGTTTTGTTGACATCAGTTTTTGTGAAAGCCCCTTGTAAACAACTGTCAAACTTTTCCAGAACTCATTCTCCCCTAATTGTTCCCATATTTTATGGCGGCCCCCATTACGTCAATAATTTTTGCCAATTTTCCACCCCATCTCCCCTTTTTTTCCTTTTTTGCTTAATTAAGTGAAACAAATGTATGCCTGATATTCTAATAATATTTTTAGAAGAAAAAGTAAGACAAAACTACGTGATTTATTACAAATATTGATACAATAATCGCAGTTAAACAACCATTTGGGGGGGGGGGGATGAGAGAATCGTTGACGCACCACATGGCACCGGGAAACGCACCTTCAATGAACACGACAGTGCATCTACTAACGGCACCGCGACTAACAACACTATTCTTCATCTGAGATTCCACTTACGACATACAATATTGTTATGTCGTCATATTAGGCTTTTCCCGTGATTTTCATTGATTGGCGACTCAAAGTGACAAATAAAAAAATAAACAGTCAAATATTGTCACTTTTTAAGGTTAATCTCTATGAATCCACAGAGCTGTATAACTAATAAGGGAATCGCTCTTGATATACAGATTTGTCTTCGTATATCTGTCTTTGCCATAACCTAATATTACTTTACAGCTGGTCAGTGAACTTGGGAATTCAGATTGTGCTTGTTTTGTTTGATCCCAGGAAATTGCGATAATTTTTTTCTCTGTGTGTAATGTTTGAGAGAGGGTGTCTCCGTAGCCTTCATTTTTACTGAGAAGTCTCCAATTCTCAGCGGCGTGCATTTATTTGATCAGACGGGGCGGATGTCAGAGCCATATTAGAAATTGTATCATCTAAGTCAAGCTCTGTTTTTTCGACGCACCTCAGTTTAGATAAACAAAATTCATTTCAATTGTAGAGCCCCATGGGGTTAATTTTGGCGCTTTTAACCAGGATGGCAGCCAATGCCGTCACAGCCTATTTTCGACGCAGGATTATGTTTCGGGTATTTGAAAAAGTGATAAGTTTCGAATATATTGAAATTTTATCTGATATCCGGTTCTGTGGTGGAGAGCACAGATCGCTTCTCGGACAATCAAGATATCAAGTTCACTTCCTGGTGCTGACATATATGCATCCAGATGGCTTAAAAAATAAATAGCAACCTACTGAACATACTTTTATTGCTAGAAAATCATTACAGCCAGTGATTTTCATCATTTTTTCACTGTGTGGCCCAAACTGGGAACAATCCGTTCCCTGTAGCACCCGTTCTCCCCCATCCCTCCCGTCCTAAAAATATCACAGAAACTGCTTTAAGGCCGAAAATGTCTCTTCGAGGTTTAATAACATAAAGTGCTAAATTTTATTAACTAAAGTACTATAAAAATATAGCACATATTACTATAGTACTATAACAAAATGTAGCACATAGTACTATAGTACTATAACAAAATGTAGCACATAGTACTATAGTACTATAACAAAATGTAGCACATAGTACTATAGTACTATAACAAAATGTAGCACATAGTACTATAGTAATATAACAAAATGTAGCACATAGTACTATAGTACTATAACAAAATGTAGCACATAGTACTATAGTACTATATGGTACTAAATTTTATAAGAATTTTCAAGAAGAAGAACTTTTATAAACTTTATTAAATACATTTGCCACGTTGTGCGCCCTCCCCCAAAAAGGCACATGCCGCAATTAAAATTGTTGTTCTCCGTGGCCCCCAATAGAGAATTACTAAATTAGAATGTCACATACGAAAATAGTTCCCGATATTCTAGCAAATACAATGCTTGTGTTTTCAAGACAAACGTATATTTTCCAAAGACAGGCTCTATGTAGGTGTAAATGTTTGTATATTTGTAGATAATACGCTTATAAATAATTCAAGAATTTAGTGTTCTAAAAGAGGCTGAGGGAAAATTCAAATTCAGAACCTATGCTCGTCTCACATATTGTAGAGACCGGGGAATCCAATGCTGTTTATTGCATCCAATAATAATAAGCAATGCCTGGACATATGAGACTTTGTATGGATGGAAAAATTGCATGAAAACAGGCATTGCAGTGAATTGATAAGACAATCCGGGAAAGTCTGGTGACAAAATATCGTTTTTGATTTATTTGACTTGTCTGCTCTTGCAAACGATGGGGGGAATGTGATACTAAATCATGCTGGCCTTTATCGGCAGTCCATTTTTGCTGGTACTTTTATGTAATAGATGCAATGGTACTTTTATACAAAATATCTAATAGTATATACAAAACATCTTGTTTTAAACTTATAATGTTGTCTTCATATGAATCATCTAGTTTGTTATCATACACTTGGTTTCATGGTGTCTTCATATGAAACATCTAGTTTGTTATCATACACTTGGTTTCATGGTGTCTTCATATGAAACATCTAGTTTGTTATCATACACTTGGTTTCATGGTGTCTTCATATGAAACATCTAGTTTGTTATCATACACTTGGTTTCATGTTGTCTTCATATGAAACATCTAGTTTGTTATCATACACTTGGTTTCATGTTGTCTTCATATGAAACATCTAGTTTGTTATCATACACTTGGTTTCATGTTGTCTTCATATGAAACATCTAGTTTGTTATCATACACTTGGTTTCATGGTGTCTTCATATGAAACATCTAGTTTATTATCATACACTTGGTTTCATTGTGTCTTCATATGAAACATCTAGATTGTCTTAATACAATTCGTTTCAAGTTGTATTTTTATAAGCCGTTCAACTCTATTCACCTAACTACAGATTTGTAGTCGTTTGTTTTTACTCTCACATGATTTATCTTGTAGCAGGATAATGTCCTTATTAGATGTATCTTGTAGCAGGATAATGTCCTTATTAGATGTATCTTGTAGCATGATAATGTCCTTATTAGATGTATCTTGTAGCAGGATAATGTCCTTATTAGATGTATCTTGTAGCAGGATAATGTCCTTATTAGATGTATCTTGTAGCAGGATAATGTCCTTATTAGATGTATTTTGTTGCAGGATAATGTCCTTATTAAATTTATCTTGTAGCAGGATAATGTCCTTATTAGATGTATCTTGTAGCAGGATAATATCCTTATTAGATTTATCCTGTATCAGGATAATGTCCTTATTAGATTTATCTTGTATCAGGATAATGTCCTTTCTAGATTTCAAGCAGGATGTAGTCTAGAAACGGAAATGCATTGTGTAGCCGTTTCATTTGGTCAATGGCTCGATACATCAGACTTTTGTGATATAGAAATGGGCAGTGCAAATCAATTTCTAGTCCACATAACCTCTCTTTAAATATTTGGAATAAGCTGTGATACATTTGAAGATACTACACGAGCTCTGCAATTTCTACCAAAAACAACAACAATATTTTGTGAGATAAGTAGAAATGCAGCAGCTCAACGGAAAACCTGACTAGAAAGTTGCGGTTAGATCAAATACGAATTAAAGCAGTGGGGGACAAAATACGGCCTGCGGGGTTAATCCGGATAAGCCATTTTATCTACCCCCCCCCCCTTTCCTGGCACATCAATATGCTTGTCACAATTCTTTACCCTGACCATAGAGTAGGAGAAAAACGTTGAAATTATGCGAAGTGCAGATTCCTTCTCAATATAAACAACATATGAAGTTATACAATTATGTTATTTTTGTGTGACATTTAAGTTACTTTCAAGGAAAATAAATATTTTTCGTACTAAACCAGTTATCACAAGCATCTTCGTCGCTGTCAAAATGATATCCTTGCTACTGCTTTTTAAATAAAGATTTGGGAAAAGAAAAAAGTCAGATGGCGCCAAATCTGGAGAATATGGAACGCGTGGAAGAATTTCAATATTCACATCGTCGGCGGTTTGCAGCAAGTCTTATTTTACGGAAGAGCTCTGTCTTGTAAAAGTACTATATGAGCTTGTCCTAGAGTTTTAAAGAAGCTATGAAAACAGATACGCGGTTTTTTATATTCTAAAAGAAAACACATTTAAAATTGATTTTTCATTATAATATAACTCAATATAATGTTGATATACCACATATACATTGTAATATGGTCATAACTTCACAATTAGCGGTGGAGTTTTTGTTAATGTCAACCTCATGCCACTCTTATCCTTGTCAAATGAAAAAGCGATGAAAAACGACTCCCACACAGATATGTAGGATCAAAGAGGAGTAAAATTCTAACAAATTAAAATTGTTTCAGAATCACAGTCTTTTTTAATGTGCTCAACTATCGGCAACCCCAGAGAAAACCCCTCGCGCCTCCAAATGGAACTATAACCCTTGAGTTAGGAACCCGATAGTAGGCCCTATGTGTTATAAGGTATTGCAGATACAAATCACGTGAAATAAATCAAACTCTGAATATGAAGTAGACACTGTGAGAGTATGTGGTCAAGTCGATATCGAACCAGCGACAAAAAAAAATCAAGAAATGCTGGCCACGATTCCGATGGGTGTTAAAAGAGGAGAGCGTACTGTGCGAGTAAGGTGATACACATATTTCGATGCGCAGGTTGCCTTTCTACGATACTGCTACGGACGTCCGCCCTCATTCAAATTGGTATAACACTAAATATTTTATTTCGGGAATGACTAGCTGACGGATTGGTTGGTTAGTTGGTATTTTAGTTAATTAGTTGGTTAACAGATCACCTTCACAGCACTGTTGACAACAAGCTTACATTTCGTTCATTAGAACCGTGCTATTCAGCTATTGATGAATTTATATACAAAATAAATGCATACACGCACATTGAAAGTACAATGTGTGGAAGGAAGATCGACTTTCAAACCGCGAGTTCTGCGGAAGACGGATGTGTCGAACCATTTTCTCAAATAAAACGGCGACGCAATGCATTTCCATTTTCTGGACTACATCCTGCTGGGCGTTTTTAAGGAACACGCTCCTGCTATAAGAGAAATCCAGAAGGAGTTTGAGAATGAACGCTGAAGAAGAATAACCACGAGTTAATCGTGTGCGAGTTCTGCTTGTGAAACGGTCCCACCAAGCTGACTCCGGGTTATTAGCTGATTAATTTTGCGGTCTGCTTTTCCATCCCTGAAATCGATACGGTTTCTACAACAAACAGAACACAGATATGGAGTTGTGAAAGTTTGCCACATTCTCCTCAATAGCACGACAGCCTTTGCATTATAATAGTCACAATTATCGTCACCTTGTGTTGCGTCTGTTCGTCACGTATCGTCCGCATCACGCCGAAGTTAATTCTAAAGCTCATAAGATAATTTGTATCGTTATATAATTGATATAAACAAAGATAAATAATATAACTAAGTTGTTTCGTTTCAAAAATTAAGAACGAAATAACAACTAATATAATAGTTGAAATAGTAGACAACCGACGTTTCGATAATAGTGTCTTTGTCTGATACAAAATAATCACAAAAGATACATACTACATGTAAAGGCAATTTTATGTAGGGGATATTTCTGGTGTTCTGTGGAAAGCACACGTTTTAATTTTAGTCGTGGGTATGACTGGAAAAAAGAACAACAAAGCTTGAAAATCTAGTACCCACATGAAAAATCAAGAGGAGAAGAGACAATGAAAGAGAATAGTTGTTAGATGAATTGTCATCGTGGCATGAAAGAATGTCACCACCTGAACTAATTTACAATACAAGAATCGAGGAATTGTGGAGATGCATGATCGGCATGGCACTTGATTGATTGTTTGATGATGGGAAAGTAGTGACATGAGTTCTGAAACATATCTCATTTTAACAATGGGAGTGTTCATAGTTAAACCCTTTATTCTGCACACTTTCCAGGCGATCTTACTGTGGATGTGAAGAAATACAGGTAAATACATAATTAACAAGACATAATCAATTGATTAAAGAGATCGAATAGTCGCTGTTCTAGATCAAAGTAACTATAGTATAAAATTATAGAAAATCTCACTTGCAAAACTACAATGTCTGATCAATAATGTGTCTGTAAGGTGGAACGCCATCAAAGATTATTACACAATAATACAAGCGGTTCAGTGTTGTGTCCAGCAAAAGTAATTACCATTCATTCTGTACGGCAAGCAGCAAGCCAGTAGGTAGAGGGGGGGGGGGGGGTTCACAATTTCAGCATTAGAATCAAAGCCAAAATGTGGTTGACCCTCCTCCCCCCCCCCCTCCTCACTTCACGACTTTCCTCTAAAAGATAATTGATGTTCACATGAAAAAAAAGAGGGGATTGCACACGAAAATTGGCGAATTTCATGTTTTAAAGTAAGCGCCCCCCCCCCACCCCCTTCCCAATCTTACTGAGGATGTATATGCGTTCCTGCTATAAGGCCATCATTCATTATATCTTTATATCATTATATCATTATATCATTATATCATTATATGACATCTTAGATGGAGAACGGGATTGAAAGCTTCAACACTGTCCTGCATTAAGAAAATAGACCATATCTTATTATTAACCACTATTAGGGGGTTTAATTTTGTTCATGTAAACATCTTTTTGTTGCTAATGTTTTCTTTATAAATATTGTGAACACTTATACATATTCCCGTTTATCAAACTTTCTGCCTGTGTTACCCCGGCATGTGCATTTCCAGCACGTCGGGCTGGTTCCAGACACTAGAGGTTTATCTATTTACACATTTATTTACTGAATATTTCAAGTATGTTTGGTTAAGGTAAACATATTTTTTTAAAAATAAGTTAGATTATATATTATTGGTATGAGTGTCTGCTGACATTGTGTACAATGTTTTATCTGGGGTGAAAGATTGTGTCATACGTATATTGAAACTCTTTCTGGACCAATCACCACTATACTGGCTTTATAGCATGGGTCTACAGGACCTTTCGCCACTTTACTGGCTTTGATTTGATATTTGATTACTTCACAAGGCTAACTCTAACCTTGTGAAGCAATCAAATATCATCAATGTACTTATATATTCATATTCTGTATCCATTCCCCTTTCCAATAATGTATTACACATACACTATTTATCAATATTAGTATGTCAAGTAATACAATAAAAAACACATATATAAAATTAATTTGGTCCAAACCTAAAAATAATCAAGTCCTGAAAGAGTTAAGCAAATTATAAACATGTTTGAAAACTTAAAATGTCATTTTAAGAACGGAACTGAACAGAAAATTTAAATAAATAAATATATTTTTATAATATAAATTACTTGTGCAAAGTGTTTTGGAAAAATGTGAAAAAAAAATTATTTGTGAATATTTAACTACGTGCTGTATATTCTACAAATCCTGAATCAACTTGAATAATTCGGTGACCTATTTTGGAAACATCTAACTTTACGGGAAAGCAACTTTTTTTAAAAAACTTATCCAAAAATTGACCATGAAGTCTGAGTGTTATCGGTTTGTGTCCATTTGTTAAAAAAAAAACATGTAATATCAAATGAAACACAATTGCAGTAAAACTTTCTACCACATACTAAATGAAAAGAAAACAACGAAAAAAGTGTTTACAATGCTAGCTTACAAGTATAACAAATACAAAGATTCAGGGTTTCGACCAGAAGGCCTTTGACAAGATAAAGATATACACAAAAACTGGAATTATAATAGACAAAACCCACATTAAAGGAAAGTATGTACGTTACCGTAGGAGAAATTGATCGAAGTAGAGTAAAATATACATAATTAGTATAAGCCCGCCGAAGACGGATGTATCGGGCCATTGGCTCAAAAAACTGTGACACAACGCATTTCCATTCTCTGGACTACATCCTGCTGGATATCTAGTAGGTACATAGTCAAGTCCTGCTACAGGAGAGATCCAGTGGGAGTTTGAGAATGTGTCCTGTTACACGAGAGAACCAGTGGGAGTTTGAGAATGTGTCCTGCTACAGGAGAGATCCAGCGGGAGTTTGAGAATGAATGCTGAAGAAGAAGAAGAAGAAGAAAAAGAAGAAGTATAAGCTAACGTGTAGTATAGGGTGAACACTATACAAAAATTATTAACAAAGATGATAAACCACCCACACCTTCTTTTAGTGACTTTCCTCGAAAAAATAATCCAAGACACAAAAAGAAAATGGTAAGCGTTTCAAGGTTAGGAAACCGCAACCACATCCCCCCCCCCCAATTAGCACAGTAATATCTACGACCCTGATTCAAGAAGAACAAAGAACCCAGAATGCACCATTCCTGAAGATTCACTTTCAAGTTGATTCAGAATAAATGAATGAATGACGTACTTAACTGAGAACAGCAGGTAGTTACAATGATGAATTTTTACTTGTTTTTACTCAAAAGGACAAACAGCTTCTCGCCAGGTTATCCTTGGTCGCTACTTACGACATGTATAGCAGGTTATAGTCTTACATGCATGTGTTACAAATTCCGTCATGATCAGTTCTCTGAGAACTAACCGAATTCCGTCATTGTCAGTTCTCTGAGAACTAACTGAATTCTGTCATGGTCAGTTTTCTGAGAACTAACTGAATTCTGTCATGGTCAGTTGTATGTAGAGATACAACACACATATACAAATACTATGGTTATTTTTTAATGTTTTAATATTAAAAACATGGTTATTTTTTAATGTTTTAATATTTAAAACAACCTCTAACATGTGATACTTACTTTCAATCTTCTGTTTTCCTTCTTAAACCCATTTAGACTAGTAAGATACAGTCCGATAAATGCAACTTAAACCCATTTAGACTAGTATGGTACAGTCCGGTAAATGCAACTTAAATCCATATAGACTAGTATGATACAGTCCGGGTAAATGCAACTTAAACCCATATAGACTAGTATGATACAATCCGGTAAATGCAACTAAAGCCCATATAGACTAGTATGATACAGTCCGGTAAATGCAACTTAAATCCATATAGACTAGTAAGATACAGTCCGGTAAATGCAACTTAAATCCATATAGACTAGTATGATACAGTCCGGTAAATGCAACTTGTTGTGTCATATAAACAGGAGTCGTTATTAGTGTTACCAATAATTACCACGAGATTCAAGCAACAAGACACAAGGAAAGACGACGTTTCGACTAGTCAGCATTCTTCGGGACGAACGATCGCAGACGAACGACACTACATAGAGCCGCATATATTAGTAACATTTATATCGTATACTCGTGCATAATTATATTTGCCTTGTGTGGTCCCAGATCTCACATTTCAAGCCTGTCGGGTTGTTTCCTAACACGTGAAATTTATCTCAGTTTTGCGTCATAATTTACAGCTTAGCTACAAAATCTGCGCATTTGATTCCACACATCCGACTTCAGCATGGATTGGTGTCTCTATGATTCCCTATTGCAGGAGGGCAGTCAACTTCACTTCCAACATCTTCCTACTCGCCACTTACGACATGCATGGAATATCACAATGTAGTTATTATTTGCTTATCTTTGTGGTCATGGCACCGTAGACGAGACTTATCTTTGTGTGTGCCCCGACATGCGGATGTGAATAGCTATGGCACGTTGACATTCTGGCAAGCACGAACACTAATATAAATACAATAGTAATTGAAAGTGATGGCATGCTCAATGCGCTAGGGGACTATTTGTTAACATGATTTCCATAAGTGGTCGCTCTCAAGACTGATTGAGTACACATTAGAATAACCTGGAAAGAGAAATACAGAAGACGATATCAGAAATGACTGGTAAATCAACACACATACTCATAGAAACCGGAACTCGAACTGCGAGTCGCTACATGATAATGATTTTTCTGAGAGGGAGATCAGAGTTATGCATGATCGAGCTCCAGTAAAGACCTTTGTACAGAAAGTAAGCATGGCCTGAAAGGCTGATTTATTATTATTTCCATGCATTTCTTTGGCCTGCCTTGACTTTTTTGGTGTGTGACTTCAAATATATACAATAGTGACCAACGAAATCTAGACAATAATTTTAAAAATGTAACAAACAAAGGCTTATTTACTTTCTGTACAGAGATCTTTATCGCCGACGGTCTCGAGTCATGTATCATGTTCTATATTTGTAAGAGGCAAATGTGAACACCAATTAATTCCCACCCTTTCCCCTGTTTTTCATCTACTTGCTTGTTCAAATCTCCCACACGTAAATGATAACTATTTTGCAAATGCTAACGCTGCCATGGAGTAGGAGTGAAAAACATCAGATAGTTTAAGACTCGGGGAATATTTTTTTTTAAAAGGCAAAGCAAAGTTTATAAAATAAAAAAAGGTCATAATAGTTAATTATATCTAAAGTCCATTGTATATTTTATGCTGGTTTTAAACAAGAAAACAAGAAAAAGGTTACTACAATGATAAATCTGAGACCAAGCAGAACACCAAATATACCACATATTTGAATCTCTATAAACTTTTAAAATAAACAAAAATAACTGCAAAAATTATGTAATATTTATTCAAGAGAATATGGAAATAATTTCCCAAAACTGGCAAAGGAACATCCAATTAAATAAGAATTATTATGAATCTTACGAAGAGAACGTTGGATATAACGTTGAGAAAGCATATGTAGAAGATTGGGACTGTATGATCATGATGCACATATGACATAGTCACAAGTATGTGAATATATATCTATATATGTGCGTGTGTGTCGTGTGTGTGTGTGTGTATGCACGCACGCGCAACATATGTACATGTATGTATGTGTACGTATACCGTTGGTAAGTAAAAGAATATACGGGTAGAGTACTGGGACGGAGAGGTACAGAGCAAATCTGTGACGGTCAAGGTACAGGGCTCCAACCCCGCCGCAAACAATTGTGCATCCGAGCCCTTTAAAAATCATTGGCAAACTACTGGACGTAATTATATTGCTTAAACACTACAGCCAAAAAGTGCCGGATTTATGAACACATCCTGAATAGGACTTTGTTACAAATTTCTGGAAAATCATTACCATATCTTTCTATACCCCTAAAAAGGGTGTAGGTCATTTACATTGAGGTTGTATATATATATATATATATTTGTGTGTGGCAGATAGCTGTATTGACAACATACTGGTGTTTTTGCCCCTATTATATATATATATATATATATATATATATATATATATATATATATATATATATATATATATATATATATAAGAGAGTAGTATAAATAGCACCCGTAGGTATCATGTTTATGTTTCATCGTATTACATACATGTTATAGAAGTTACGTTTCATTTTTATATTTGTTTATTTACACTAATCTAAATATCAGAATAGCTACAGTAAATGTTAAAATAGAACCACGTTTTTCTTTAGGAATTAAAATCCAACTCTACTTTAGAGAGATAACATTCACGATTGATGTGTTTTCACTCTTTGTTACATTTCTTTTTAATTTTACACATGGAAAATTATGAAGAAAATAATATTTTAAAAATAATATTATATGTGAAAATTCTGAAGAGAGAATGAATTTACATGTGTGTGTTCAGGAAGATCGCTTGAAGGAACATGCGGAGATTATGCAAAGATAAGTGCACAAAGGTAGTTTGGAATGACGTTACCGATATACGAATATCTGTATCAGTGGCGTAATGTGAAGTTTTAGAGTGGGGACTGTGAGTGACCTTTTTTTAGAAGGTGGGTAGCTTCCCCCCCCCCTCTTTTTTCCTACTAGAAACACATTTTTACGGCTCTATAGAAAATATTAAATAGTTTTAAAAACACACCTTATATAATCTTGTAATCCAGTTCTAGACTTATGTTCTTATTTCATGCAAAAAAGTTCAGTACACTCTCAATAAATGATGGATTCTAATAAAAAAAAGGGCACTTAATAGTTTCTTCTCAATCATCAAGGAGTTCAAACATGACATGATTGTTGCTCATGGAATTGCTAGGTATGTTTTGATCCTCTTCAGTGTGCTCATATTTCTTTCACTGTTGGCTAGGTATAGTCAACATAAGTAGTTTTTTTTACTTTCTGATAGATTGAATCTAGGTCATTTACAACAAAATATGTCAGGAGTTCTGTAGGGGGTAAAGGCTTTGTCTCATCTGCATATACGTTATGAAATAACGGGTAGTGTTTTATTAAACTATTCAATTAATATGAGGGACTTCACACCTGCGATTGCGTCTGCGGGTCTTACCAATGGCCCACTAGACAAACCACCCATGCAACAGAAAATCTTTGTATATGACATGCCGTTATTTTGAGGCTCTCTTATGGAAGCTTTGTAGCATGTCATCTATACAATTTAGACCCCCTCTGAGTAGAAGAATCATTCAATAGGCATTGCACTAAGCCGAAAGCTTAAGTCTACTGGGTATGAAAGAAAGCGCAGAATAACCATCCTCCTGCATGTAGGAAGTAAGAGCGGTACATTAAAAGTAGACGTCATCACATAGTCGAGTTATTTCTCTTGTCTATGGTTATAATTTTCACACTCATCATTTAATAATTTAAATATTAATGTATTTTAAGGTTTGTGTTAGGGTTAGAGTTAGGATAGTTGTTTTTTTACATAACCCAACCTTAAATAAATATTTCAGCTATTAAATGGTAAATATGAAATTCTCAAACAAAGGAACTAATTACACATGTGGTGGCGTCTACTTGTACTGTACCGTAAGAGCTAATCGCTTGAAATTCCTGGGGTTCTTGAATAAACAACAAACAATGAGGGAATTCTTTGTTGTAATCTATAAACTTACTCTCATATACTAGTTACACACAAAAACTAATAGATTATGGCATGCTCACAGATAAAATATTGCATTGGTTAAGTAAAATGTACCCTCTTATGGTGAGGTACGCTTCTTTGAACCATAAACGTTAGTTCAATTTGGTTATATCAGAGCTTTACAGCAAACAAAAATGGAAGTCGCAGTTCTGATATGTCAGTCTACTAGGAGCTACTGGCTTATTTTATTTATTTTAAAATATTATAACAGATAGGGGATTTCCTTTTAAAGTTCTGATAAATACACGAAGTTATAAATTATTTCTAATCGAATGATTGGTCTGAAGCCAGCGCCTGAAGTATAATGCAAGCGGTATTAAAGGATCAAATGATCTTCTGCAGACAATGAAAATTGCAGATCTCACTTGAAACATTGTAAGAATTATAATCTTTTTTTTTTCTTTCTATTTATACCCTTGTATATCCTGCAGCATCATTTCTTATTACTTTTTTGTTGTAAATCGGCGAAATACTATTAAATATTTGCATATTTACTAATGATTACAGTAAAAAAAAACTAACATTTTGTGTAAGCTATTTTTGTTTAAATCAAGGGATCGGACGTTGAGCATTTTAGCGCACATTGACGCTACTCCACTGGAGCGTATATATGATGTTTAGAAAGTTGTTATGCATTGATCTCTCACAGACCCGCATTAATTACCACAATTCTTATGTAGTGGCACAATCAATTTAATTGACTGGGCAGTGATTGTGTGCTCATCCTTTATACGGGTGCTTTGATTTTGATAATAATAATTTCCAAAAGTTAATTCTAGGAGATCGTGGCAACAGGTTAACTTTACACCGACTGCCTTCGTTTATTGATTGATTGAACTATCGTTTCAAGCCCCTTTCAACCTGAGCCAAAAGTTTCTATTTTATGTCAGAGAATTGTTATAATTTATAGCTTTATATCTGTTCTTGTTAAAAATTATTTAATAATGTTATGTTTCATATTCTACTTTAGACCCTAACATGTTTACTAGATTTATTTGAATCTGCTTGTTCTTAAAATAGTTTATAATCTCCTCCCTGTGTTTATTGTATGTTTAACATTTAATTAACACTTTCAATCGTGTTTTCCTGATTGTACTTGACACACAATGGTTCACGCCAAGTAAATTTGAATATTCCTAACATACGTAAATTATTTTTCTAAAATTTTAAAAATCATGTTTTATGTGATTACGTCTGCTTAGATGTTAAAGATCTTAAGAAATCTTTACTTAAGAAATGAGAGCATAAGAGCATGTCTACATTTATTGATATGCCTATTATTCTACATATCCCGCCGAAGACGGATGTGTCGGGCCACTGGCGCAAATAAAACTACATCCTGCTGGAAATCTAGAATGTATCATGGTCCTGCTACAAGAGAGATCCAGCAGGAGCTTGAGAAATAACGCTGAAGAAGAAGAATTCTACATATTAGTGAATTCTTTACTAACGGTACCTTTGATTAGTTATTCTTTCTTGTATATGCAATTATACCAATGTTTTTGTTCATTTAATTTTTTCCTTATTAACCATTTTATCTGCCCACTTATTCCCTTCTATTCTTATATGTTCCAGTGTCCATGCAAGCATGATTATACTGCAGGTATAAATTAAGCTGGTGACTAGGTGAATAATTTGTTATATGGTGTCTAGTCGTGTTCTGTTTGTCCTCGTTCAAGAGCCTTAATTGGTGCCAACGAGTCTATTAGTGTTGTGCACTGATATTAATTCAGCTGAGAAAATCGATAGATGTTCATTTAGTTTATATAGGCATATATCTTCCATTTTGGTATGTCTATACCAGCGCCCAGATTTTCCTTCTTATCTTTAGATCCATCTATGTATATTTACAGCTGATAGTTTGTAATATTTTGAATGTGTGTTGCTGCTGCCCGAAAAGAGAGCAAAGAATAGTAGCACTGTCGCCTTCTATGAATGTCTCAAGAGGCGACTGAGGAGGCTAAGTGTGTGGTGACTACCTCAACTGATAATTTACTCTGTGAGGAAGCCTGCTGAAGTTATATTCTTGGACTGTTGGGAGAGATTCCACTTTATTGTATCTGCAGCATGCCTGGATATTGCGAGAATGTCTCACGGGAAAGTTCCTTCTTGAGAAGAAAACTGTCCATATCATAGTATTACATCCTACAGCTTTACTGAATAAAACAATTATATGAACAAACCCATTTACCTTCGAGGGCAAGATAAATGGAACACATTATATGGAACAAAACAACAGCTCACAAACACATGCATATATCACACAATGGCATTGGGTCAAAGAGCATGAGCCCATGGACCGCTGGATCAGCAACCAACCAACAAACCCGTAGATTTTGATAAGGGTTAGGTTCTACTCAACACCACCCTCTCCTTTTTAGGAAATAAAAACATGGCTTTTAGTACTATGGACTATTCTAGAGGTGGGCAACCCAGAAAAAAAAAGTATGTTAACAAGATCATCATATAGTTTTTTTTATATATTTTTAATAATAGTTTTTTTTTTATTGTAATCATTAATAATATGCAAATATTAAGAGGTCATCAAGGCCATCAAGAATAAAAAAGAGGGAATTATAATGAAAATGGACGAATGCCATCTTGTTGGGGTAAAAACCCCCTCCTTTCTGGAGATTAGTTAGTTAGTTAGTTAGTTAGTCGTCGGATCATCATCACTGCAAACTGGACACATCCATAGTTGCTCCGATCTCTCCTTGAGTGTATCCGCCATCACACCTCTGCTGACAGTACCGGTCCTATGCTGGTTGACCATCATTCTTCTGCGCCCTATAAAATGTTCACCTCTAGCAACACCGCATTTCAATCCCTGATCTTTAATCCTAGCCATTGAAAAGAAATCATCATCCACATTAGTCTCACTCTCGCGTGTTATATCTCTTAAGGAGTTTAAAACGTCAGCGCGATCCATTGCCCCATCGCCCTTTGCCACAATCGCACACGATGCCAGTTGATCCGCTCTTTCATTGCCTCGAACGCCCACATGTCCCGGCACGAAAATAAATGTAACCGCTTTCAAGCTTGCATTTCTCAAGTCCTCAATCCACTGTTCGCGAACGAGACCCACTTGTACCTTCTTAATCATACTCATAGAGTCACTCAAGATGCAGACCTGCGTTACTTTCTGTGTGCGTAGCCACTCAAATGCCTTGGTCACCGCCATAGTCTCCATGGTCATACTACTCGTAGTGACCGCAAAGGCACCACTTTCCTCCTTGATCGTTTTACTTGCGCACTGAGCTGTAAAGGCCCAAGCACTGCGAACATGCCTAATTACAGATCCATCAGTGTATATAATCACATCCCCCTCTTTGGTATTCTCACTGATTAAAGCCTGCACTTCTTTCTCCACAGCTGTGGGACACCATTCTCTGCATTCCCTGCTAAGTGATATTACTACTCTCAAACAAGTTTCGAAATCTGTGGGTAGACCTATCCATTCCGCACCAGCTGCCACATCCTGTAATCGGCACACGCTTTGTATTACATCCTCAGCACGTCCCATCCACGACCTTCCTCTCTTGAGTCTGCTGCCTTTAACTTTCTGTATTTCGGAATGCAACGGGTGTTCCTTATCTGCATGTATTTGAAGGTACGCCCGTGCACGGCAATACTGTAATCTATGCTCAGCTGTTGGGCAGTCAAGTAGGTATCGCATAGCTCTTGTCGATGTGTCTCTTGTGCATCCCAGAATGATACGCATTGCTGCATTCTGCACTCTATCCAGTCTTTCGATCTGAGTTTGGCTAAGAGTCAGAATTGCCAGTGCATATTCCACCACAGCCACAACCAAACCCTGGTACAAAAGAAATAACAATCTTTGCTCACACTGCGCAGCAGCCATAACCTTCATTGCTGCCAAGCCTTTGCCTGCCCTTATGATAATGTGGTCAACATGTTCCCTGAAATCAGGCTTCTGTCAAAAAACACACCCAGATATCTCATTGTGCTAGTTCTTTCTAAACATTTCCCGGACAACGAAACTTGTGGCATGGGTGTCTTTACCGTGTGATTGTTCAAGGAAAACCACGTCACGAATGCCTTAGACGGATTAACCACTGCTCCCGTATCTCGACACCAATTTGTCAGTCTGTCCAGCTCCTTCTGTAGTTCCACGACGCACTCTTCTCGATTTCTGCCCTGTCTATACACCAGGATATCATCGGCATATGACATCGTTCTGCCAACACCTGTGATTTGATTGCAAGCGATATGTACTGTGTATACATTGAAAAGTACAGGAGATAGAGGCGATCCCTGTGGCAGGCCAGGGCTAATAACCGTTGGTGTAGATATCCAGTTACCACACTTAAGAACTACAACCCTGTGCATCAGGGCGGCGCCAACCCAACGCACGATAAAAGGATTAACTGCAAGATTAAACGGCTGGTGCATCAAGATATCCAAGGACACCCTATTGTACGCATCCTCAAGGTCTATTGCGACCGCACATGTCTCCATGCGCGAATCGAACCCCTCAAAAACATCCTGCGCAAATATGGCTGCATTTTGCCATGTCTTCTTTCCTGGACGATATCCTCCTAACAATGTTGGTAAACACTTATTTCTTTCAAGATAACACGATACCTTCGGGGCAACAATTTTTTCCAAAAGCTTGCCAATCGTATTCTGCATAGTTATTATTCTGTAGCCATGTATCCTGGTGTGGTCCTTCCCAGGTTTGGGTAGTGGAACTAAATAGCTGTGCAACCAGTCTTCTTTCACTGTGCCCTTTAGAAGGCTATTATTGAACATGTCCGCCAACTCTCCCAACTCCTCATCCGTTCTTCGACTAATGTCATCGTATCTAATGCCATCTGGCCCTGGTGCTGTATTTTTTGTACTTTTCAGTGCCTTCCTCATTTCTTTAACTGTGATTAGCATATGGTTTTCCATGCTCAAGTTCTTACACGTGTCTGTGAGCGTTTTCCTGATTTCTTGATATGCCTCCACATTTCTCTGACCAATTTGTGCGGTGTAGTGTGCCAGCAATGCCGCACCTTTTGTCTCGTCAGTCTTCTGCCAGACGGTATCGTCGCTCTGGAAATCGGCAATAGTCACGCGTCTTGTGAGACCATTCATGGATTTGTGTAACCGCCACAATTTTTCTGGAGATTACGATCCCGTTTCGGGAAGTTCTGGGTTTATTTTTCTAATACAAAGGAAGCTTATATATTGTTATATATTGTCATATATTGAAATGAATTGTTTGATTATACGTTGATTATTCAACCCAATTAACTCTGTCTCTCTCTTTCTCTCTCTCTCTCTCTCCAGCAAATCCCACAAAAAGCTATTTAGGTAAATTCGTTATGTTGGTAAGCCGCTAAAATCACCATTTTTTTAGCGTGTTCTGAATACATTTTTCGGCAGGAGATGAAAATCCTTACTGAGATAATGAGTTAAGAAACTTTGTACAGATTCATAACAATACGAATAATTTCTTCACGCGAAACACAAACACGGAGAGGGTGTCTAGAATTGCAAGATATAAATGAAATGAAAGGAAAGAGAAGAAATCTAAGTTGTAAACTACAACAAAGAATTAATAATTACTTATTTTTTTAAATCTTACTGTGATTTTGAAAGAGTAGTATTGGAAGGCACAGTTCCAAAAGGAAGTGGCAGGCATGCACCGTGATTATGATGAACATTTAATATGAAATTAACCCTTGGTCTAAAAAAAATGTAGAAGACGGAAGAAGAAATATCTGGAGAACGAGAGAATTTTTGGAACACTGAAACAGTAATAGGTTAAATGTTTTGAGGGTGGAGTTTGATGGTTCTTCCTTTAGGTCAAATTGACCAAAACGCCACGCTGAAGTTGAATAAGTCAGGCCGAAAGTCACACATATT
Source organism: Meghimatium bilineatum (assembly GCA_034231615.1). Taxonomy (NCBI): domain Eukaryota; kingdom Metazoa; phylum Mollusca; class Gastropoda; order Stylommatophora; family Philomycidae; genus Meghimatium; species Meghimatium bilineatum. The sequence goes on from CM067316.1 coordinate 47,267,421, forward strand.
TCAGCCAAGCTGTAAACCATCACACATTACATTTAGTTCTCCGGACTACATCCTACTAGCAAGTAGGAGTTTAAGAAATAACGTAGAGCAAGAGGAAGAAGAACATGATTTATGAGGACGATGATGTTTTAGTACAAAACAACAGTATGATGTGCGATAGTATGATTTAAAGCAGTATAGAAATGAAAGAACTTACAAATACAAAAACCGCTGATGTGTAAAATGGTTGACAAGCTATCGGCGTTTACAGAAGAAAACATCTTATGCCAGTGTAAGTATTGTATGATTTCACTTACTCGAGTGATGGGTCAAAGGGCATGAGCCCTTGGACCGTTGGATCAACAACCAACCACTTACTCGAGTGAATGAGTGAGTGAGTGGGTGGGTGGATTTAAGTGAGTGAGTGAACGAGTGAGTGAATGACTGAGTGAGTCAGTGAGTGAGTAGATTTGAGTAAGTGAGTGAGTGGGTGGATTTAAGTGAGTTGGGTGGGTGGATTTTAGTGAGTGAGTGAGTGAGTGGATTTTAGTGAGTTGGGTGGGTGGATGGATCTTAGGGAGTGAGTGAGTGAGTGAGTGATTGAGTCAATGAGTGAGTGAGTGAGTGAGTGAGTGAGTGAGTGAGTGAGTAGGTGGGTGGATTTAAGTGTGTAGGTGGGTGGATTTAAGTGAGTTGGGTGGGTGGATGGATCTGAGTGAGTGAGTGAGTGAGTGAGTGAGTGAGTGAGTGGATTTTAGTGAGTTGGGTGGGTGGATGGATCTTAGGGAGTGAGTGAGTGAGTGAGTGATTGAGTCAATGAGTGAGTGAGTGAGTGAGTGAGTGAGTGAGTGAGTGAGTGAGTGAGTGAGTGAGTGAGTGAGTGAGTGAGTGAGTGAGTGAGTGAGTGAGTGAGTGAGTAGGTGGGTGGATTTAAGTGTGTAGGTGGGTGGATTTAAGTGAGTTGGGTGGGTGGATGGATCTGAGTGAGTGAGTGAGTGAGTGAGTGAGTGAGTGAGTGAGTGAGTGAGTGAGTGAGTGAGTGAGTGAGTGAGTGAGTGAGTGAGTGAGTGAGTGAGTGAGTGAAATAGCTCAAAAAACAAAGTTTTGCTATTTATTTTATAGACTGGCAGTGGATAGAAGCTGAACCAGCTTCTACAAAATACATTATGTTGGATTTGTTTGTGTTCTGTGTTGTTTATTACAAGTGAATGACATATTTTATTTTCTGCACAAATTGTATCTGTCTTTACGAGCGATGTTCCTACATATCTGGGTCAAAGGTGAAAGTTCATGACAAGTCCGACAGTTACAGGAAACGTAAACATAAATAAATATAAATACCGCGCCACATTTAATGAAGGCTACACAAAAACGATGAGATTCTTGATTAGGAACCAGAGCACGGCAGTCGGTTCTACGTTCTTCAGATCTTTCCAGAGAGCAGTTTCTTTATTCTCTCCTGGTAACTCCTATTCATATCATTTTCTAAACATGTAAGCCCTACATTGTCTCTTTCATCCTCCTCTTCATTATTTTTTAGTGCATCCACTCCTGCCCTCATTAAGTGTTGTGTCTTTTTGTATCACTGTACCATCCACTATAAGTAAGGATCACTGTACCATTCACTTTTAGTGGGGATCACTGTACCATTCACTTTAAGTCGGGATCACTGTACCATTCACTTTAAGTGGGGATCACTGTACCATTCACTTTAAGTGGGGATCACTGTACCATCCACTATAAGTGGAGATCACTGTACCATTCACTTTACGTAAGGATCACTGTACCATTCACTTTAAGTGGGGATCACTGTACCATCCACTATAAGTGGGGATCACTGTACCATTCACTTTACGTAAGGATCACTGTAATATTCACTTTAAGTGGGGATCACTGTACCATCCACTATAAGTGGGGATCACTGTACCATTCACTTTACGTAAGGATCACTGTAATATTCACTTTAAGTGGGGATCACTGTACCATCTACTATAAGTGAGGATCACTGTACCATCCACTATAAGTGAGGATCACTGTACCATTCACTTTAAGTGGGGATCACTGTACCATCCACTATAAGTGGGGATCACTGTACCATCCACTATAAGTGGGGATCACTGTACCATTCACTTTAAGTAAGGATCACTGTACCATCCACTATAAGTGGGGATCACTGTACCATTCACTTTAAGTGGGGATCACTGTAATATTCACTTTAAGTGGGGATCACTGTACCATCCACTATAAGTGGGGATCACTGTACCATTCACTTTACGTAAGGATCACTGTAATATTCACTTTAAGTGGGGATCACTGTACCATCTACTATAAGTGAGGATCACTGTACCATCCACTATAAGTGAGGATCACTGTACCATTCACTTTAAGTGGGGATCACTGTACCATCCACTATAAGTGGGGATCACTGTACCATCCACTATAAGTGGGGATCACTGTACCATTCACTTTAAGTAAGGATCACTGTACCATCCACTATAAGTGGGGATCACTGTACCATTCACTTTAAGTGGGGATCACTGTACCATTCACTTTAAGTGGGGATCACTGTACCATACACTTTAAGTGGGGATCACTGTACCATCCACTATAAGTGGGGATCACTGTACCATTCACTTTAAGTAAGGATCACTGTACCATTCACTTTAAGTGAGGATCACTGTACCATCTACTATAAGTGAGGATCACTGTACCATCCACTATAAGTGGGGATCACCGTACTATTCACGTTAAGTGGGAATCACTGTACCATCCACTATAAGTGGGAATCACTGTACCATCCACTATAAGTGGGAATCACTGAACCATCCACTATAAGTGGGAATCACTGTACCATCCACTATAAGTGGGGATCACTGTACCATCCACTGTAGACAGGGATCACTCTAACATCCACTGTAGATGTGTATCACTGTATGTAACATCCACTATAGGTGGGGATCACTGTACCATCCACTATAGATGGGGTTCTCAACCGTTTCTGGACCGTGCCCCCCCCCCCCCCCCACACTATACGAAAACATATTTTTCCGTGTCTAAAAATGGTCATCAACTTTATTCATAAGTCAAATCTTTATAAGCGTTATTGTCATCATTACTATTTTTATCATCCATGTGGAGATCTTCTTACGGCCCTGCCAGACTGATCTGTGGTCTCCCAATTTTTTAATTTCCCTCTTCGTTGCCACTGGCTCTTCGTGATTTCTTAGAACCTCTTAGAGATTGAAACATAAATATAGAAAATTAAATGGATGAAAATGGGTAGAGGATCGACTTAACTGTACTTGGGTTACCCCATAACGCATCCAGAACCTCGCAGTGAAGCGGCACGTCACCTGCCAAGAGTACCATTCATAGCACGCGACTCCCTCCGCAGATTCAAATGATAATTCTCAAAATATACAGAACGAAATACTAAAAACTGAGCTACTAAATCAACAATGTTAATAATAATTTACTCTAATACTGAATATGAACAATATGAGCTGTTGTGATAACTTTATAATTACGTTAAATGTTGACAAATATTTCACAAGATTTGATGGTAAGAAAAAGTAGTTTCCTTTTTCAACATCACCACGGTTTATCGGGGAATAAGCCGTTAGGCCAGTAGTTTTAACTGACCAACGGCGCACCTAGGGTTGATACAGCTGTCTTTACTTTCCCAGAAGATCTGGTGCCCATTTCATTAGACTGAGACGATCTATGAGCTTTGGTGATTTAGACATATTTCCGGTTGAATTATAAACTGATCCTTGGATCGACTGACTATACTCTGTTCACTTTAAGAATGAAGTGGGTCAAAACACACACCCAAATTACTCCACAACAATAGATGATTTTTAAACAGCTGATGACATGTAAAAACAACATTATTTAAAACATTTAAAAACAATATTTAAACGACGTTTTAAAAAAACATTTAAAACCCAAATTTAAAAACAATATTATTGGGCACTTAACAATCGATTAACACGTTTTGTGTCCAATAACAATCAGAAGCACTGACGCGCTTCATTCTGAAAGTGAACAGAGTTTATGAAGTTAGATAACTAACAATTGAGCTACCGTGACTCCAGTGTTAAGATAGCATGTGCTTTAATGACTTATTGTTTGTCCATAACATGTGATGATTATTATTTGTTATATCTACTTTTGAAATTCTGAGTCTCTGACTATACGTTCGTATGTAACTAATAAGTCATATTCTGGCAGCAACTACAATTGGACAGTCGAGTGTGGAATGATTATTGTAGATGACTTTTTTAAATCTACCTATGACTTTCTAGCTACTCTCTGCTGTTGTGCTTACTACCTTTCTCCTCTTTTTACAAGACGATGAGCTGTTTTTGTTCTGTAGAGCGCCCCTTAGCTATATTTCGTTCAGCGTCTTCCTATGTATCTTGGTTTTGTTTCAAAGGTTTTCAGCGAGGTCTTGTAGAGCCGTTACAAAGCAGTAGGCCAGGTCAACCATTTGCTAACTGTGTGCCAACTTAAGGTTTCAATTTATTCAGAGTGCCGATATGAGCGAGGAAACCGCGCTAATCGATTTATAATCTACTTTATACGGGAAACGTGAAAGAGTCTGCGTGCCATTTGAAATTGCTTGGTGTGCCAAGTGTGGCACGCGTGCCATAGATTGCCGACCCCTGCAGTAGGCCATATATCAGCGTTTCTCAACCTTTTTTTTTCACCATGACCCACCTACGTCTTTCTAAAATTCGGACGCCCTCTATTTAATATACACATATTTTTTAATATTAAAATTTTGAATTATTCCCTAAATGAACCTAAATACAACTTTAAAATTGCCCACCTGAACAATCAAAATTTCCCCTGTGGGGCGTGGGCCCCACATTGGGAAACACTGCCCAATATAGAACTGTCCTCTTCTAAACTCGTCATATAGAAATATCTTTCGTAGACCATGATCTAGTATACATACCACATGACCTGCCAAACGAATGTGTCCGCATCATAATATTTTCAATGCTAGGGATACCACATCTGTCAAGGACAGTTGTATCCGGAAACTTATTTTGCCATCTGATGCTTATAACTTTCCTGAGAAAGGTTGTGTGAAAGTGATTGAACTTCCTCGTATAGCGTCTATACACAGTCCATGTTTCTCTGGCGTATAAAATCACTGCTGGAAGTACAACCTCTCTGTAAACTTTTAGATTAGCTGTAGGATAACGCCATTTACTGACTTATATCTAAACTCAATGTAAACTTTTAGCTGTAGGATAACACCATTTACTAACTTACATCTAAACTCAATGTAAACTTTTAGCTTAGCTGTAGGATAACACCATTTACTGACTTACATCTAAACTCAATGTAAACTTTTAGCTTAGCTGAAGGATAACACCATTTACTAACTTACATCTAAACTCAATGTAAACTTTTAGCTTAGCTGTAGGATAACACCATTTACTGACTTACATCTAAACTCAATGTAAACTCTTAGCTTAGCTGTAGGATAACACCATTTACTGACTTAAATCAAAACTCAAACAATGTAAATTAAAAGAAACCTTTCTTAAACCAGTACTATTTTGTTGATCAATATTTTAGCTCCATTGTAAAGCAGTAAGAAAACATCATATGGAAAAGGTTCAACAGAGAAAAGAGATACCTTGAATAGAGCTGCACTCCGACAACAATGAAGTGTACACTTGACAGGGTAGTATATATGTCTTAGGTAAGGGAAGCGATCTACTTATCTCCCATTTTCATGAAATTTTAGGTGACCGTTTTTTTTAAAATCAGGAAAAGGAAGGGGGGAGGGGGGGGGTCATCGTTTTGTTTTAATTTGCTTCTCAGTACTGAATATTCTTCTTCTTCTTCATCGTTCTTCAGTCAGATATCAGGTTACAGCACCAATAGCTTCAATGAATTGTGTGATTCGCTTCAGGTCATCCATGGAACCCCTCAAGTCTGGAAGAAGTGCCGTCTCAGTAGGCCATATTTTCTCCCTCTCTTCTTGGTAGAGTTGACAGGCATGAAGAATGTGTTTTGCAGTCTCTGGGCTCAGTCCACAGTTGCACAGGTCTGTCTCACCAATCTTCAGCTTTCGGAACATGTGACTTCTCAGTCTGTTGTGACCAGTTCGTAGTCTGAAAATGATGGTTTGTTCCTTGCGTGACATTTGGTGGTAGGGGTCATTTGTTTATGCAGTTGGGTGCATTTGCCTCCACTTTTTCTTATATTCTGCTTTTAACATGGTCTTACTTTCATAGTACGTATTATCATTTTCTATTTGTTCCAGTGATTCCCCCTTTCCTTGCCAGGAGATCCGCTTTTTCATTTCCAGGTATGCCACAGTACTGAATATAATTATAATGCTCTGATGTCCTAAGGGGAGTAGGTATAGTCCCCCCCTCACGTCCCCAATTACCCCCTTATTTACGGGTTTGTTACTGCGACTGTCATTCAAGGTTGGGGAAGAGAAATCCTCAATGCTACAAAACAGCGATTCTAACATGCAAGTCTTGCAGAATAAATCAACAGGATAGTGAAGACTTTGAGGTAACCGAGATGTGATTCAATCTATTCGCTAAACCCTTTATTGCCTTTCAGCAGCAGGGATACAAGAGTTCTTTGGAGATGGCCCTCGTGTGAGCTGGGTATAATATGGAATTTATCGCCTCTTTTATTTCGGTGATCCATCGTTTTCGAGGTCGGCCTCTAGGTCTACCTTCACTGTATCTGTGTAGCATAGCTTGCTGTGGTATGCTGTCTGGTGGTAGTCTGCTGATGTTTGTGAACCATTTGATTCAATACCATGTGATTCAATAGAAGATTGATTAGAGAAAAGGGACAGCTAAAAACCTTATGAAAATGTGATGAATGGGTTAAATGCAAGGCAAATAGTTATTTAAGAATATCAGAAAAATAAATGATCAATGTTTAATATAAGAATCTGAAAAAGAATTACAGCGGCACACACATTTGCTCAACACAACCTCCGAACAACACAACAAGAAACTAAACACATTTACGAAAAGATACCATGAAGATAAGTAGAACACCAGGCCAGCTAAATGTATCTGTCAATGGCACAAAACTAGAGATAGTCCCAGAGTTTAAATACCTAGGAATCATATATATGGAGGATGGAAAACTCGACAGAGATATTAAAACAAGGTTCGAAAAAGTCAATGCTGTGACTTACCAGTTGTCACAATACTTAAACACCCATCAATCTGCATGGCTACAAATTACATTTGATAAACAGTGGGTTTTTTTTCAACTCTGCGTTACCAATGTCAAACATGGCCATTGATAAAAACACTAATGAAAAGATCACAATTTGTGAAATGAGATGTTTGAGGAAAGTAATTAGTGTCCCAAGAAGAGACCGCCGGAGAAATAAAGATATCAGGAAAGAAGTAAAGACTACCTCAAGTCAAGACTACATTAAGCGGCAGCAAACCAGATGGTTTGGGCACGTCATGAGAATGGAACCTGCGCAACCAGCCCTTCGTGCATACTTCAGCAGAAGACCGGATTATAAGAAGGCACAGGAAGACCAAGAACTAAATAGACAGAGACAATAAAAGAAACATTAAATAGACACGGGCTTACCAAGGCTAATGCAACTCAATTGGCAAACTACAAAAACTCCGAATTCCCCCCCCCCACGACGATTAATGGCACAAGTGAAATTTACAATAGATAGATAGAAAATAAAAGCATCTTTTTTCAGCTGTTTTATGAGACAGGGAGTTCTTGAGAATATAACTACACAATATAAGATAAAAGAAAGATTGAGGACCACATTGTAAGAAAATATTAGAGTTTAACATCAGAGCATTGCAAAATATCGATCATTATTCGAAATTATTGTTATTATTACTTATTACTATTATTATTGTTATCACTATTATCATTACATTTTACTATTATTATTACTTATTACTTATTACTATGATTATTATTATTATTACTGTTATTGATATTAGTATTATTACTATTAATATTGTTATTATTGATATTACTTAATATTATTATTATTATTATTATTACTATGATTATGATTATTGTTATTTATTACTATTACAGATCTGGACCCTGATAGAGAAACAAGAACAAAAACTCGCTCTATGCGAAATGAAGTGCATGAGAACAGCACTGTTGGTAACAAAAAGAGATAGAAAAAACAATGACACTATAAGAAATACGATGGAAACAATATCATGCAAAGAATACATAGACACACAAAAGATCAAATGGTTCAGCCACCTAATCAGATTGGAACCAGATTGCATTCCATCGACAGCCTTCAATAAAAGATCACCTGAAAAGAGAAACGGATGTTGATCTAGACGAAGATGGAAAAATAACGTCAGAGAAATACTAGAACACCGAGGCTGCACCACGGCAACATCTCAGTTAGCGAAAGAAAGAAGACTTCGGCTCCCCATGAGGTCTAGCGACCCACATGGATAGTACAAGACAAGACAAGACAAAATTTACTGTTTTTATTATTATTATTATCATTATTATTATTATTGTTATTACTTACTACTACTACTACTACTACTACTACTACTACTACTACTATTACTACTACTACTACTACTACTACTACTACTACTACTATTACTACTACTACTACTACTATTATTATTATTATTACAAGAGTGAAGCTAATAAAATATACAAATTTCAAAGTTTATGTGACACAGAAAAGACACACCGTAATATCGTGTTTATAATCACAAAACACACAAAATTACTCACTCAATGTTATGATCTTTGTTATCACTTGAGGTTTCCAGCTACTTGAACACGCACATCTATATAAATCGTTGGTTGCCACACGAGTTGCCACACTCACTGCACATGCTCAGGATTAGATGTTTCTGTTCCACGCACTGCTCCCACCCGTCTCAAGTGGAACGCATAAGTCACGTGATGTGAAATATAACAAAACGACGAGCGCTAACTGAAACTGTCCGCTCTTACCGTGACCTTCGACAGTGTAGAGTTTTCAACCCCATATGTTAGCTTTCAGTGGAAATTCTTCTTCTTCTTCTACTTCTGCGTTCGTTCTCAAACTCATGCAGATTAGCAGGATGTAGTCCGGAGAACGGAATGCGTTGTGTCATGGTTTACAGCATTGCTGCGATATCTGCGCCTTTCGGCCTGACACATCCGACTTCAGCATGGCTTTGGGTCACTGACCCTATATGGGATGGGGCAGCCAACTCCATCCCATAAGCTCCTTAGTCGTCTTTTACGACATGCGTGGAAGGTAAACAGTGTTGCTATTCTTTGCTCCCCTTTCGGGCCCCGGCAACACACGGGCGAGTGGAACTTCAATCAGGAAGATAAGAACGGACACAATTGTCTCCTCTATTATTGAATTACATTGTTCAGTTATTTATTTTTATATGTATAGTTTTCAGATATATCACATAAAACAGAGGTGGCTAACCTATAGCGCATGCGCCAAGGTGAAGCATCGTTTAATTATACGGGTCTTTGGTTAGTAAACAGTACCTCTTATGGTGATGTACGCCCCTTTCAACCGCAAACGTTAGCCCAATAAGATCTTATTCGCAGTTAAACATTTTTACACAAGTCATTGATTAACGTTGATGTATTTGAAAGCTTCTCAAGACTCCCATACAGCTTTCGGTGGCCGTAGCCTGTGGATCGGTGATCAACCCACATCTGGTTTAGTGTAATGCGTCATGCAGAAAATGTTCTGTGTTTGTGCTGTCTACCTACATGAACACAGAGTTCGTGGAACAGAGTTGGTGGAACACAGAGTCTTTGCGGGAGATACTTGTTGAGCTCTGTCGCGATAGAGTCCAATTTGATAATAGAACTTAACAACCACAAAAAAATAAAGGTAGTGGCTCTGGTAACCAGTTACCACGACCTCCGAGCTATTATAATTTAAATGACGCATTGCATACCAGCGCTTATAATAAACAAGACTTGCCATATAAAATATATAATTATTACTCAATTTAAGTAATTCAAAGAACATGAACCTATTCAAGGAAAGAACGAGTATAATGAAATGCTACAAATTTCCATATGACCATTATTTTTTTTTGAACTTAATGTGGGTGCATGCATTACCGACTACAATATAAAACCTACCGGCTAATTGGAAATTAATCCTTATTAGTGACTTGTTTGACTATTCCGTGATTTACATTGGTTACTATGATTATACTTTGTGTGACAGCCAATAAAAATTAAGGGAATAGTCATATTAGACATTTTAGTAGGCTCCATCTCCAATAGCCGATATGGCATATGCTGTAGATGGTCATGGTACATATGTCGATTAGCGCATTTGAACTAGAGCGTGAAAATTGTTTGCATACTTAAACTATTACATGGAGAAAAATTGGTCTGTTTAATGCAAAAGATTGATTACCACTGGTCTAGTATAATTGATTACCACTGGTCTAGTATAATACCCCTCATACGCATTTGTGTTTCGAGATGGCCTCTTGATTCTTGATTAGAAACGGGCCTCACGGCACGTGGGGCATTCCTATAAGTGCTCTCTCTGTTCTAGCAGCCATTCGACTCGATGGTGTTTCGAGCCCAATGCCGCCGAAACAAACGTCGACATCAGGGCACATCTCTTGCCCTTGCGACAGGTTTCTTTGTTGTTCCGCCCAACCACGCCGTACCCGTAACTAGTTCAAGCACAACGTCGGCCTGTCGGAACAACATGGTAACTGTTATCGAAGGTTACGACTACGGTTTCGAGATGGCTATAGAAAGATAGATGAATGGATGTGCGATGTTAATGATGATAGTAATGATGATGATGCTTGGTTTTATTATTGTTCTGCTGATGGTGATCATAAAGACGACCACGACGATGACATTTGTTATGGAGAAGTTGTCAAAAGTTTTTACAAATCCCAGATAACTGTTTACTAAATGTGGCTGTAGGATTTAATCCCAGATAACTGTTTTACTAAATGTGGCTGTACGATTTAATCCCAGATAACTGTTTTACTAAATGTGGTTGTAGGATTTAATCCCAGATAACTGTTTTACTAAATGTGGCTGTAGGATTTAATCCCAGATAACTGTTTTACTAAATGTGGTTGTAGGATTTAATCCCAGATAACTGTTTTACTAAATGTGGCTGTAGGATTTAATCCCAGATAACTGTTTACTAAATGTGGCTGTAGGATTTAGTCCCAGATAACTGGTTTACTAAATGTGGCTGTATGATTTAATCCCAGATAACTGTTTTACTAAATGTGGTTGTAGGATTTAATCCCAGATAACTGTTTTACTAAATGTGGCTGTAGGATTTAATCCCAGATAACTGTTTTACTAAATGTGGTTGTAGGATTTAATCCCAGATAACTGTTTTACTAGATGTGGCTGTAGGATTTAATCCCAGATAACTGTTTTACTAAATGAGGTTGTAGGATTTAATCCCAGATAATTGTTTACTAAATGTGGCTGTAGGATTTAATCCCAGATAACTGTTTTACTAAATGTGGCTGTAGGATTTAATCCCAGATAACTGTTTTACTAAATGTGGCTGTAGGATTTAATCCCAGATAACTGTTTACTAAATGTGGCTGTAGGATTTAATCCCATATAACTGTTTACTAAATGTGGCTGTAGGATTTAATCCCAGATAACTGTTCTACTAAATGTGGTTGTAGAATGTATTCCCAGATAACTGTTTTACTAAATGTGGTTGTAGGGTTTAATCCCAGATAACTGTTTTACTAAATGTGGTTGTAGGGTTTAATCCCAGATAACTGTTTTACTAAATGTGGCTATGGGGTTTAGGGAAGTCTCCTACTCTGAAAAAAGACTTTGCTTTGGTGTTATTGAATCTCGAATCATAGTGCAGATAAAAAGTCTGCTTCCCTACAAAATACCAAAAAAAGCATACAACAAAAGAATATTCGGATATAGGGTCAAATGTAGACTAAGAAAACGGTGGATAAAACAGCAATATAACCTTGAACAAACATGGAGTCAATGTAACCATTGCGACACATCTGGCCTTGGAACGATAACTGAAGCTCCAACCCCTATTCTTAACGGCAAGTGTGGATACTATCATTCATTATTTACCTGGGAAAAGAATAGACAATCCTCTGTATGTAATCCAAACATGTGTTTTGATTGGTTGGTTTACTGCTGATGTATCTGTCTATGTGCTCATGACTTTTGATCCAATGCCCAAAAGAGAATGACACTTTTTTTAATATATAGTGTTAGACTTAGGTCGTATGTATGCTCTATCAAAGTAGAGGTTCGTCAGCTAAAACCACGCTCAATCACCTTAGTCGTATCCTTAGACATGCATCGTAGGTTGCAATGTTACTTTTTTCCTTTGCTCTGCGTTTACTCCCATTTGAATCATGGGCGAGGAGATATGGATTGATGGATGATATGTGGATAGATGATATGTGGAGAGATGATATATGGAAAGATGATATATGGATAGATTATATATGGATAAAAGGGCGCCTAGATGGATTTAACAGATGAATGAATATATCTATGGATAGAAATATAAATGAATGAATGTATCTATGGATAGAAATATAAATGAATGGATATATCTATGGAAAGAAATATAAATTAATGAATATATCTATGGATAGAAATATAAATTAATTCTATCTATGGATAGAAATATAAATTAATGAATATATCTATGGATAGAAATAGAAATGCTTGAATATATGTTATATATATTAATATATAGCAATGTATAATTTCCCAAGCTAATTTTCAAAAAATGAGGAACGTCCTACACAATATGTCTTTGTCAATTGAGATGAGAAAGAGATTTTACTTGCTATATAAAACTACTTCTGAGGTATTCACGAGAATATTTGACAGCAGAATAGTGAAAATTATATATAGAGGCAGTAGAAAATCTCATGACAGAAGTTAATTAAATAAAAAGAAACGCAATAAAAAGAAACGGTTCACATTATTTGAAAAATCATAAGACGAGGAAATATGGAACGAAATGTAACAACAGACAAGTTGAAAAGCAAGAGAAGTCGAGGAAAACAAAGAGAGAAGATGTTTGACAATATGAGATTGTGATATGGAAGAACATCTGTAGCGGAAATTATTGACAGAATACGAAACAGAAGGTTGTGGAAAGACATGATAGGCAATGCCACACGACATGGACCATAAAAATTAGAAAATATTGACATCTAGACGGAAGGTGAGACAGACAATTGCATACCGACATTATGTAGAAACAACAACCACAATACAATCATTTAATCAATCAAGTGTCATGCCGAATGGCGTAGGCAATCATGTTTCCCCACGACTCTCTGTCTTTTGTGTTGTCAATAAGCAGGGTTGGTGAACTTCTACCGCGCATAATACTTGTCCATCTAGCAATTTCTCTCTATGTCGTCCCCTGTCTCTTCTCCCTTTCCCCCAGTAGTTATTAAATGTTCAAGCTGTGTCCTTGTCAGCACATGCCGTAGGAACTTTGACTGTCTGCCCCTAATGTTTGATATGATTGATCTTTTTACACCAGCATCAATGAGAAAATCTGCATTAGTTTTCTTAGCTGTCCATGGTATTTTCATCATTTATCACAATACATTATCTACTGAAAACAACTAACAATAATAATTATCAACTATAACATTACGTTATCAATTTATCTATAACGACAATAACTATCACTACCTACTACAACATCAATATCTATCAACAATTAGGTACCGAGGCGCTAGTTATCATTATTAACTACAGCAACATTAGTTAGCAGTACCAAACACAACAGTAAAATATATAAACATAAGACACAATAACAGTAGTAATCAACACCAACTACGACAACACTCGTTAGTAACAGAAATTTCAACAATACTATTCGGTAACAAAAACAGTAACGATACTCTTCATAAACACTAGCTACAAATTTCATTGCTGATATCCTTTACATCAGCACTTGTCAACAGTAAAAACTACAATACGAAACGTCATAAACATCAGCTGCGTCAGTACCCATTGTTAACATCATAGACATCGGTGGTTCACAATTTTTTTTAGACAGTTGCTCTTTGGGTCGTATTTTCTTCCGTGTTCCCCCCCCCCTCATCCTCCACGCTGAGTACCACTGATTTACAACAGCACTACGACCACTGTCAGCTGAACCGAAGCATCAAATATTCCCGTCACTTCTCAGTAAAATATTGTTTTAATGTTCTGTAAAATAATGTGTTTTGTTTTTAATACAGAGAAGCATAGAGCAACAGGTTGCTCCTACAGGGGCATATATACAAACAATTCAAAAACGTGTCGCGTCACATTTACACGATAAAATTAAACGGATTCGGTTCCGTGTGTTATGTAATGCAGGGGTTCTTACCTTTTCAAACGGCGAGCATCACCCACATTTAATATTGAGTCTGCGAGCACCATAACATATAATAGGAAATAAATAGGCTCTGTATTTTTATGTTTTAAAAATACTCACCAGATTAATTAGGTCATTGAGACTGGATGTTACTCAAAATATCCGGATTTAATCATGCATGAACCAACACACAAAATGTATGGGACATTGAAAGTAAAAGTGAACGTGAAAACTGGACAATTAACTTTCTTCATTGCACCGTACAATCACCACTTCCTTCCGTTACCCCATAATCGCAGATAGTAATACCATTTGTTATAACATGTATAAAGGTTACCTGTTATAACAAACCTGTTATAAACGAAAACATAAAAATTACAATACACAAGATATTTTCACAATATCGAAAACTTGAGAATGTCTTGTGTATTGAAATGTATAAGTCTTCGTGTTTACACCTCATAACTCGTTAGTCTTAGGGATAGCGTCTGTTGTGTTCAAGTGAAACATCAAAAACCTAAGTAAGTACTATTATTAACGTTACTACGAAGCATTTCAGCAAATATTGTTTGACGAACTTTCGGAGTGAAAATAGGCAGACCATTCATGAGATGCAAAGGTGTATGAAATGCCTCAGTGAAAGACTTTTCTACCAACCACAATTGCTGGCAAAATGTGAACGAAAATGAAGGACGACATTGCGTAAAGGTGTAAATACTTTTGAAACGTTTTGGCGGAACAGAATGATGCCATGTTGAAGACCACACTTGAAGGTAAACTCTGATCACTCTAAGAAAGAAGTGGGTCAGTGCTTCTGATTGGTTGTTGGACGCAGAACGCATTAATCGATTGTTAAGTGTCCAATAAAATTGTTTTTAAATTTCGTTTTTAAATGTTTTTAATATTGTTTAAAATTGTTTTTACATGTTTTAAATAATATTGGTTTTTTTACATATCATCAGCTGTTTAAAAATCACCAGTTGTCGCGGAGTAATGTGGCGGTGTATTTGACCCACTTCATTCTTAGAGTGAACAGACTATCAAAAGACAAGAGACAGAAGTTGTTGGAGGTCCTTTGCAGTCAACCTACTATGCGGAGACAGTACTATTTGATCGAGAGGAACAGGCTAGAACACAAACGACATACACGTAAAGCAAAGCTCGATGCAAAGCTTCAGTTATTGATTAATTAGACAATTAACTAACTCAACACACGAACCTGCTGAATAACCGTCTAAAAGACGGAAAATATCATTCATAAACTGCATTATGAGTTAACAATCATCAGTGTTTTGTCGAAGCCCAAAAGGGAAGCAAAGAAAAACAACACTGCTAACTTTCAATGCATGTTCTAAGAGGCGACTAAATAGGTTTTGGGGTGAATGTGACTGTCCAATCCCATATAGGGTTATAGGGTCAAATTGACCAAGAGGCCATACTGAAGTCGGATGTATGCGGCTGAAAGTCGCATATATCGTATCAAAGTTGTAGAGTACGATATGGCGCATTAAGTTTTCCGTACTACATCTTGTTCATTTTCAGGGTTTTTAGGACAAATACAGAAGAACAGGAAGAGGAAATACACATTCAGATAATAGGCCTATATCTCACGAACTGCCACTCTCAGAGGATTAAGTCCAGCAGCAACAATAGAAATACACCCTCACTCTCAGATGATCAAGTCCATCAGTAACAATAGAAATACACCCTCACTCTCAGATGATCAAGTCCATCAGTAACAATAGAAATACACCCTCACTCTCAGATGATCAAGTCCATCAGTAACAATAGAGAAGGATAGCGACGCATCGATAATTTGAACGTGACAGTAATAACGTTTCCATTTCCCATGCCATTGAGGCACATTGCTGACTGAATATGGTATAATAGGCATGTATTTTTCTATTGACCAACAGTACAACTGGCCATAATGGAGGTGCTACTTTCCAGAAAGATTTGGTACCCATTTCACTAGGCTAAGGTATTTAAACAAATGACGTTTGCTCTAGTTATAAGGATGTAGAGATAGAAACAAATATAAGTTGACAGAATGAACAGACAGAAAGGTATACGTTAAGGTATAGAAATGTGTACATAAACAGTTTGATATGACGTTGGGGAAAGTCAGATGAACAGTTAGTTCGTTAGTTTAGTTAGTTTTAATTAGCTTAGTTAGTTTAGTTAGTTTAGTTAGCTCTAGTTAGTTAGTTTAGTTTGGTATAGTTTAGTTTAGTTTAGTTTAGTTTAGTTTAGTTATATAACAAATGACATACATATAGCAGGCTAAACATATAACAAATGACATAAATATAGCAGGTTAAACATATAACTAATGACACAAATATAGCAGGTTAAACATCTTACTAATGACACAAATATAGCAGGTTAAACATATTACTAATGACACAAATATAGCAGGTTAAACATCTTACTAATGACACAAATATAGCAGGTTAAACATATTACTAATGACACAAATATAGCAGGCTAAACATATAACTAATGACACAAATATAGCAGGTTAAACATATTACTGACACAAATATAGCAGGTTAAACATATAACTAATGACACAAATATAGCAGGTTAAACATATTACTAATGACACAAAAAGAGTACAGTTTAATAAGTGCAGTTTAATATGCTGCAACTTCAAATTATGGTACATTATGTCACTTGAGCGCAATCAGAAACCAGTGCTCTTAAGTTGTAGCGATGTGATGATATTGTGCGAAACTCTTGCATGTTGTTGGGACCTATAGACGGTATTAACATATGTACCCATTTTAGAATACTTATAGTAGTAGCCTGTTTTCATTCATTAAGTACATGTCTGATATAAGTTGTTTTTTTTCTTATTGTTTTATTAAAATATTGCTTTGTGGTGTCTTCTCTTACTTGCTTGTTTGATTTGAATTCTGAAATATGATACACTGCAAAGAAAAAAACAAGAAAACAAGAAAGAAAGAAAAAATTGAAATAACAGAAAAATACATTTTTAGACTAATACCAGATACAAGATAACAAATAGCACACTGTGAAATGACAAAACTTGTTGACACTTCTAGAGTGCCAGACTACATTAAGAGAAGAGTTTGGAAGAGTTTCAGCCGTATCAAGATTACAATACTGAAGTGATCAGGATTAATACCACCACTCGGTTGTAGGCTTTCATGTGGTTGAATGTCTCCATATAAAATGATGGAACACGTCTTATGTGTAATACACAGATTCTCTCTGCGGGAGAACTTCTCCAAGCAGTATTCGGCTGAGAGTAGAAGCGTGACTGTCTACCATATAAGACCTACAGGCTAACAGGAAATCAATATGCTTCTTTATGACTATTCCCGTGATGTTCATTGACTACTGGTTATACTTGTGTGACAGCCAATAACACTCAAGGGAATAGCCATATGAGTCATAGTAAAATGCTGGATTTCATATTAGTCCGTAGGTCGTATAATGTAGATGATCATGGTTGACGCCAGCTGTACAGAATTAAGTATGATGTCATTTGTTATTGTCGTGATTTTCGTTGTTCATTATTTATATACTTAAGACGCCTGACAAAAATATTGAAGGTCGACCAGCACGGAAATAATCAAAATGAATCTTGTCTTTCAAATCTTGTTTACGTTTACTGTGCACAATTAAATACATGTCTTGTAATACTGTCGATGATGATGTCTGAAGTCTTCTTTGTGTAAAATACAGCTCTCTAGAAACTCACCATTATACAAAAAGATATAAGATCTATATTGCATGTGATTCCCGGGGGGGGGGGGGGGGGTTGAAACAAATCAATAGCGTTAGATCGTTGATCGCACAGCTGTGATGTCCAGAGTTTGACTCCCGGTAAAGACTAGTTTGTATCTGTCAAATGATAAATTAAATAACCCACTTAAACCCACCATGCACATGCGGTGGCGACAGCAAGGGCATGTGGTATATTACACAGTTACCAGTACCTCTCTGCACTCACTAACTGAAAAACATTCAAAAATGAAACAAACAGAACATCATTACCAGAAACCGATGATTCAATCAATGGCTACAATTAATGTCAGTATGAATAATATAATTTAAACAGTATCAAGGGCTGTTACTAATGTCAGTATGAATAATACAAATGTAGAAATATCGATGATTTGTTCACAAATAAAAATTATGTGGTAAACAGGATTTGAATCAGGTCCGCTTAGATAGCACCCACTCGCCTCTCAAGTGGTCGAAAACGAAAAACGTTTTGACTCAAGTTGTGAGGCAAGTGGGTGCCATCTGATCAGATCTCGTTGAAAACCCATTTGCTGCATGATTTTTTTCTTAATGTCAGTTTGGCAGCATTTAATTTTATAATTGTTTTCCGTAACAGTTTCATATTCAACATAGGTATAGACGTCAACCCGATAGTCTAAAACGTCTAACGGCAATGAAAATGGAAGGGAGTAGACCATGGCATCTACTTTAATCTCACCCTCACTAAACCAGACACGTTGAGTTGATTCAACAAATATAGACTCCCGCTGACAGATATCTCAGTGGGAGGTCAGTGTGATCATGTTGCTAATCCTCATCAAGGAAAAGATGCCAGCAATAGCAGAGTGTTAACTTAACGGCACATACTCTTTGTTTCTGTGTATGAATCGCGAGGAAAATGCATGTACTCTTTCTGTTCCAAAAGTTTTGTTTATATGTAGTTCATTAAAATGATTTAATTTGCGTTCAGTTTTCATACCTGTAACATATGCCTATTTATCTATTAAATTAACCATACATATTGTGTATTCGGCGCATCTGTCGTTTCGTCCACCGTTGTGACTTTGCAGTGTTAGATACGTTGCGTAAAATTATAGATTTTGGTAAGGGGGGGGGGGGGTTAAAAGGATTAGAATTTGATTATATATATTTTGGAGGGGGTCGAAGGGTTAGAATCAGTGTTTAGAATGAATAATTAATTCTCTAATTATGGTGACGACAATGTAAACAAAATTCGCTATATAGATCTATAGAACAACGATGGACGAAACAGCATTTTTACCCTGCATTCATATACACAGATTGTTTGTCTATGAAGATTGTTCTTTCATATTTTATTCACCTACAAATATCAGACTATTTTATCTTCAAAACGTCAAATGTATAGTATATCATACTCTGCCGTGCGGTATACGGGTTCCTCATGGAAAAGGTCGTTCATTACTGTCAACGGCCTTGTGGTACGGTTCTAATTCAATCTACTTTACTTCGTCGAATGTTTGATGTAGCCCTCCTATCAAACTTTAATTCTTCCTGGGGGGTCTAAGCCACTACATGCTTGCTTACAATGTGTGCTTTAGTAAACTGTTCTCTTTGGTTAGGTTATCTAACTACCGTTATTGTACTTATTCAGCATACTATTGATTAAGTTATCTAACTATCGTTACTGTACTTATTGAGCATATTATTAGTTAGGTTATCTAGTTATCGTTTCTGTACTTATTGAGCATGCTATTGATTAGGTTATCTTCTTCTTCTTCAGCGTTCATTCTCAAACTCCTGCCAGATCTCTATTGTAGCAGAACAATGGCCGTACTAGATTTCCAGCAGGATGTAGTCCAGAGAATGGAAATGCGCTGTGTCGCCGTTTTATTTGCGCCAATGGCCCGACACATCCGTCTTCGGCGGGATTAGGTTATCTAACTATCTTTATTGTACTTATTGAGCACATTATTAGTTAAACAATGACAACTTTATAAAGAAGGAAATTAAAAGCTGCTTCTGTTATCCGCTGCTTCTTTCATCTTTAACTTTATGCTGCACTGTCGTTTTTGAGATAGAATCATGTCCGTACATATGTTCAAACCATGCACATTCTCGTCGTTTTGTTAATGAAAATATTGATTCTTGTGAACATGTAAAAATTTTTGTTTTATTTCTTGCGCGTACATTTGTATTATGCTGTCTATAGCAAACAAGATTGTGGCACGGGGCGATGGGGCAATGGATCGCACTGACGTTTTGAACTCCTAAGAGATATGACACGTGAGAGTGAGACTAGTGTGGATGATGATTCCTTTTCAACGGCCAGGACTAAAGATCAGGGTTTGAAATGCGGTTTTGCTAGAAGTGAACACTTTGGAGGGCGCAGAAGAATGATGGTCAACCAGCATAGGACCGGTACTGTAAGCAGAAGTGTAATTGTGGGTATACTGAAGGAGAGATCGGAGCAAGTATGGACGTGTCCAGTTTGCAGTGATGATGATCCAACGACTAACTAACTAACTATGTGCACTAAGCATATGTTGAAATGTACTGGAGACATGCAAGCTTGTCAGACGTCCATATTTGTTTTAAAGAACTCTCCTATAGTATTATTTGATAAGACAGCGCTACTTGCGTTAGTGTATAATGATTTACAATGTCCATGATGGTGGTGGCAAAATTAAATTGTCTTAGTATATACCAGAGGCCATCATGCCAAACACTGTCAAGTGTCTTCGCAAAGTAGATGAATTTATTATGTAGATTACACGAATTTGTGTTCTACAGTGCTTATGTTTTCTCTGAAGCCAGCTTGTTCTACAATCATTTATTCTGATCTGTGTTTTGTTCTGTTCAAATGTATTTTGAGCATCACTTTACTCCAGGCGTATGGTTCTTAACAATTCATTGCAATAATAAGTCCATCTTTTGAGTATATCATGTGTTTCATTGAAAATCTTTCATCATTTATCTTCTATATTACATGTTGTTTTGGTCTTATTTGTTGTGTTACCTTTCTTAAGCTGTCACGAGCTAGCTTGTTGTTTCTGTATATAGACATCCACAATTTAATACATACGACCAATTGTAAATATATGTTAGCCTACTTTTGGTCACACTTCTTCTTCTTCAACGTTCATTCTAAAACTCCCGCTGGATCTTCCTTGTTGCATGACCATGGTCCTACTAGATTTCTAGCAGGATGTAGTCTAGAGAATGGAAATGCGCTGTGTCGCCATTTTATTTGCGCCAATGGCCCAACACATCCGTCTTATGCGTGTGTCACACTCAAATATCTTATATACAAACAACAGATTGTTATCAACACCAGAAAGAGACAGACAGTCATTAGTCGTTTGAAAAATCATGAAAAAAATTGTTTACTGAAATAACCTAAACATTTGGCACAATAAATGAGGGACGAGACACAGAAGTGCATAAAGAGAAAATAATGATGGAATCTGTAACCTCATGACATAGAAAGGTGCCAACATCCGAGCAGATTTTGAGCATGGAGAATATATTATATATATATATAAATATATATATACTTGATGGTCACTGATACTACATATATACTATACTATATATACATATATATACACGCACAGAATACACCACCAATCTCTAGAATGGATACATACAGGCAAAAGAGCAAGGGGTAGACCCAAAAGAAACACTCAGAAGAAAAATATTTAGAGAAAGTAAAACAACCAATATTCATACTATTCAAGAACTTCACAGAATAGCTTTTAACGGACAGAATTGGCGAGATCTGACCTCTGCCCTATGCGCTAACTTCAGCGCAAAAGGAAAATTAATAAATGAATATACACGCACGCACACTCACACAAAAGCCCGATTCTGTGATGTGGTCGTACAGCGTGTTTTTGGAAGGTCAAGCTAAAAGGGTTCAAACCCGTCGCAGGTAACTATGCAACCGAAAGTTTCGTAAGCCGACCCGGCTGGAGAGCCAAATTCTAGCACCAACCATGCACACAAGCTACAAAAGAACACAGGTCCCCCCAAGCGCCCTGATATAACCAAGATGGACATCAAATCCTAGGTTGAAAAGGGGCGTGACGCGACAAAATACGGCAAACCCTTTACTAAACAAACAAACAAACTATTCGAAAGCCGTGGCAATTTACTGAATGTATCTATGTTACCTATAAAATCACTACAGACAAACAATTCTGGATTGATCGACACGTTCTCAATGAATGGAATATACTAACAACTTTGTATATTT